>VXAX01000206.1:0-52946 GCA_013399835.1 Leptocoma aspasia
CTCCGCGGGGATGGCTCCGCGGCCGGGCGCTCCGCCGACCCGGAACCTGCCCGGGGCACCGGCGGCGCGGTCGCAACTTTGCATCCCTGGGCCTCGTCCCGGAGAGCTGCGCTCTGCCCCAGCCCGAGCGGGCGGCGAACACACACCAAAGCGGCAGCGGGGAAATTGCTGATTGAAACGATGCCCTTGGAGATCCCCAGCCATCTCTGCCTGCTTTCTTACCCAAAGGAGCCCAAATCTTGCAAGAATCCTAATGCTCGCCTAAAGAGAAGAGCATCGCAGCGTTCCTAAAGACATGAATTACTGTTAAATGAGGCTGACAGCAGCTATTGACGAGAAAGTTTGGGGGGAAAAAATAAACATCAAGACCTGTCAAAACACTGCCTTGTCCTTCTCAATACGTTAGCTATTAAGTCTGTAGTGATCAAACGTTTTTGTGCTGCTCAACCTTCAGCAACAATAAATTAATGCCACGGAGACTTACTCCAACATGTAACTGGTATCAATTACAGATGGGGAGTGTGAGGATCAGACAGATGTGCTGCCTCCCGTGGGGTAGGAGTAGGGAGTTGTTTTAAGCACCGAGGTGGAAATGCAAAGCAGTTAGCAATCAGGTGATAACGAGGAGGAAAGCTTTAAATCATAGGCATGTGGCCCCTTAAAAAAACTTTATATTAATAATCTCCCTATAAACTTGCTCATCTGTGCATAAAATACATACAGCAAAGTCTTCATAAGTTGAACTGCAGTTCCCACATCAATCATGTAAAGAAGTACCTCAAAAGCACATATCTGTATCCCTCTGCCTCTCCTGACAGATTTGGGGCTTGGCCTATTTCTGCTGCTATTTTTAGGCCCAAGGTGTGATCCTGGATCCCCTAAATACGTAACTCAGTGGAACTGCTCAGGAAGGTTCCTTTACCAAGGCACACCAGTTTATGAAGCTGGATCATTTCAGACAGTAATTTCAGAATTTATCATTCCTCATCAAACATGAAGCAGTGTTTAATGGCTGGAAAATTTTACTCCACCTCGTTAAAATCTGTCAGATTACTCACTTATCTGTGAGATACTCTGTATCTCACAGAGAGATACAAAGTTACTCAAAGATACATTTTTCAGGATCAAAACTTGAATTATCAAGTTATCCCAACAGATTCTCTCAAAATGTATGTCCCGCTCTGTAGGCTGATCCCTATGAAGTTCATGTAAAGATCCTTGGATGGATTTTAAATCCAACACATGGGGTTCCTTCATTTTTCATTTCAGCCTTCCAATTCACTGCAAAATCAACACAGAGAAGGCAATGGTTATGTCCAACAAATGTAAACTGGAGGTCAAAACATTACACTGAAGTTCTCCAAATCACTAAAAGATTATTTTACAGTTGGTAACTGATTACTCTGCAGTTCAAGATATTTAAAGCTATTATTACTAATCCCTCTATGAGAAAGTGATCCTGGTAGAAGGTTAGTGAGTAGAAATGAAACACAAGGCTGGCAACATTTCATCAGCTCTTCTTTAATTTGTATATTTAGGCCCTCTAATAAGAAAATTATTTTCAACATTCTGATTAAATATGACTGACGATAGGTTTGGTCCAATACCTCCTACTTTGTCAGCAGTTTTTAAAGACTGAACTAATAAAAAAAAAGTAAAATAAATGCCCACAGTTTGATGATATATGCCGATGCAATATGAGTATTTCTTCCTGGTGAAATTGTTGCCATTAAGTTATTTAGGCTAAATCCTGGCTCACACAGAGGTGACCATTGAGTGACTCAGAGGAGTCAGATTCTCCTGCCCATGTGCTCAATGACCTTGAAGCCCCAGGGTTATGAAAAGCAGCAAGACAGGAAAGGCCATCCAGTGCCTTCTTCCCAGGTGAAGCAGCCCAGAATTCCTTTCTCTTCTCCAAATATGTGACTTTCAGGGCAGCACCAATACAAAGATTTTTAGGTATCTCAATTTCTTTCCAAACCTGACCTGTAGTCTTTCTTTATCCACTCACCTGTCTGGACAAAGCTGGCAGTCTCTAGAATAAAGAATTTAAAACTATTTAAATGTGCTAAAATAATAAGCAGCTGGAGCTCACACAAATAAGCTAAACCAAAATCCTTCATGAAAGAACAAAAATCTCACAAACTAGACTTAATAAAAAGTTTTCTTTAGGCTCTCGAGCATTCCTGTTGAGTAGTGAATACTCACTGGAGTGTTGAGAACTACTCACAGGATTAAAACTAAATCAGGTGCAGGTGTTGGTTCCTTTGATCTGTGCTTGATTAGAGAATCAGGTGTGTGCAAAGTGACTGGATGAGAGCTTGTCTTTTGGAGTCTCAACACCTCCATACTCTCCTTTTGTACCAACCCTGTCAGAAAAGGTTCCCTTGGCTTGTTTTTCACATCTGCCTTCCCTTTGTTCCCCTCACATGAAAGAACCCTGAACTGAGAGTCAGATCCTTCTTAAAAGAGCTCCTTCATTCCCCAAACTTGGCTGTCAGTATGACACAGAGACTCCCAGCTGGGGTTAAAGTTCTGCTGGAAGAAATAACTTTGGATGAGGAGAAAGGAGAGAGGAATTATGAGCAGAGAGAGGAGCCAGCAGAGGCAGCACCAGTCTCACGTGGCAGAGCAGAGACCAGCACCCAAATATTGGTTTCTGTTCCAGAGCTCCAGGCACTACAACATTTCCTGTCCTAAACACAATGGATCTGTTGGGAAGGATGAAATAGGAAAGCCTTATAAATATGACTGCTTAGACTTTGAGAATATGAAACATATCAATGAAATAGAATTGAAAGCAAGTTTCGATGTCTAAGATGCTGAGCCTCTGTTACTGAACAACAGAGAAACAATGGTGTGGCCAGCTGAAGGTAATCCCCTTTTGATTAAACAATGCCCTTCTCCTCACCAAGAGCCCAAGGGTCAGAGCAGACCCTAGCAGCTTGGCAAGAGGGGCCCAAAGAATAGTTTTTAGGGTTTAAAATATAACACAGTATGGTAATGTAGAGATTCCTATAGGCTATATGTANATTCCTATAGGCTATATGGAAATGCTATAGGATTTGTATCTTGTACTGGATTGGTTAGTGTAAATTAGAATATTCAGTCTAGAAGAAGATTTAATGCATTGTAACGGGAACGTTGCTCTCTTGCTCTCGCTCTCTTACTTTTAGTCTCTTACTCTTTGCTCTTACTCTTTTTACTCTGTCTCTGGGTCCTGTTTTGAGCTGTGACTGGCAGCTCTCAGCAGGGCCCCTATACCCACGCCCTGTGAAATAAACCTCACGCTCCAAGGCTCCAGCCCTGACCCCAGAGACCTCTCGTCCCCGTTTGTCCCACCACTGACCGTCCGCATTGCCACACGGATCCAAATGTGCCTGCCTGTGCATCTCTCCTACACCTTCAGAAAGGTGTCTTGCTATTTATTCACCTTTGGAATAAACAGAGCTTTTAAAGCATTTGATAAAAAATAATCTTGGCGATTCCACCCCAAAGTTATAATTGCGCAGCCACAATTCTCAGTCATTTCTGTAGGAAATGACTACCAAAAAAAATACACAAACTTAAGTATAATTGTCTAGTCATCCACTTAAACAGTTGCTTCAGAAGGAGACATTTTCCAATTTAATTTAAATTACCCGTGACAAGAAAAAAAAAAATAAAGGGCAAGTAGCAAATGGCTCCATTGAAACACAATGTTTTGAAGACATTCCCAGTCAGGGATTAATTTCTAAAATATTTTTAATTTTTTTTTTCTGAATAAAAGCTTATTTCATGTTTTCTTAAATTTGGAAACCTTTTTCCCTTTATAGTAAAATATTTTCTGGGTTTATTTCCAAATTTGGGAACCGGTGTGAGCTTGTTCTAACCAAGAGATCTCAAGAACACAGATCTGTGGTATGTGGGTGAAAAATTGGAGGTGAAAGAGGATTTATTGGAGAAAATAATTGTTCTTAACAGCAGACTAACTCAGTGCTGTAGATGCTGTATCAAAAGAAATAAAATATCAAGAGAAAAGGGGTAAAAATTTATTTAAAGTCTTCAAAAATAAAGCTTCCATGTATTTGTAAGGAAGATATAAATAGCACATATATATTTAATGCTTTAAAAATTCATGTTGTATTTGCAGCAAAGATTATCTCCAACATGTCCACATCCACTGTGATTTATTCCTTCTGGGGGAGCCTGCTCAGGCCATTACCAGTGGGAAGGGAGCATTTGCAGTAAAATTTGTGAGCTTCAGGGAAAGTATTTGTGGTGGTGGCAGATGTGTCACAAATTCCAGTGCCACAAACACTCCATGAATCGTCTTCAGTAAAAAATCTGCTTTGGTACAAAGCTTGGTAATAGTCCCTTGACAGTCAACCCTTTGGACACTGGCAGGAGGTGTAGCCTTAAATGATCTGGGGAAAGATGCTCTCTGGATTCTTGAAATTTGTGACAGAAAGGACACACAAACATAAGGAAATGAACAAATCACCTTCAACACACAATGAACATGGAAAAAAATATGTACCACTCTTGCATGTGCTGTGCTGATGGTGTGGGGGGTCAGTTTAACTTCAGGTTTCTAAAATTCCTTTTAATTCTTGGCAATTTGTAGTGTCCTGAGCACAGTTTTAGGGAGGGTGTGTTGTATGGAGTGGATAAGGACTGTGGCATTGTGTGTGTATGTGTGGGGTTAGATTAATCAATCTGGTTAGATTGAAATTGTCATTTGCTTGGGCTTTGTGTATCAAATACTGGCACCTGAATAGTTTAATGCTTTCATATTCATAACTGAACAAAGAGTTCGTACATTTTTGTTCATGTAGTTCTACTCAGGAGAATAATTTTGGGATATTTGGCCCATACTTTTGAGTTATTATTACATTTAGGTTTCAGATTTCAGTCATACATAATAAAATGAACTATATTGTCACAGAGGTTTAGCATTACTTAATTAGAAGTTCATAGCTATTTAGTAGAATCTTTGAGTAGAAAGATAATACTTCTATTTTTAATGCCCCAATAGCAATAACTTCCTGTGCTTGTATCTACATATCTATAAATTCAAGAGTTTCCCACTTATTTGCCTGTGATAAAATGTTAATCTCTTTCCTTTCTCCAGGGAGTTGTAATTTTCCTCTCCCCTGACTTTGACTTATAGCATATGTACAATTCCTCTCAAAGAAACATCTTGAAGAAGCACCTGCATGCCCAGCTCCCTGGCATCTCCTGCTTTTCATCCATCTGCTTTATCTCCAGGTTATTTTGGGAGCCCCTTGGGACTGAAGGCCGTTCAGGCAGGGCTGATGGCTCCTTGCTTTCTCTGTGGTGAAAAGGTCAGGCTGCTGCAGGTGACCTTTCTGCTGGGAAGGCTGCAGGTCTGCCTGCTGCCTTTTTGCTGTCCCGTGTGCAGGGATTGCTCCTCACGTTCAGCATCACCAGCTCTGTGCTTCCCTGGCTGTTTTCATTTTCATTTATATTTAGGCAGAGCTCTGGAAGTGTTGAAAGGAATTGTTGGAAGCAATGATGTCAGTCTTTTCTCCTTTGTGGTTGGGACAGTTGCTGCTGAAATAACCAGGGCAGGACTCTGGAAAATTTTAATCCAGTGCCAGCCCCTCAAGGATGCCACCAGCCCCTTCCCCTTTCCCTTCAGCTCTCCACTGGTTTCCTTCCCTGTGCAACGAGGACAACAATCCTGGTTTCCTTGGAAAAGGGCTACCAGACTCTGTGAGCTCAGAGCCAGGCTCCTGAGGAAGTCCATGGTGGCCAGCAGGGCCCATGGAACTCTTGGGAGCTGCCGTGTCTTTTAAAGGAAAGCAAATACTGCAGGTGCTGCACAAGGGGCTTTGCAGCTCTTGCCATAAATATGGGAACCTTGAGGGACCAGAGGGAGTTGTCATCTGCTCAGTGATGATTCCTGGAGGAGCTGGAGGGTCCAGTTAAGCAATTTCAGAAGACACTCAGGGTCTGTTTGGTGCTGAGAAATGTCTTTAATTCTTACATTGCCACAGAAGGATTCAGAGCAACTGAAGAACTGACAATTTTTATGGTTTCTTGTCACTCTCACTTTTCAGCCTTCTGATGTTTTCATTCTTGTGATGGAGTTTCTCACGCTGTTTTTGTAAACATGCACATGTTTTTCTAACTGTCTTTTTGTTTTTCATTCCTTCTCCTGGGAAGAGAAAAGTTTGATAAACTTTGTCATTGACCAGTGTCGTTGGAGAGGTGGTAACTTCACCTTCCAATCGATGGTCGTTTCCAAAACCCTATATAATGAAAAAACCAAAATAAAGTTTCTCTCTTCTTTGCCTTCTCTCGAGTGTAGCTGCGTTTGTCTCTGCGTTTCGTGTTGCTCGATAGAGTGACAGTTTCTCCAAGTGCAACTTTTTTTGATCGGGCCACAATTAATAAAATATTTAATGGAGAATCATTTGTACAGGTTTGGAAGTACTTTTTCCATACCTGCAGACTTTGCAGTTTACTCTTTCTAGAGCTGTTTGATCACACTGGCACCTGTGACACCCTGAAAATGTGCTAATATTTGCACCACAACCTCAGACTTTTCACCCTAAATTTGAGGAACTCATTGACTGACACCTGCATTTATATCATGCAAAATTTAAAATTCCTTTTTGCAGTGTTAATTGAAATACTGGAAGACAGAATTTGGGAAAAAGCTTTTGTGAAGACTAGTTGATTCTCAATTCCCTGGGCCAAGTTTCTAGCAAGTCTTTGTACTTGCTACTGGAATCTACTGGATTTTAGAATTATCATTTGTCCCTCATCTTAACAGCATTTGAAATTAGTCCAAAACTGAAGATCTCAAATCCTGGAGTGTGGACTAACATAACTGAGAACCACTTGCCTAACATCACACATGATTCTATGTTTGCAGCACAGAAAGAATTTAAAATAGTGTCATCAACAACAAATAACAGGGAAGCTACTGGTTAGCAAAGAAAAAGAAAAAGACATTCCCTGAAAATAATGAAATATTTTCCAAACCTTTTATTTGTGAATCCATATTGCTTTAGATAAGGAATCAAGCTGGCAAGTGGCCCGTTATAAATAAGAGAGAGGAAAAAACCTGCAGAGGTGTATTCACTCACTTTTAAGGGTAGAAACTCTCAGAAAATCCAAGAGCTGCAAAAATCAGATCTGCCAAAATCTCTGACTTTTGGAGTTAAACTACAGTTACAGAAATAGGTAATTTATTTCTAGTATTTTTATCACTAATGTATTCAGATCTCTGCTCTCATATGTGGAATATATATTAGATTCATAAAAATGAATTGAAATTTACTATTTCCTGGATTATCTTATTCCAGTTAAACCCTTGATTCATAAGGCAATGGCTGAAGATAAATAGAACTTCATGAATTGTTCATAAACTGCACAAATTCACAAGTTAGAGATGAAAAATGTAAGCCACACAACCCTTCATCTGTAGGCCACAAATTCAAGTCCAGGTTTGAGATCAGCAGCGACCAAGATCCATTTTCATCTTATCACCTGAAGGCTTTCTGCTAGCATTTGTGAACTCAGTTTGTTCCCTCAGCTCCATCTCTACAGGATAAGTGGGCACATAAATAATTCACTGGAACTTGTCAGAAACAAGAAGTTGTGAAATGTAAAGTCCCCTCCATCCATCCAGCTGTATAAGCAGCACACAGGAGCTAATTTTCTAACCTTTCACTAAGCTTTGCATGGAACTAGACACAGAGGAGTTCTTGCACATTTTTAATAAACTAAAGCTCCTCAAATATCAATTCTTTCTAATAATACGCTCCCTAGAAATACCACTTTTGAGGTTTTTTTGTTCTTTATTGCAAAATTATGAGGAAAAGGTTCTCACAGGGACCTTTGGCTACACAACTGTTACCAAAAAAATCTTCTCCTTAACCGGATAACTTTGATGTTCTGTTTTCAAGAGGAGTTTGTCAGAGTCAGACTTACCTGAAGGAAAGCACAGAGGCAGCAGGGGGGACATGGCACTACTTATTTTGGGGTTTTTGTAGTTTTTTGCATTGTGGGTTAGATTAATTTTTAACGTCATTTGGAACCATTAAATTAAATATTTTTTAATTTGCATGAGAGAGAAAACATGAGGACCATCCCCACCTTTGTCTTGGCAGCACTCTGGCCATGACTCCTAGGAGAACATGGAATAACAGAACCATGGAATGGTTTGGGTCAGAAGGGACCTTAAAACCATCACATCCCATATTGCCGTGGTCCATGCATTGAAAAAGGACTCTTGACAATAATTTCAGAAGGCTACATACGATTTATTAAAATGACTCCATAATCAGAGGATTTTTGGGTTATAATGTGCCCAGGTACAGAGCTCAGATGTTGCTTCTTCTTCACTGCCCTGTACAAGAATCTCAGAATGCTTACAATATCAGAGAGATTACAGTCCTTCACCTCATAGGTTGAAATAGAACCCATATCTCCCATTCCTGGGAGACAGGGAGAGGAATCTAAAAACATCCTTGAAGAACAACACAGAGATTTTGTTCATAGAAAACTTATCCAGAGTAAAAAGACAGCAAAAGATGTTCTCCCATGGGAAAATTCATCTGCAGGCTGCACACAGAGAAACTTATAATATGTTCTTGCAACAATCCCATGGGCAGGGACACCTTCCATAGCCCAGGCTCCTCAGAGCCCCATCCAACCTGGCCTTGGAGCACTGGCAAAACACGAGAGAGCCACTTGATCTGCAGCACTTTGGGCCTGAAGGCTTTCAGCCCATGATGTGGTGAGCTCCTCTGCAGTGCTGGCTGAGCTGAAGGGATGCTGAAGGCCACAAAGGCTTCACTGGAGTCTGCACTAAAAAATAAATCTGCATGGACAGTCACTGAGCTTATTTCTGTAACTACAGCTACAAAACTACAGCTTTAAATAAACCAGATTTTTACAAGATTTTATGGCAATTTAAATACTTTACCCTTGCATAATCTGTTAGAAAAACTTTTCTAAGGAAGTAATTGAAAATAGGCATTTATAATTTGCTTGTCTTACCCTCATGCTGAGACCTTAATCAAGCAGATGTAGGGTTTGTACTTATGGACCAGCTTGCATCTGCACAGAAAAACGTGTCCTGTGCCCTCCCTTTATCCCCATTAGACATAATAAATTACAACAGACTTTCTCTTCTACTGCTACGAAAATTTAGCCTCTAAGTAGCCACTGATAACCCCCAGGCTGTCCAGATGCACACAATTGTGGAAGTAATCTGAGAGTCATCCCTGTGCCAAAGGTTTTAATTAAAAAAAATCAGACAAACAACAACAAAGAGCACTCCTTAAGACACTTGTGCCTACAGAAAGAGTCAGCACACCAACATGCAATAGCAGGAAAAGTTATACAGCCCTGGCTTTCCCAGCTGTAGCTGCCTTACTAAAGGCACTGCTTTTTTGGGAAAAATCATGTTGAAATCATGAGTCAAAAGTGACAATAGTCATCCTGCAGCAACATCACCCCCCTCAGTGCTTTGAGACATGCAAAAGGGCTTCTAACTGTATTTAAAGCCAGCCAATGAGTACAGAAAATGTCACATCAATACACAGGTCAAGCTGATGCTTAAGATGTCTTTCCAAACCACCTTTGCCAGCTGCCTTTCTGCAAATAAGGACCACATGTTAATGGTTTTAAGTATTGTAAAGGATTAAGCAATTAGGGGGTTTTATAGAATAGAGTCAATAAAAAAAATACTCTCTTTTCAAGTCTACTACATGAACATAATTATGAGATAAAGTGTTAATGATTCTGTAGTAATTTTACACTGTGAACAAGGCAGATGTACAGGCTGGCCAGGCCTGTGATAACAGGAATTTCAGTGGGAGTTCAACTGGGCACCTGCTGCTGCAGAAAACCCTTGAGGTTACAAGTCATTCTTTGAGGAAATGAGTTTTTCAAGCTGGCCTAGCACTAAGAGCTTCCAAAGGGCTTGATCCTTTTCAGAATGAGAGGTGGGACCCTAAACCACTTCAGAATTCTACAGGTTTTATACAAAAACTCACTTGATTAATCTCTAGCAGACTCTGCAAGGTTGTGACTAACTGTGAGGGGCCACTACTAATTTTGGTTATTAACCTCATTTGATACAAAGATAATCTGTTTCTCCATTAACGTTAATCCCTTTAAAATATTTCTAGTGCTTCTCCCATTAATCCATGCCCTTTATTTGATTGCAGGGGGACTAATTGCAGAGAAGATAATGGTTTGGACAAGTATGTCTGGCAAAAAAAAAATCCCTTATCTTTAAAAAGATTTTCTTGAGAGAGGAGCATTTCAAAACTTTTTTTTCCTAGGCTTAGAAAGGGGTGGGCTATGACATCTGTGTAAGGATTCCTACGTAAAAGTCTCCAGAAGCATAAAAATTAGGGTTTCTGATGTATTCTTACACCAAACACATTTAAAATCCTTCAGCACTATTCAAATAAAAGCAAAACTTGATGGGTAGAGAACATTTCCCTTGTAGCTGCTGAGAAATAGGTGTCAGTAACATGATTTCTCCTCCCTTCTTTGTTCAATACTGAATAGGATGGTAATGGGCAACCTGCATTTCCTGGGATTTGGTGAATCTGGGGACAGGGTGCTGTAAATATTTAGCTCAGTTAATAAAACAGATGTAGCACTCTGGACCTGGTGCCAACAGTAACAAAGACCTTGTGCAAAGGCCACGGGTTTCAGCAGCATTTCGGGAGTTGGTGTCAGCTTCATTTTAAACCCAGCAACAGAACCATCGATTTCATTAGGCAGGAAACCATGAAAAAGCACATGGAAATTGATTTGGGATGTAGAAAATACAAATTTGGGAAATTGACTTTGGGATGTAGAAAATACATCCCAAATTTTCGGTGAGATTTCCCCCCTGAATTTCTCACTGACGCTCTCTTTAATGCTGCCATGTGAGTAGCTATGTTTAGATTCCCATGTTGACACAAAAACCTGGCAGACTTCCTGTACCTATGAAATGCTTCCTCATCATGCAAGAAATCATGTCAGAAACTTTCCTGAGAGTATTCTCAGGCCTTATGGCAGAGCTGGGGAGGTCAGGATCAAGGCCTGATCTCCCCGTGCTCCATGCCTGATGTAGTTCTTTCCCAAAGGGATTGCACAGAGCACACAAAATGCAAGGCAGAGGATCTGTGTTTTATACAAGCTGTTTCTAAGCCTCACTTTGGCATCAATGGCTAAGTAAAGTGAATTTGGGAAGAACCAACAGACCCCAAAATCTTTCCTAATGACCTCTCCTGACAGATGCCACCCCTGGAGACCCTCAGCTCCCACAACCACATAAAATAAATCCAGCACAGCAGTGAATCCTGGTGGGAAACACTTTGTGGGCTGATGACAGGGGGGGTTGTTTTTGATGTAAATCCTGCAAACCAGCTCAGGTGAAGTCCTTCTTTATTGAAAAGTGCAATATGGGGAGCACCCACCAGGTTTATCAGCATAGTTGCACATTTGCTGTCACTCAGCGAATGAACAGCACCCCTTTGCATTCCCTGCATTTATCTTATGTTATTATAGTCCCACAGCTGTCACTGACCCTGTCCCTTTTCCCTCTTTCTGAGCTGACCATGGCTCCCAAAGTGTTTTGGAGAATATTGTGCCCTGATTCTGTCTCAGCATACTAAATCTGTGTTTGAAAGAGACATTTGCCCACACACCAACAAAGTAAAATGAATTCCATAACAATCAGATGCCTTTGCCCATTGGATTTAAGAATCTATGCAGATTCTCCAGTGAGGCATAATTCTTCCACAACACTGAAAAAATCCCTCTCCCCTTAGCCTTTTCTTGACTTTTAAGCTTTTAATGCCTTAAATATTAAATTCTTGCACTCAACCTCTTTCTTTTATCTACACCTTTCCTCATTTCTCAATTTCATAAGAGCAGCTTTATTCCCTTGTATTTTACTCCATTTTACATCCTTCATTTCACCAAGCTTCCTCTTATGAATTTTGTGCCAGGAGTGAAAGCTCCACCTTTTTCAGCACCTCTGAAAGTCCAGGAAGTTTTGAAGAGGCATCATGATTTATGTATTTTCATGGAGCATTCTTCACCTCCTGCAAAGTGTCAGAAGATAAAGAGGTGATGAAAAGTTTATGAAAGGGGATGTGAAAGGCCATGTGTCAGACAGACATCATACTCCAGTAATCCACCCACAAGGCCCCTTGGTCTTCCCTTTTTCCAAAGTAGTCCAAGGCTTTCAACCAAAGGATCACAGCTGGAAGAAGACTGGACTTCACCTCAGGAAATAAAAGAGAAACTTTGATGTGAATAATGTGTTTACATTATTTTTGTTATCTTTAGTGGATGTTGTTAATTTCTACCATGGCAAACATTGAAATCTCATGAATCTCACAATTTTCATAATATTGTTTTCATCGACTTTTCCAAACAAGGCTCACAAGTCCCATGAACCATCTGAAGTGAATTATTGAGCCTAATCCCAGCCCTGGAGCTGAGGGAGCACATGATCTACCTCACAGACCTTTGGGGAAGAAGAGGAACTCAAGGAACCTACAGAATTTTTCCATAATACCCACCAGGACCTCACCCAGGAAATTTCAGGCACCACCAGCTTGGCCAGCAGGCTCAGCTCTGTCCTGTGATGGGGCTGAATGGATCCAATTCTGGGGTTATTTCAGAGCTTTTCCACAGCTGTAGATTGAAAACCACCTTCAGTGGGTCAAATGAACAAACAATAAAACCCCTTCAGAGATTTAGCAATGCACAACAGTAATTTGCTGTCCTAAATCAAAAGAGGAGTTATATGTAAAATTGAAATTCTGTATTTACTTTTTTGACAGTTTTTTAGAAAGCAATTGACTACTCATTTGGAAACTGGCAATTGCAAACTTAGGAAACATTGAAGTATTAAAAACTACTATTAAACAGTCTCAAATGTTGATCATTACCTGAAAATCAGAGGAAAAAAGTGCCCAATTATAACTGAAAGTCATTCCTAATATATTGTTATTCACCATCATCTTTGCTTCATGAAATTTGATTCCAATCTGAGAAGATTCTGCCTTCTTGTACCTGCCAGGGTAGACCAAATTTCTTGCAGCCATGACTGTGCCCTTCCAGCCATTTTATAATTTCATCACACTGTCAGAGAATTCCTATCATATTTATACAGCTGCATAAAAATCAACCCAGAGCAGTTCTGAAAAACCTTCAAGCTGTAAACCTTTCTAAAATAATGAAAAAATTATCATGTTATCACATTATTAAAATACATATACGTACATCTGTTCACTAATAGTTTACAGTTCTGTTAAGGTTTGCATTCATGAGATGCAATGAACAAAACTGCTATAAATTTCAAAGGAATTTACAATTATTTTACCACAGCCTGTTAATAATAGAAAGACTATTCTTTGAAAGTAATAGAGCAGAAAAATAAGGCTAGATCTTGTCTCAGGTCATATAAACCATCATTTAAAGACTATCAGTGTGTTGTGGCTGTTAGAGGCAGTGACACAAAACTAATTTATGGTGACCAGGCAGAAGGCATCCAGCTGGAGAAACCCTCCCCAATAATCAATGACAAAAGAGTCACCTCAGCCGGGTTTGCCCGGCAACCCCAGGCAGGAGCAGCACACGCTGCTTCCCCCACTGCTTCCCCAGCCAAAGGGAAAGCTTGGCAGAGCTAATTAAGCCCGAAATTATGTAGCATCATCGGATATTTGCCCGTGCTGCAAGTGCTTCTGATCCGAAGTGTTGGAATCCAGGGCACAGGGAATGTTTCTATGCCAGTTTTGGGAAGCCCTGATTCTCAGCAGAACACTGCTTTTAACCTCTGTCCCAGGGAAAAAACTGCCAAGGCTCTGGGATGAGTNTCACAAAGGTAATGAACGCATTTGAGGAAAACTGTTTGAGGAGCTGCTGACCAAAAATGAAAGCAGAGCCCACAGTGGCAGATCCCCCTCTGGGGCTCAGCTCTGGGGATCTGCTGCTGCTCAGCTCAGGAAAATCAGGCTTGCACCACTGACAGGAAAACCTGTCACCTGCAACAGTGACACAGAAATTTCACCCTCTGTGGTTCAGGACTGCTAAATTGGGCTGCATGGAGAGAGTCTTTGCAACATGGTTCCAGCATGTCTTTACATTGCTCCTGGCCCCCAGCTTCATGCCATGATCCCATGAGGATGTTTCTAAAATAGAACTAAAATGAACAATAGAATAGGAAAGCTCACAGGAAAATGAGCAAAGAGAGGATAATGGAATGGTTTGAGTAGGAAAGCACCTTAAAGCTCATCTCATTCCACACCCCTACCATGGGCAGGGACACCTTCCACCATCCCAGGCTGCTCCAAGCCCTGTCCAACCTGGCCTTGGACACTGCCAGGGATCCAGGGGCAGCCACAGCTGCTCTGGGCACCCTGTGCCAGGGCCTGCCCACCCTCACAGGGAAGGCAAAGCCCAGTGGTCAGGGCCACCCAAATTCCATTTCTGTAGAGGCAACTGCCCTTTGTTAACACAGACAAATTCTCCAAGGAGTGGGAAGCCTCTAGGAGAAGGAGAAAAATAAAATTATTTTTTCTCTGAAAGCCTGCACTGTCTTTGACAGTTCCTAGAAATGAGAGGTATCAAAATTCATGTTCTCTGTAGGTGCTTAGGCTTGTGTAGGGAGCCAGCCCATGCAGACTGGGTTGTTCAGAGAGCAAGAGGTGAATGGAGGAACCATCCCCTTGTGCTTCATCCCAACAAATGGAACTGCTCAAAGAAAGACTTGCTTTTTTTTTTTTTTTTTAAAGAAACAACTTCTGTGGTAGTCACAAAATCATCTCGTGGTTTCTACGCACAAGGCTTAGAGTGCACAAGGGCACAGGTCTGCCCCAGGAGCCACAGACACTGGCAGCAGTGCCAGTTTGCCCAGCAGCAGCCACAGCTGCAGTGGCACCATGCAGGTCACTGCTTTCCCCAGTCCTTGCCACCTCACCCTTCCACACTGAGAAATTCACCACTAATTCTCATTTAATACGGAACCAGTAACAAGTTTTGCTTGGCACTGTCCCACAAAGGAATTAAATATTTTCACTGGGAGAAAGAAAGATATTAAAAAAATAAATGGAACAAAGGCTGCAGAGGAAGCATGAGGCACTAACCCCTACAGTAATCCTATGGCTTCTGTCCTGTTCCCACTGATAAATTTATTACAAATGTGTAGGCATGAACTGCAGCAGAAAATTTCATGCTTATATTGATGAGATTAATGGACTATTATCTCATTTCCAAGATTACTTAGAATTGATTTTATGGCTCCTTTCCTCTCACAGGTTTTAAGCACTGATTAAAGAAAGGCCTTGGCTATAACACCAGAGCCTGAACTTTGCCAGATTTGAACTGTGTTTTCATACAGGCTGTCCTGTTGGAAGCGCAGTCACATTTAAAGAAAACATTTGTAAGCGCAAAAAAACCATTTCTGTAGTATTCTTCCTTTCTTTTCCTTTTTCTTTGGCACTAACATGCTCTGGGGAGTGCAGCAGCAAGGAGCCTGGTGCTGAGGCTGTATCCCAGCAGTGCACCATGGCAATGCTGCTTTCACTGGGGGTTTTAAGGAGAAGGGCCTTTAATGGTGTTTTCCTCAAAGCTAGCACCAGCACCAACCCCACAAGAGAGAAAACAGCCCTGCACACTCTGTACTGACTAGAAATAACTCTCATATGGCAGCAGCAAAGCAGAGAGCCTGGACTTAGGATCTATAGGCATAATTATGCTGCATGATAAATAAATAAATAGAAAAAATGGCATCTTGTGTTACTCTAATGTGCCTCCACAGCAATGAAGCACAGTCTTCTCACCATACACACACAGCTTGGAGATTCCTGCTGCCTTTGGGAGCTCTCCTTCTCTGTGGCTGTAGTTTTAAAATGGTGCACAGCTCCACTGACTACAACTGGAAAAAATGTTTTGCTATTTTCATCCAGAAATACTAGTATACCATTGCTAGCTGATAGAGAAGCACAGTGAAATGTAAATGTACAATAGAACTACATTCCCAATGTGACAGTAAAGAAAATCACTGTAATATCCATCTGGTCCTATCATGTATTTGGCCAAATATAGCCCTTTCTATAGTACATTGTTTTTATTTACTTTCTGCTACACAAACATACGAGAAATGCAATAAACGTGGTCCTTTTCCTATTTCTCAGCATACAATCACAACTAGTTTTAAAAGTAATTCTGAAAAGAAGCCTAAAACAACTGTTAGAATAATCTCTTTTAATTACCCCCAATATATTTATATACTAATACAGCCCTGTGTTTATATATCTGTATACTAATATCGTATCGTCCTATTTATAGAAATCACACTTTTACAACCAGCTTGAAGAAAGCTGGTTCTAGACAAATACCAAATTTGAAGGAGAAAGGTGGGGCAAATACTTTGCATTTTGTGCAAAAGTTCTCAGGCCTCAAGGGTTTGAACCCCCCTGGCTGTTCAATTAAAGAAGGCTGCTCAGCCACTGGCAGCCCCAGCCTGCCCAGCTGTCCCCATTCAGAGGGGGGACTTGCTCTGTGTCCCCAGAGGAAGGTGTTGCATGGCTCAGGGTGTCCCAGCAAGTGCAGCTTGCAGGGTGCAAGTTCCCCTCCCTCAGCTGAGCTGCAGCATGGGATAAATCATTCCATAAACACATCTAATCGAATTCTGCTCAATGTCTCGGGCAAATTGGAGGCAGACAAGTCTATTCAGAACAGGCATCTGAAATGAATCTCACATATAAAATCAGTCTAACAACCTAAAAAAAAATATATAATGCATTTGGTGACTCATCTGGATGTCAGAACATCAAGAACTCAGGGAAGGGAGAGACTGGAATAACAAAGTCCTGAGAAGTGCAGGACACGTGAATGCACACAGCTGAGGGAATGTCCCCAGCCTCTGCTCACAGAGGAAGGAGCAAACAAACAAAGGTTCCAGAGTGCAGAAGGACACCAGGGAAGATGGAAGAAATAAAAAACTATGCATCAAAGCCTTACGGGAAAAAATTTTTCATCCTTTCCTGTACAATCAAGGATAAAAAGACTTAGAGACAAGTGAAAGCAAAAATACATGAGAAAAGTAGTCACTGTATTTCTGAGAGAGATACTCACTTTAATACAGTGCAGAGCCTGAGAGTAGATAGTATTTCAGTCTAGACTCTGCTCAGAGAGTGTTCCTGAGATACAGCCTTGCTCTATCACACTTACTATCTCTTCTACATAGCAATCACACATGCCATCCTGTCATTAAATGACAAAAATAAACTTTAAATTAAGCCTATCTGACAGGAAAAGAGAAAATAAAAAATCTTTCTAGAGTAAAAACCTTCATTTGGCCAGACCAATCTGATAATGGAAAAAATGCCTCATTCTTAAAGGCAAACAGTGATCAGTGAGAGACACAGATTCTCAAAGATCCAGCCTTATTCTAATTCCAGGGATGTAGAACAGTGCTTAGGGTTCAAAAATACAGTAGGACTTACTGAATTTCTGAGTCTTAACATTCAGCCCTGAAGTCTCCTCAGTAATCAGAAAAGCTCTGTCCTTTAGAAAGGTGAATATTAAATCAGGCATCTTTTTTTCAGTCTTTATTTTGACAGAACTCCGAGCCCATTACTAACAAAGAAAATAACTGAATGTAAAAAAGCCTGCAAAGTTTTAGCTGAAATTGTCTAGCGAAACAAAGCCGAGGTCTGATTGTACCTTTGGATTACATTATTTTTGTCTGATTTAAAAGAAGCAAAAATAAGAATTACAATGCAAGGTCAGCAGTGAATGAACAATGAAACCACACCTCTAGATCCATGTCGAGGCACAGGAGAAGACATCTTCAGCTGCCAGATGTGATGGGCTGACCTTGCCTGGCTGCCTGAGGCCCACCCAGCCACTCTCTTCCTCCCCCTCCTCATCAGGACAGGGGACAAAACAAGATGGAAAAGCTCAGAAATCAAGATTAAGACACTTCAGTTACTGTCTCAAGCAAAACAGACTTGACTTGGGGGAAGTTAATTCAATTTATTGCCAATTTAAATGGTGGGAAACAAAGAAAAAAGTTAAACCACCTTCCCCCCAGCCCACCCTTCATTTATTCCCCAGGTTCTGCTGCAGTCCTCCATTCCCCAGGCTCCACTCAGTCTTCTGTCGCTGTGGTTAGTGCGGTGACAAAGGATTCTTAGTAATAATATTCGAAGGTTAAATATGATTTATTAACATGACTCTATAGTACAAAGGATTTGGGTTATTATTTGTTTAGTTTGGAGTTTTTGAAGTTGTTGTTTTAAGTTCTGTTTAAAAAATGCTAGAATAGCTTACACAATTAGAGATAACAACTTTTCACTTCATAGGTAGAAAGAAAGAAAATTCTTATCACTTATATCAGGAGAGAGGTAGAGAAATTTAAATGTTTTTGAAACACAACTTTTGAAACACAACTCAGAGATTTTTACAGAAACTTGGATAGAGTAAAAAGACAGTAAAAAGATTTCCCATGGGAAGATTTTTCTGCAGGCCTGCATGCAGAGAAACTTATAATATGTTCATGCAACATATTATAAGTTGCATGAACATATTATAAGTTCATGCATATCTCCCAGCTCGTCTCCTTCCTCTTCCCTGGAGCTGCTGGAGGGATGGGCAGAGCACAGATGCTCCTTTTTGGTCTTGTTCATCCCTGCTCCAGCTCAGTGTCCCCAGGGAAGCCCTGCCCGGTGCCTGCAGCCCATCCTGCCCCTCCTGCCCCTCTCCCCAGGGGCTCCAGGGCTGCTTTCCTCCCTGCTCAGGCAGCTCCTGCCCTTTGCTGCTCCGTTCCCCGGAGCTGGGCGATGCTCAGCTCGGGGTGGGCTCGCCAGGGGCTGGGGCTGGGAGCGATAGAGCCATGCTGGGCAGTGTGTGCTCTGCCCTGCACCTCTGCTAACCCCAGAGGAGCCCTGTCCCCTCAGGTGTGCACCTCTGCCAGCCCCAGAGGAGCCCTGTCCCCTCAGGTGTGCACCTCTGCCAGCCCCAGAGGAGCCCTGTCCCCTCCCTGCCCATCAGGTGTGCTCAGCTCTGCCAGCCCGAGAGGAGCTCTGTCCATGTCAAGGCACAGGAGAAGACATCTTCAGCTGCCAGATGTGATGGGCTGACCTTGCCTGGCTGCCTGAGGCCCACCCAGCCACTCTCTTCCTCCCCCTCCTCATCAGGACAGGGGACAAAACAAGATGGAAAAGCTCAGAAATCAAGATTAAGACACTTCAGTTACTGTCTCAAGCAAAACAGACTTGACTTGGGGGAAGTTAATTCAATTTATTGCCAATTTAAATGGTGGGAAACAAAGACAAAAGTTAAACCACCTTCCCCCCAGCCCACCCTTCATTTATTCCCCAGGTTCTGCTGCAGTCCTCCATTCCCCAGGCTCCACTCAGTCTTCTGTCGCTGTGGTTAGTGCGGTGACAAAGGATTCTTAGTAATAATATTCGAAGGTTAAATATGATTTATTTACAAAGGATTTGGGTTATTATTTGTTTAGTTTGGAGTTTTTGAAGTTGTTGTTTTAAGTTCTGTTTAAAAAATGCTAGAATAGCTTACACAATTAGAGATAACAACTTTTCACTTCATAGGTAGAAAGAAAGAAAATTCTTATCACTTATATCAGGAGAGAGGTAGAGAAATTTAAATGTTTTTGAAACACAACTTTTGAAACACAACTCAGAGATTTTTACAGAAACTTGGATAGAGTAAAAAGATTTCCCATGGGAAGATTTTTCTGCAGGCCTGCATGCAGAGAAACTTATAATATGTTCATGCAACATATTATAAGTTGCATGAACATATTATAAGTTCATGCATATCTCCCAGCTCGTCTCCTTCCTCTTCCCTGGAGCTGCTGGAGGGATGGGCAGAGCACAGATGCTCCTTTTTGGTCTTGTTCATCCCTGCTCCAGCTCAGTGTCCCCAGGGAAGCCCTGCCCGGTGCCTGCAGCCCATCCTGCCCCTCCTGCCCCTCTCCCCAGGGGCTCCAGGGCTGCTTTCCTCCCTGCTCAGGCAGCTCCTGCCCTTTGCTGCTCCGTTCCCCGGAGCTGGGCGATGCTCAGCTCGGGGTGGGCTCGCCAGGGGCTGGGGCTGGGAGCGATAGAGCCATGCTGGGCAGTGTGTGCTCTGCCCTGCACCTCTGCTAACCCCAGAGGAGCCCTGTCCCCTCAGGTGTGCACCTCTGCCAGCCCCAGAGGAGCCCTGTCCCCTCCCTGCCCATCAGGTGTGCTCAGCTCTGCCAGCCCGAGAGGAGCTCTGTCCATGTCAAGGCACAGGAGAAGACATCTTCAGCTGCCAGATGTGATGGGCTGACCTTGCCTGGCTGCCNAGCCCAGCAGGGAGGTGGCACAGGGCACAGCCAGGGCTCTGTCCCCAGCAGTGTGCTCACCTCTGCCAGCCCAGCAGGGAGGTGGCACAGGGCACAGCTGGGCTCTGTCCCCAGCAGGGTGCACACCTCTGCCAGCCCAGCAGGGAGGTGGCACAGGGCACAGCTGGGCTCTGTCCCCATCCCGCCGTGGGGTGGCTGAGGGTCCAGCTGGGGTTTGGCTGCTGGCCCAGCTGAACCCACCCCAGCAGAACCACTAGTGTATCATTGCTGGCTGATACACATTTCTGCTCATAAGACTTCTGAAGAGCCACGTGCCCAAGATTCCTCCCCCAGTGCCCCAGACATAGCTCCTGTCACCTACAACATTTATTTTTAATACCCTCACTATCAATTCTCTCAATCCTTTTTCTTTTTTTTTCTTAGTATCATGGACATAGATTTTCTGTGAAACCGTCTCTTTTGGCAATTCTTTCTCTCCTTTCCTTCTCCTTTCTCCTGTGTCTTCAGGCACATTGCAGCACAGCTTTCTCACTTTTAGGGAATTCAGGTGGGCCTGGCAGAGCTTGAGCATCGCCTGACCCCGTACAATAACACTTTTCTCCAGAGGGTCCTTACATTTATTTTATTAGTCCCTTGTACTTATTCAAGTAAACACAAAGGAACCACAGGGCAGTGGTGAATTAGGATCTAAATTTTAATTCCTGTTCTAGATTCTTGATTGGTTTTGTTCCACTAGAGGCAAGCTCTCAAGACATAAACAGAATTAAAAATGCATGGACTGAACTTAAAATGTAATATAACAAATGAAATGCAATACTGTTACTTAATAGCCTTGGCTATTGAAAGTTCAAAGACATACTGTATTTCAATTATAAAATGAAACATCATTGTGTTCAAAGGAAAAACATCCGCTGAGACGCAAAATCCCTTTTGGAGATTTTCTTGTACTATTTCCCTATTTTTAACCCACAAACTCCAGGGAAGCTGCTGTCAGACATCAAACCCCTTCAGTTCACCAAACCAGGTTATCAAGGTGACCTAATTTAATCTTTAGCTGATGAGGACATTTCCATGAAAGACTCTGCAGTCTCCAATGGCTTACTGGGGGTTAGTCTATTAAGTAAAGAAAATTAGCAGAGCATATTTCTTTACATTCTTAAAATATCTTAATTACAAAGAAATTAAGAAACACTCTTTAGCTGCCAGCTGGGGTCAGCTCACCACACCACAAATATTTAGGGAACAGGTACAACTTCAATGACTTCGCAGGGAATGGCTTGCTCCAAGACTCTCACGGTGCAAAAAATAATCCACTTAACCAAAAATCTTCATTCCTCTGCCACTTCATAGGTGAAGGAAGAAAATGAAAACAGAGGAAACTCTGTTTCTTGGATGGCTCTTACAGTGTATAACACAAATCTGCTTTCTGTGACTGTTCTTTAAACTCTGGTACATGGTGTCACATGCACCACATGTACAGGAAATGGGGTTTGGGGTGATAAATCCAGGTTTTGTTCTGTGTCTATGATACATCTCGTTATTGTTACCACACACCAAAGCAGTTACTCGCTACAATCAGAGGTTGAATTGCTGCCAATGAACAATTAAAAGCATTTTAGTTGACCAAGCTTGCAATTTAAATGGATTCGAAGCCATTCCCAGTGCACATTCTGAAGGAATTAAAGTCTGCTGCAGATGCTCTCTTGGATAGAAACAGGACAAGCATTTGTGCTCTTGTCTGAGCCATAAGAAGTTGTTTTACTCTGTTTAGGCTGTAAAAATCCATCTAGGCAGGATTATTAGAGGTTGGTGGAATGTCACACCCCGGAAAGTCACTCTAGTGACTGCAAACTGCATCAATGCTCATGGATTCAACACTGAGTCATAGCAGTGGGGGAAAATCTTATTTCCAGCTACAGCATGGGCAGGATTGGAAAATCTCTTTGCCAGGAAAGCAGAGGCTGGTTTCAAGAGGTGATTTTTATAGCTAAGCTTAGGAAAAAAAGTGAAAGCTGCAACCCAGTTGGTGGTGGTGCCTTGGGCCACCAAGAGTGACCAGAACCTCTGCTGGTGCTGGTGCTGAACTGACAGAACCTGACTCGGTTTCTCTCTTGGAGGCTGGTGGTTCCTAGTGCCATCAAGATGATGTGGTGATTCATGGGCAGGATTCCTTCAGGGAAACATGCCTGATGCTGTTTTATAGCTTACAAGCCAGTGGGGAAACTTTGTAAATGTAAATTGCGTGGTGGGGATATCTTGGGCTATAGAGCAAGTCTACATCCACAGTTTCCCTACAGCTGACTACCCCAAATCCTGATTTTCTGTTTCTTCCTTTTTTTTTTTTNTTGGCAGGTCCTGTCATTCCTATCTATGTTTAAAAAATATGTAATTTTTTTTCTGGTATTTTTCAGGATCCCACCACGTTTGTTGAGAGTCTAAACTCCACCATCCAAGCCCCAGCCCCAGCCCCCTGTGCTGCCTGTTTGCTGTTAGGTTTGCAGACAGACCCAGCAGAACACTGACAGTGTCCAGGTTATTGCCAGCCTGCTGCAAAGGCACTTGAGAAACAGAATCTTCTGCACCTTTGAAATAAGAAAATCAGACCTGTGTGACCTTTTAATTATGCTTAAATCATAAGTTTATTAATTTAATAATTTATTTAACTTATTTAAATTATTTAATAATTTATTTAATGTATTTAACAATTAAGTAATTGTTAAATAAATTAAGCAAAATTACAGCAGCACATAAGAGAATTCTTTAGAAATGCAGTGCTCTAAAGAAAAATCTTGTTACTAGTGGTAATCCATGATGGCTGGATGCACCAGGGCCAGCTTTTATGGACAAATTGCCTTTCTTATTGTCAGCTTATTCTCTAAATATTCTTTGTTGAACTGCACATTTCTCTGAACTAGCAAGCATCTTGCAATATAAGCAAATGACACCTCTGTACTTTACAGCTGCCCAGCCTGGAGAAATACACTGAGCAAACAACAAATTTGTTCTCCTGCACCTTTAAGAAATGTAATTAAACCTGGATAAAGGCAGTGCAAAGCAGGTAAGACTTTAGCATTTTTTTTTTGCTCCAAATGTGGTGATTTTTTGATAAGAGTGATTGATTGTGTCTGGGTAAGTTTGCTTAATATTTGCTGTGGACACTGCCTTGACTGGGGCTCAATCAATCACCTGGAACAGGAAATCAGGGCTAATGCACTAAAACAATATCTGTTATGCACTCAGTTAATCCATCACAATCCTCCTGTGCAGTGTCAGGAGCAGCCCTGGGAGGGGGTGTGGGTTCAGAAAGGACCTTCCAGCTTGTTTTTATTCTAAAAGAGATTTCTTGTCCCATTTTCAATGTGCAGGAGCCACATTCTCCACCCTGAGTTGAGCTGTGTTAGGGATTTGGGACAAATCAAATGCAGTGTACCTTTGAAAAGTTTCCAAATCAAAAACATGCATTAAAATCTATGAAGTTCAATGTTGCAAAATTTAACAGCAGAATGGACTTCAAACAAGGCCACATTGTCTCTGAGCTTGGGTGGATTTAGCTTAGGTGGAATTCCCATCACTCACCTCAGTGCTTCTTTTAATAACTTCCTACACTCCTTTTTAATTTTTTTTTTAAGTGACTGTTAAACTTTAGTTTCACATGCGAAATAGTCTCATTTCTGTTAATTCCTTATAGGTCACAGATAAACTCACAGCTACAGGAAAGTACATACATTTTCTAAAACAAGTAGAAAAATAGAAATTATTTGGACATATCTGAGTCCACATACCTCACTCAGAAGTATAAAACTTTTGGTGCTTGGAAATTAAGCCTTAGGACTCAAAAAAATTATGAAATTTCTCAATATGAAAAAGAGCAAAAATATCAAATGGAGATTCTTTCCCTAAATTTATTATCTTATTCCTCATATATAAGCATTTAAACTTAAAAAAGTCAGCAGAAATTTAAAACCCTAAGGGAAGAGCATTCTATGCAAGCAGAGCTATAGGACAACTCCCTGTTATTCTTCTCTAAAATTCCTTAACTGCTTTTAGTTACCTGACATCAGACTTTATCATTTGGTTTTGGACAGAAACCAACACCTGACTACAAGTAATGACCTCTTTGGTTTTTTGTTACAAACTATCTGTCTTTTAAATTAAAATTTTCATCTCTAATAATGCCATGAGTTTCTCTTCTGCTGCTGTGAAAAGGGAGCACTTAAGCATTTGCAAAACTTTCAAGTCTCAGGTACCCACAGCAGAATCCTGCAGCAAGGCCAGCCTAGGTGGAGGCAGAAATTTATATAATATTATATTATATGTTATATATTATATTACATATTACATATTATATATTATATATTATATATTACTTATATTTTCTAATATATTATTTATATTTTCTAATATATAATATTATATATTTATATTTTATATATTTATATATTTATCTATCTATATATTTACGTATTTATATATTTCTATTCTAGGAAATGCAGCTTTACACCCTCCTTTGACAGCACAAGCACCCAGACTGGCTGCACAGAATTTTCCTCCTCGAGGACAAGCAGAGCCAGCCATGAGCTCAGCTGTTTAAAAGGCTGGGGGAGCCTTGGTTCACTCACAGTCACCACAACCATGCAGAACCATGAAGGAAACATACTCCTCTTGCTGGGATGGGGTGGGTATGGTTACTGCTCATTTATTGACAGCACAGCTTCAGTTGTGTGTTTGGAACTGTGTTTGGAACAGATGAGTCACCTATAAAACAGAAATGTAGATCTGCCAGCTGAAATAGTCCCCAGAGGAAAAATCCTGTCCCCAGGGGTAAAACCCTGTGGAAATCACTGGATTTTGTCACACAGAGAAGACTGAGCCTAATGACTTCATTTACCACTTCTCCAAGCCCTTAGAGCTCCTTGTACATATTCTGCTTCCTGGGGAACTTCAGGATGTGTATGATCATTAAAGATCCTGTGATTCTGTCTCCTTGTAAATGCACATGCTCCCTAGTCATGCCCACAATGTGATTAATACCTGTAGCTCTCATTCACCCACAGAAATTCCCCCAATATATGATGACCTGTAGCAAGTCATCTGTTGGGAACTCATCATTTCCTTAGTCTTTATTAATTTTTTTTTTTGAAGGCCATGGACTCCCAGAGTTGTCACAGCCAATTTTCCTCAGCCACCCCAAAGTGTATCTCAGAGCAGTGCCCAGCCAAAGGCAGCCCTGAGCATCACCACGTGCTGCAGTGACAGCAACTGCTTGATAACCACTTTTATTTTGGTTTTCTATTGTCTTCTGTGTGACATTTTGACAATAGCCAATCCACTTTAGTGATCCAATCTTTCCAGGGAGCAATTTGCTGCTGTGAATGGGTTTGTGTATTCTCTTGCAGAGGCTGAAGAACAATATCAATGCACTCTGGAGCTCATGAACAGTGACAGACATGCAGAAGTGAACTCAAATGGAGAGTCTGGACATCTTCAGAACCTTGAGGTAACAGCCATGGTGTGAAACTGGGAACATATTTTTAGCTATGTAAAAAATATAAAAGTTCAATTTTTGAATACTGACAGTATAGGAAATCTAAATTTTGTGTTAGTCCTCTGAACTGCACACGATGAGGTTTAGAAATTAAGTTTTTCTCTTCCTTCATTGCTGATATTGCCTATTTTTTACCATTGCTGGATTATTCAAACTTGAGGTGCCACAGGCCATGTCTTCAATCTTGTTTTAGAGGAGATTTCTTTATGCCAGTAATTGAATGGTAGGCTTTATGTCAACTTACTTGTTTGTCGACACAGAGCACTGTCACCAGCTGTGCCTATAACAATGATTTCTTTTGTGACATGTACGTCATTATCTCCTCCAGGAATTTGTCCAAGGCCAACAATTCACTTCAAATAGTTATTCTGAAAACCATCAGAATGAAAGTACTTTGAAATATTATTACCTTAGGACAAAAACGATGCACTGATTTATCTATGTGCAATTTCTTCCATATCCTTGGTCTCTCTACACATGAGCAGAATTTCACCAAGAGCATGAATTTTGAGCTATGGCCAGGAGGGAGCTTGAAAGATAGCAATGGGAAAAGGAGCTTTCCATTCGGTGACAAAATTAGCATCATTAAAATGTAGCATTATTGTAGAGTATTTAGTATAGTTTGGGATTTTTTATTCCATGATAGATAGCAATACAGTGCCATCTATATCTTCCTGCATGCAGAAGTGAAGGCACCAAAGCTCTATTTACTGCAGATCCTTCATCTTTCATTACAGCATGGCCAGAATGCAATGTCAGGGTTGAAACCTGTAGTGCTGAAGAGGACCACTGGTTAATAAATCCCATTTTCACCTCTGACCTAAGTCCACAATTGATCCAGGTGGTCTGATTTTGTTCTTAGCATAGTACCAGCTCAGTGTTTTTCCCTGTTACACACAGTGTGGGCACTTCAGAACAAACTCATTCAAGGTGCTGATGCAGTTTGAGCCACATGGATTGTTGGAGTTGGACACCCTGTGCTCAGAAAGCATTTACTGTCTTTCTGTTCTGTGCATTTGAAAAAATCCAGGGACTCATGAAATGGTTTGGGTTGGAAGACACCTTAAAGCCCATCCAGTTCCACCCCTGCCATGGGCAGGGACACCTTCCACTGTCCCAGGCTGCTCCAAGCCCTGTCCAACCTGGCCTTGGACACTTCCAGGGATCCAGGGGCAGCCACAGCTTCTCTGGGCACCCTGTGCCAGGGCTCACCACCCTCACAGCCAGAAATTCCTCACCAATATCCCCTCTATCCCTGCCCTCTGGCAGTGGAAGCCATTCCCTGTGTCCTGTCCCTCCATCCCTTGTCCCCAGTCCCTCTCCAGCTCTCCTGGAGCCCCTTTAGGCACTGGCAGGGGCTCTGAGCTCTCCCTGGAGCCTTCTCTTCTCCAGGTGAGCACGCCCAGCTCTCCCAGCCAAGCTCCAGAGCAGAGGGGCTCCAGCCCCTGGAGCATCTCCATGGCCTCCTCTGGGCTCTCTGCAGCAGCCCCACGTCCTTGTGCTGTTGGGCACCCCAGGGCTGCAGGTGAGGTCTCACCTGAGCAGGTAAGAGGGGCAGAATCCTCCCCCTTGCCCTGCTGCCCACGCTGTGGGGATCAGCCCAGCACACTGGGGGTTTCTGGGCTGCTGGGGCATGTGGAGCTCATCACCAAGCAACTCCCCACTGCAAATTCATGCAAACAGCCCCATGACACTCATCCCAAGCAGTTTTAAGCCTATATGTTTGCATTGCACCATGTCATTATCTTATGTATAACAATGCATATGGAGCTGTTGATATTTTCCCTGTATAGCATGGCAAGAATTACAGGATAAAAGGTTACTGCCTATGGAATGTCACACTACAAATAACAGATCCCATTAAAACACCAGTGCTCTTGTAATCGAGACAATTGTAGCCCAACAAGAGCTAAAGGCTCTGTAGAGGGCTGCTGAGTGAAATATGAAATTGATATTGTCACTAAAGATCCTCGAAACAAGTTATTTTTGCCACTTGAAGCAAAGGACACGAGAGGTTTTTAAACACCTAGCATGGCATAGATGAATGCAAAATGCATGGGTTTCCTCCTGTCAGTGTAATAGTTCCTTGGAGCCCCTCTCCCCCCACTCCCACACACACATACATTATTCAGCGTGCTGGAGACCATCTGGAACCTGCTCCTGAAATAGCCCAGGACTTGATGACCTTCCAGATACGCCACAAAAACCATTTGTTTGACAAGGGTTTGGAAGAAGGTAGTGGGTGTGTTGTTTCTGAAGGGTTTAAGCAGGCTATTTTACAGTTTTGATTAATGCTTGATTTAATTTACTATTTGTATGTGACTGTTTTGGAGAGCAAGAGGTCACCCACTATTAATGCTGGGCTTAATGAGTGCTTCCAGTGTTTACTGCTGAAATATAACTGTGCACATAAACAACCCCTGGCACAGGGCCTGATTTGTGCCCATCACTGGCTGAGGAGCCTCTCCCTCACTGCTGGAGCTGCTGGGCTTTGTGTGACACAGGGCTCTCCCTCTCCTGAGACACCAGCTAGACTGGTAGGAGCAATAGTGGCAGTGTGTCTGCAGCTCACTGCTGCAATATCAGGGCTAAAACCTGTAGTGCTGAAGAGGACCACTGGTTAATAAATCCCATTTTCACCTCTGACCTAAGTCCACAATTGATCCAGGTGGTCTGATTTTGTTCTTAGCATAGTACCAGCTCAGTGTTTTTCCCTGTTACACACAGTGTGGGCACTTCAGAACAAACTCATTCAAGGTGCTGATGCAGTTTGAGCCACATGGATTGTTGGAGTTGGACACCCTGTGCTCAGAAGGCATCCTCTGTCCCTCTCCTGAGACACCAGCTAGACTGGTAGGAGCAATAGTGGCAGTGTGTCTGCAGCTCACTGCTAAACAGCTCCTGAACACCCCATCCCAGTCTGCTAAATGCTGCTCTGCACCCGTGTGATAAGTGATGCACAGAAAAAATAGAGATCCTAAGGAGTCATGGCCTGTATAAGCATATGAAGAATTAAATCATAAATGGTTGCATAAAATAAAGATAACTACCTGCCCATTGTTCATTCTATTCATTCTTCCTTTTCCTTACAACTGCCCATGTTTTAAAGCACAGAGTTTAGAGGCTGCGGCAAGGACAAAGTTTTTGAGTATGGTATGAAAGATGATGAATGGTCGATGGTGTGATTAAAAGTGCAGAGTGTGGAGAAGAGGGCATGGTCACAGTGCTGCAATGAGGTTAATGATCTTGCTTCGGTTATTTATATGGAATAAATAATTCCAGCATCACACAGTTTTCTACTTTCTGACAGCAAAAAAGCCTGGGCCCTCACATACTCATAACAGCAATGGAATTCCTATCTGAGTAAACACCAAGCATGGTTCAAAACAAGAAATGTACTTCCACAGATAACTAGGGGAGAATTTTAGACAGATATCACATAATTAACTCCAGGACATCTATCAGGGCAAGCCTGTAAATAAATACCTGTTTCTTTGAATTCAAAGTCAGGAATTGGCATTTAAAGGCACAGAGAAACATTCTGCACATCATCCTATGCAAATAATTTATGTAGAGTAGGAGATGCAGGGGGGAGAACCTACTGAAATGATAAATTCCTACATGAGAAGATGAATGAATAAATGCAGATTCTATATTTTCTGAGGTGGGTGAAGAACCCGTTTGACAGTGCACCTTAGACACAGCTGACTTGTGCCCCATTTCTGCAGGAAGGATTTCCCTGCTCAGCACACGGCCTGTGCTCCACGTTTGTAATGAGCTGCTGGGTGTTTGTGTAGAAGTCAAAGATACCTCACTCTTCATGTCACTCTCATTTTTCAGCCTTCTGATGTTCTCATTCTTGTGATGGAGTTTCTCACACTGCACTTTTGTAAACATGCACATGTTTTTCTAACTGTCTTTTTGTTTTTCATTCTTTCTCCTGGGAGGAGAAAGGTTTGATGGACTTTGTCATTGACCAGTGTGGCTGGAGAGGTGGTAACTTCACCTTCCAATCAATGGTCGTTCCCAAAACTCTATATAATGTGAAAACCAAAATAAAGTTTGCTTCTTCTTTGCCTTTGCTCAACTGCATCTCTGCATTTCATGCTGCGCACTAGAGTGACACCTTCACTGCTGTATTTGTCCTCAACAACAACAGGATTTTAGTTTTGCCTCTGCTGGAAACGTCCATAACATATTTCCAAACCAAACTCATTTCTCTCAACAGACTGAGTGTCCACGTGTGAATTCCGTGGCAAAGCCCTGCTCAGCACATCCCCTCTCAGCTCATCACGGAGAGAGCCAAAAGGATTCCAGAGTTTGGAACACAGCCCCCCTGCAGCAGCCCCTCCCAGCAGAGCTCTTTGTGAGTCCCAGCTGAGGTCTCTCAGTGACATTTCAGTTTAGGGCTGATTTCTGTCTGGAGTGCTGTAATGCCCTGCGATGCCATGTAGCAGTGCATGTCTCCAGCTGCTTAAGTTGCTTATTTTCCAAAAGGTTACTCACAAAGTGCAGGTCATGGGGATTAAGTCGTGTAGCTCCCACGGAGTACAGCAGGAATTTCACAGTAGAATCCCTGCAAATTCTTTTGGGAAATGTATTAATTTTTAATGAGTCATTAATCACTTTGCTGACTTCACAGCCAGCACTGCTGAAGCAGCCTGACATCAACAGCTGAGGATGGTGTTTACAATTTCCTAGAGAGAACTAGAAACTGCCTTATTTACTTGGCTGATCTGGCACACTCCAGGATTTTGAAGACTGGCTACTGACACAGCTTTGCCTTTCACTGGCAGGACACTTCACCTGACAATAGAGCTGGGCAGCCACTAAAAAAATTCAGCTCAAATGCATCAAGTAAAGCATTAAAAACCTACAGCACCTGAAGTCACTAGAAAACAGTGTCCCCATGACTTGTTCACAGAATTAATTTCAAAAATTTCCATAGCTGGTAAAAGGCATAATCTGAACAATGCAATTTGTGAACGATTTCTGAGCTACAACTTTGCAAACAGCATTTGAATTTAGGGGAAGTATTTTGGGGTTCAACCTCACAAAATGATTGAAACTGCACAGTGATTAATCAGCACTAATGAGACACACAGCACTGGTGTTTTCTCTGTGGCTGAAGAGGAAAGCAGCAAACACCAGACCCTTAAATATATTGATAAGGGAAGGCTGCATGAGGATGATGATGATCATGATGATGATGATGGCACAGCTTGGAGGATTTTTAGATTTAAGGAGACTTATCTAAGAGAAGATAGCTTTGCTTATAACTATGGAAAATCATATGGAGAGGGAAAGTGTAGGAAATAACAGTACTATGATAATGCATTTCTTAGTAAAATGTTTGGGATTGGTTTGGGTTTTTTTAAGGAAGAATACTCACTTGAACAGAAATATGATCTTCCTGCCTCAGCTCAGGTTCACAGCAGGAAGTCAGAAATACATTAATCTTAGTCCAGGTATTCTCAGTTATGAAATGGGCAGTGAAAATGAATCATACATTTTCAACTGTTTGGGGGAAGTTCTTTGAGATCCAGGGAAACCTGCTGCACTGCCTTGGTTGGAGTTAATTCTGTCCACAGCAGCCCCCGTGGTGCTGTGGTCTGGATCTGTGCTCAGAACACTGTTATTAACACAGGGATGTTGTATTTATGAGTGCTGAGCCTTTTCTGTCTCTCTGGATGCCCCACCAGTCAGGGGCCCCAGTAAGAAGCTGGAGGGGGACAAAATATAGGGAAAATAGCAACCAAGCAACCTCTCTACACATATTTTCTGTTTCATCAAGAATAGGGGAGGTGTTGTTAGATGCAACAGGCTGGCTGCTCTATTCTTCCTGCTCTGCTTCCCAGAGCACTTACTAAGCTTCAAAATCACAAGCAATGTGTAATATATTTCCCAAAACTTTATCTGAGTCAAAAAATATTCCCTGCACAGTTTGTTGCACTGAACTCTGACCAAAGAGTCGGTACAGTTTGGAACACTATGGACTTAGCAACAAAATAATGAGATTTTTTTTTCCTTTGAGAGCCCTGTGAGGAGCCATGAAAGGGCTGAATCTGTGGTAGCTGTGACTTTGGGCAGCCCTGCAGGAGCCAGCTGGAGGGGTTGCTATGCTACCCAGCGTGGTGGGGAGCTGCAGGCAGGTCTTTGTCTGCATTCCTGGGGGCCAAGGGGCTCCATATTCCTGTGGAGGTAAGCAGCTTGACAAGGTGAGCCAGGAGCAAGAAATGAGCTCTCAAAATCCTCAAATCAATTTCCTGGCAATCTGGGAAATACGTGAGCTACGCCAGCCAAATGTTTGGGCTGCAGAAGCAAGTCCCAACATCCAGTGAGACTCTGGGAGAGCAGCTTTCCTTCCAAACCAGAGGAGTCTGAAGCATTTAACTTTATTATTGATTGATATTATTTATTATTCTCTGAGACAGAGAGAACTATGCAAGAGTTTTAAAGTAATTGGGGAGGGAGTGAACACACACACAAGTCAGAGATCCTGAATTCACTATGAACAAGAAGATGCTTCATTCGAAGCAGTTTATAGAAGTTGGATAATCTTTCAACACTGTGGATGTGACAATGAATTTGATGTATTATTTTAGAAAAGGCAAGAAGCAGAAGTGTACTGAGAATTTGAGTACAACCAAAATTCATGAAAATGGATTTGGTGGCATTTGTTTCAACATGTCAAAGCAATTCCTGGTATGTGGGAAAAGAGGCAAAAATATAAGGGGTTTACTGGCACATCACACTGACTTTGACAGATGCCATTCCTTCAGCAGTGGAGCTGGTTTGGGTGTAAATAGAATTCTAAATACCAAGACAGGAATTTTGAGGAGACAAGGGGACTTGAGCTCTTAATTTAGTTTTATACTTTTTCAGTCATTCGTATACTCAACTTTCTGAAATCCTCCAGGATGGAATATCTGGAGTTTATCCTAGCCTCCAGAAGATAGCTAATTGGGTTTGTAATCAGTCAGGCACAGATCTGACTCCAAAGCAGAAGGAAGGTTGTGTTCTGCATGAGCTGCTACCCTGATTGCAAAGAGTCCAGAAATGCAGAGACAATCAGAGGGGGATTTTTACAGCCCCCCCTCAACAATTGCTCACAGCAGTTCAGTATAAATTACTGTAGGCTAGCACATCTTCTTTCTCAGCAGTGGTAGCAGGGTAAAAACTGTCAATTGGGGTTTTTTCCTAGGGAAACTCTTTTAATAGTGAATGAGCAATAGTATTCAGGTGAGCAGCAGCTTCATGTGGAGAACATATTTTACAGAAATATAAATGTTTAAAAAGCAAAATATTTCACCTGATTAGCTTTACACATTGTTGCTATCCTTCAGATTTCTTGCATGCTACACTTGCCTGAGAGTTGATAATATCCTCCCATGGCACCAGACTCACCTAACTGCCTTCATGTCCTGTACCAATACCAATAAAGCACAAAACTACAGAGCAGAATCAGAACAAGCAGCATGCTAACAGGGCAGCCGGATCGAAATAATAATAAAAAAAGACTAAAATGTTGAGCTTTCTATTTTCCAATCACTTTCCCCATGAGCCTTATCAATTTTCCAATCAACATTACTGTATGAATTTTCAGACAAAGCCTGACTAGACCTCTTAAAAAGACTATTAACTGCAGCTATTCCAGAGCCATGGCTTCTGAATTAAAGGTCACGACAGTTATGAATGAGGTTATGGGATTTTTCACTCTACTACTTGGACTTATGTCTTCAACAGAAGTGGAAATTTAAACCAGAAACAGGATTGCAACATGACAAATGAATGAAACTGCAAACTGCAGAGAGCAGGGCTAAGAGGAGGTCATTGCTGAGGCAGTGCAATGAATTGGTGATGGTGATGTTTTGACAAGCAAATAGATCACAGAAACCCTGTGCTTGGTGCTGGCAGTGCAGCCCTTCCTGCAAGGCTTTATTGTGAGAAAACAACAAACCTTCCTCCAGAATTCTGTGAGCCTGGCTGATGGAACAGGTGTTTTAAACCAATACCATAGACCTTGTTTTCCCCTGAGCATTAAAACTCTTCTCTCTGTTTTCTGCTCCTCTTGATCCCTCCCTTCCCTCTCTGCCCCAAAAAAATGCACCACAGAAACCTTTGGCTCTTCTGTACCCGTCAGAGTCTGTGCAGCAAGCCTGGCTGGCAGCATTGCCTGCTTCAAAGCAAGGCAGGATAAAGTAGGACTTTGTGGTCATACCAAGAAATCAATGACACACTGAAGCACTTTTTAATTAGCCTGCTGCGGTCCTGAACTAACCCCTCCTTACAAAGATTAAATAATTGCTTATGGCATTCTCAACGTGCAGCTCAACATAGTGAAAAGAAGACTATTGACTCAACTGCTAAGTTTTGAGAACTGATGAAGTCTTGCTGAGTGCAGAAATTCTTTTCAGTACAAAAAAACCCCAATGCAGTTTTATGACCCAGCTCCTTTGAACTATTTTAATTAAGGACTCCTATGATAAGAAAGAAGTTGAAAAGCTATTTAGCAGGAAGACAGGCTCCCATTTAAATGTTGACTCTTGAAGTCAGCACTTTCAAGGGTATTACTGTACATTTGGTCTTTTCTTTTCAAAGCCATTAACTTCTGCCAGCACATATCTATCTATCGTATGTCTTCATGATTAGGAACCTGTTAAAGTCAATATCACTTAGACATCTATTCTCTTTCAGTCACCCTTGATTTTTTCCTCTTGTCTGCCTAAATTTAGACTACAAATTTTAATAAACAACTGCTTTCACCTTTCTATTCAGATCTTCTGCAGTTGTTATCTGGCACAAGTCCTCTGATCTAAGTGAGCCACCTTGACACAGGGCTTGAAAACCTGGCCTTAAGGACTCATTATATTTAAAAGTGCAACTAATTTAACTAGATAGTCTTTCAAAAAGGTTATTGTTGCATTCATTTTACTAGTAAAAATATATAGGAAATATGTTAAAGGAAAATAGCATTTTTAAATGTTAGTAGAGCAATGTAGGAATAACTAATGTTTTCGAACAAAGAATATTCATGGGCTTTCATCTTATTTCTTAAAGTTTAAAACAAGTAAAATTATATGAACTCGTATGTGATAATGCTGAGTTCATCCACCAAAATTATGCCATCTGTGCAAAAAAAAAAGGAGTATTTGCCCTTAAAAGCATTCCATGACAGAAAATCAGCAGAGCACTCTGGGCTTGCTATTTTTAAGAGATATTCAGACTGTGCAGTAGGAGTCTCAAAATCCCACTTGGTTTCTCAGTAGCTTGGTGGGGATGTGAATTCCTGCACGGAATGAGGCTGCTGCCAGTCCCTGGGGGGGAGCCCCAGCAGCAGCTGAGGCTGTCAGGACACAGAACCTGCTCCACTGCTGCTCCTGCCCCATCAATCATCCTCAGTTAAGAAAAAGGTGAGCCTTGGCATTGAGATATAGGCCATTCATCAAGGTCAGGGGAAAAAGGAAAAGAAAAACTGGGGTTTTAGGAGCAGATGTCCAGGCAGCAGGAGCAGCAGCAGCAGTGAGAAGGGGAAGCAAAAGGCCAGGGAGCCACTGGGATGAGCACTGGGCAGGAGCAGGGCACAGCCACTGGCACATGAGGGACAGGGACAGGAAAGGATCTGTGCCATGTGTGCTCCACTTTGGAAGTGTAAACACTGCCCTGTGAATGGCACAGGAAGCACAAGGCATCCATACAGGCGTGGGGAAAACGGGACCTGGCTCCAGGCTGAGGCTGAAGCCCCGGGAGCTCTGGGTGGTTTCTGGGATGCAGGAGCTGCTGGAGCTCCTGGATCAACCCCTTGGCACCTGCCAGGCTGCAGGCACTCACCAAATTTCCCAAAAGGCAAACAAAAGGTCTGCAAGCTGGTGCTGTTCCAAAAGGCACCTGAGTGATCCCCGCCAGCGTGGCTCCCTTGGCAGGCATTCCAGGATTGCTGACCCGTGGCAGGGGGGTGTAAGAGTCGGTCCGAAAGTCTCCCATTTTTGCCTCACAATCATCTCCAAGAATAGAGGACTGAGACCACCCAGAGGCCCGGGCCAGGCCGAGACAGGAGGCCTGCTGGAGAATGCTGTTTACATGGTCCCAGCTGAGAGCAGGCACTGCTCGTGCTGATAAGGACTTGCGGTACTAACCACAGCTTGGTGCAAGTCTCCTAGGGCAATCATCTCCATGGTCATAAATCTCCTTTGATTTCTGGCCCTGTGCCTCTCGCTTTGAAAGGGACTATAAAAATGCACCCCAAACTCACTTTCCCCTGAGATCTCCCCAACAGAGAGAACATCCTGCGTCGACGGATGGCTGGGCGGACTTCGGTGTTGGTAGCTATAATCCCCCTTACCCTCTTTTCTCTCTCTACACTTTGCTCTCTTTCTTTCCCTTCTATCGCACATTAGTGCTGATGAGCACCCAATAAAGTGTATTTTGTTGTTCTGAGTCCCTGGTGTACTGATAATCTTTTGCACTCCGAGATCAAATAAAAGAACCACGTCACGAATCCCACCTTGCGGATCGTGACAGGGGGCTGTGGCTGTGCTCACACAGCCAGAGAGAAATTTTAGAGATAATAAGTAAGTCTCTGAGGAAAAGAATGTAAACAATAGCTATGTTTTGAGACAGTGTCCTTGAATTACGTTAATGCAAGCTACCAATTAGAGTCAGATAAATTACCATAAGGCCAATCAGCTTCATGTAGCGATGTACGGTATAAAAACCGCGTGTTTCAAAATAAAGATATTCAAATTGCCACATCTGAGATGGAGTGAGTTTGCTGCCTTACTCTAACTCGACTGCGACAGGGGATGGCACCGGGTCCCTCAGTGCTCTGAGGTGCCACCAGGGCACAGTGAAGGCACTGTGCCCTGGAGTGGGTTTAACAAACTGCACTCACACTCGCTGTGAGCACGCTGCCCCCCACGGCACCAGGCTGAGCAGGGGCAATCCTCACCTTCCCTAGGGAATACTCTCCTTTTCTTTGCATCCAGGGCAGGGAACCAGAGCTTCTCAGCAATAAGGAAACCCTGTTTGCTGGGAGACAGAGCTGCACAGACACTTGGCTCACCCCCTGTCTGCTTGAGAGAAACACAGGAGGAAAACAGGATTTGAAAAGAGCCAAGCACTCAAGACCTCTAAACCCAAAGTACAATTCTGTTTTCATTTTCTTCAGTGAAGGAATATTCACCTGCCTGTATTAACTTCTATTTAAGAAGATGCTATGAGCTTATTTTGATATTAAAGATTCTTTAGAGCACTTTCTATATTTCAGTTCTTATTTTAGTTTAACTTAATTAAAATCTTTCTGAGATTCTCTTCATGAGACACACTTAGCCTTTCAGTAACAGAATATAGATAGTTATACCACTCCAAACATTTGGAGATACAGTGAACAAAGTAAGGCAGTCAAAATTATTGTGTTAAAATAGTGTCTGCCTTATTATTTTATACATTGGGCAGGCTTGGTGCCTCTGGATAAGATCCTGGTGATGTTTCAGGGCCTACTTTAGAATAACACTTACTCTCAGCAGAGCCAATGTGTCAGAACAGCAGGACTGAACCCATTCCTGAGGAAAACACCTCCCCAGGCCAGTGACACACCCATGCCTTTAAAGAAAATGAATATTGCAATATCAGCTGTCATGAGCCTCACAGAGCCTGCAGCTAAGTAGAAAGTTTATCCATTCTCTTTAAATCATACCTGTTTCATCACTTCCTACCATCCTATCCTTACACCTTCCTTGGAAACTCAACAACATGACTTCTAAAATGGATAGAGTCATTTTTCTGAAATAAAGAACAAGTATAAAAAAGTTGTATACGTGTACAGCTAGATATTTTTATTAACAGAATGCAGGTAAAAATGCATAGAATGTAAAAAAATACATAGAAATCTGTCTTGCACTTGTACTTTGTAAGAAAAAGTATTTTGTACGTATTTTGTTAAAGAACGTCAAATCTAAATAGTTTTCTTGTGTGACCAAACATAGATTTTATGAATTAAAATATATTATCCTGGACTGACTGATTGCACAAATAAATACTACCATTGATTCAGGAGTCTAGATTGGGAAAATCCTGTTGCATACAAATACCCTGAAACATTAAAATGTATGCTCCATCCACAGCCATCCAAAGGGAATCACATCGAAGGTCTGAATATCTGTTTTCTAAATTAAAAATTCAAATCAGAACATGTGAAGTAGTTTAAAATAATAATTACACGAATGCCAATTAAGTAATACACAGTAATTACAATGAGTGCTGTTAGCAGATTCAAAATAGGATTTGGGTGCAAGGCAGTGCCAGGAACACAGCCCCAGGCAGGTGCACCCAGACACCAAGAGGAGGAGGAACCACAGGTGTCTGTGTGTCAGACACCAGTGAAATCCCCTCACTTCTCTGGGCTTTGTGCTACTCAGGCAACTAAAACCTTGCTGGTTTTGTGCTTTTGCAGCTTTTATGGGCTAAAGTGTTCTTAAAGAATGAATATCGGGCAGAATGCAGGAAACAATTTGTGATACAAAACCAATTTATAACAAGAGAATTGTGTATGCTCTGATCAGCAAGAGGAAATTCGAGTTACTTGTCTCTAAGTTTAGCTTTTGCTTTCTAGTGTCTCCCCAGGTGCTTCAGGGGACAATTTGAGTGATGTCTTTATCTGCATGTGTGAATGCTGCTTTAGGAACCAAAGTTTTACCTTTCATAAAAAGCAAATGAAACAGAGCACGCTTCAGATTTAGCTACCTGTGCTTGAAAACTTAGCAGTCTGCAGCCAAAGAGCATGATTACATGTTGTGAAAGCCGTCTTGGAAAGGTTATTGTTGACAGAAATATTTATCTTGATTTTGTGGCAGTTCAAGGGGTAATATTTTGTTTGTTCTGTACTGTGTGCTAAAAGCACAACACATAATACTGAAATACCCAGGAACCTCTATATTCCATGTGCACCCCTCATTTTTATGCAGCATTTAGGAGCATGTGTGATATCCAGACTCCACAAGTTTCCATCTGTATTGGGAATAAAGGATTGCACATCATGGCCAGTAAACCCAGTTCATATCTGAGTGCTGCTCTGCTGTATTCTCCCCCACACTCCTATAGTGATGTACCCAAATTCTGTGTTCTGAAGCTTTGCTATTTAACACTAGCTTGTCCTTTAAAGCATTCCACTAAAAGAATCTGAAACTTCCTCTAATTTTGATCTGGATAGGCTGACTTTACCCATTCACAGTAGATTGCATTCAGTGTCTCAAAATACAAATTCAGTGGAAGCCACATTGTACTTGTGATGTTACCACAAACACTGAATCATTTCTACAAAACAAAACAGATAAGATGAGGCTTCTTGAAATATCTCCAATGTGGTGACACTTTATTTTCTATATAAAACATCCCATTCTATATTTTAAAGTCATGTTTGTAAATAATCTTTTCCCATCATGATGTTTTTCTGATATCTGATTTCCAAGTGCTCTTCACTGAGGCCCTGAGACTACAAACGTGCCACAAATGCAGGGTCCAAATGAGAAATGTGCTGGGAGAACTGGAGCCAGATTCAGATATGAACAAAGGCTTGGAAGAGACTTTGTACATGTGGTGGAATGTGCATCCCTTCAGCCTTGCATGTGTGCTCTCTCTCTCTCTTTTAGAGAGCCAGAAAATCTTTTGTAAAAACTTTTCCTTTCTTTTTCCTTCCAAATTTTAGTGGTTCCCCTCATATGCCCCCAAAATCTGGTGGGAATTCACTAAGTCATTGTTCTAAGTTTCAAAGGCTGTCTAATAAGAATAATGACAGAAGAGAAAAAAATGAGAACTTTCATCCCAGCTTCTTGTAGGTTTGGATTACAAATTGGAGGCTGCCATTCCCCAGGCACATGCCCAAATAAACAGGTAACAAGCCCCAGGATGACTCCAGGATGTGCTGAACATTCAATTCCTGTGCTAGCTAGCAGGACAAACAGGCAGCAAATGCTTTGGAAATCAGGCCACCAACTCTGAAAGGCCGACTTCTGACACCTTGGAGGAATGGAGGTACCAAACACGGCAGGAATGGCTTTGGGGATGTTTCAAACTAGAGGGATTTTTTTTTTTCTGAATCCTGGTTCTCCTTTTGTCTTCTCCTTGTGACAAAACCTCCTTGGTCAGTGAGAGTAGCCCAGAGCCCTGCCCATATCTTACCATGGGCCAAAGGAGGCAAGTAATCCCCAGAAATTCCTGAATCCATGGTCCAAATCACTGACTATTAACACGAAGCTAATACCTTCACAGATTTGCAATGAAAGCTCAAAGCATACTGCAGAAAAATGTTTCAAGAGGGGGGAAAAAGACCCCCAAACATATCTGATTTCCATCTCCACAATTAACACACATTTTAAAAGTCAGAGCCTCCACAGCCAGGCAGCCCTGAAGAGCTCAAGGGTCTGTGGTTCAACTGAATCATCTGACTTTCAAGCAGAGGACATCTATTTTAGTTCATCAGACTTTCTAAAATTAACCGAGGTTCACAGCTTGGTAAAAAAAAATACATACTGAAAGAAGCCCTCTAAATCTGGATTGCATACTGATAATTAAAGTTCCATATTCTGAAGGCTTTTCTCAGGGTTTTTGCCTCTTTCCAGTAAAATCATAGAAAATTGGAAACATTAAGAACAAGCTGAAAGGAGCAAGCTGACTTCCACAGTCCTCAGAAATACTAAAGGATTGAACAAAACACACAATGTCACGGTCAAAAAGGTGCAGCAGGATCTATTTTTGTCTCAAAGAAAAATAAGCTGTTAACAACAGAAATACATTTAGCTTTACAAAAAAGCACCATTTTGTCATATTATTATTAATGTCTATTAGCTACTGAGATCAGGGTGGTCTATCAAGAGATCCTTTAAAAATAAATGACTCCTCATGAGTCCACACAAGACCTGGCAGTCTGGAGGCAGAACTGGCTTTTCTTTATCCTTTCAGTGTGACACAGAATCCACCTTACATCCAACACACAGGGACTGCTTTTTGGGTCCTTCCTTCCTTCCTATGTCATAATTAAACTAATTTCTCTTGATGCACAGTCTCAGTTGTCCTTAAAACCCTTAAATCACTTATACCTTGTTACCTCTCCCTCAGGTTTGTGCAATATTAGAGGCTCAACCAGAGCAGTTTTCACTTGTTGTAGCACTGCAGGATGAGGACAGAATTTGAGCAGCCTTATTGTGAGTGAGACTAAGCAGCAATGCTTGTGGAAATGTGTCACATATCAATTAACATTTCCCCAGAGCCCTAACATAGGCCAGGCCTGGGATTTTAGCACTGGATAGGAAATCTGTGGAGCCATTCATCTTCTTTAAACCATAATCCCATACATTCAACCTCCCCTATGCTTTCTTCCATCAAAAGAATTCCTATCAGTGGCACTTCCTCTTCCCTCCCTGTTGGGAAGGATGAAATAGGAAAGCCTTATAAATATGACTGCTTAGACTTTGAGAATGTGAAACATATCAGTGAAACAGAATTGAAAGCAAGTTTCCATGTCTAAGATGCCGAGCCTCTGTTACTGAACAACAGAGAAACAATAGTGTGGCCAGCTGAAGGTAATCCCCTTTTGATTAAACAAAGCCCTTCTCCTCACCAAGAGTCCAAGGGTCAGAGCAGACCCTAGCAGCTTGGCAAGAGGGGTCCAAAGAGTCGTTTTTAGGGTTTAAAATATAACACAGTATGGTAATGTAATGATTGTTATAGGCTATATGTAAATGCTATAGGATTTGTATCTTGTACTGGATTGGTTAGTGTAAATTAGAATATTCAGTGTAGAAGAAGATTTAATGCATTGTAACGGGAACTTCGCTCTCTTACTTTACTCTTTACTCTTGTACTTACTCTCTTACTTTTACTCTTGCTCTTACTCTACCCTTCTATCTCTCGGTCCTGCTTACAGCTGCATCTCACAGCTCTCAGCAGGGCCCCTATACCCACGCCCTGTGAAATAAACCTCACGCTCCAAGGCTCCAGCCCTGACCCCAGAGATCTCTCGTCCCCGTTTGTCCCATCACCGACCGTCCGCATTGCCACACCTCCCACTTCCAGCTGAGGACATCCTTCCTCCTCTCCCTGAGAAAACCCCCGTTCCTGTTCTGGCTGTTCAGCAGAGCCATTGCCAGGCTCAGGTTTCACCCTCACAGGAGCTCTGGGCACCCCCTGCTCCCTCTCTGACTGCTCTGGCCCCTGTCATTTATCTGCAATCCAGCACATCCACTGCCTTACTGCTCATTTACAGTCACACATTCCTTTTCATCAAGGTACATTAACATTTTCCACCTGTGGGGAAGCTTTCTGTCCTGCAGAGGAGCAGTGCCAGCTGTTTTATTTTAACCACATCACCAAGCTACAGATTTTCACCACCCTCTTTAGTTTTTCAGTGCAGGCATAAACTGCATAAATTTCAAAGATTTTGCCACAATAAAATACTACAGCTCAATTCTATTTGTGCCCATGATTTCCTGAGGATTGAGTTATTGCTTTTTTTTTTTTCCTATTTTCACTCCTTTCAAAAACGTGGCTTAAGAAGGTCCTGTCAAGGTGGTTTTCATTTATTTCAACAATCTGATTCCTACAGCATCTGGTTTGATTTTCCACTAAAGCCCTTTACAGGGGCATATAAGCTTCATAATTAAAGTTAATAAAGGTAAACAATTGTGAAGTTAGAAATGGAAGAGGAGAATATTAAAACAGGCACAGAAAGGAAAGCAAAATCCCAACAAAAATATTACTTCCCAAATTTAAATAACTCCACAAATTCATCCATCCACTATGTGGTCAGTGTTATGTCCATCTCTCACAACTGCCTCAAAATTTTGCCTCAAAATCTTAGGTTACAGATTCTTCTCTGTGCTAAAGAAATCAATCCCATACATCTTTTATAGCTCCCTGAAAAATCCTGAAGTAGATATTTATGTCTGATTTGTTTTGGTCTTCAGGTTTATATTGTATAGCAAATAGTAGCACAATAAAATGTATTGATTTTATCTATACAATTTATGTACAGTGGGATAAGAAAACCAAATGCACATAATTTACAAATTTTTTCAGGCAGAAGGTTCAAAAACAAAGATGCAAACACAGAAAAATATTTCTACTAGTCTACACTACTTAATTTAGAAGTTTATATGAGAAATAACATTCATGAGGCAAGTGGAAGTAGCATTTATGTGCAGTATTATGAGCCAGTCACTTTAAATCCTGTATTTCCACATTCATTAAACTTCTGCTCAGAGGAGTGCTGCTGATAAAATATGGTTTTTCTTTTGGAGCAATATCATTACGTGATGATTTTGAAAGAACCTTATTTTCCAAAGGGAGGGGGGAAGTGAGATGCATTCCCTGGGATTGCACAAGGCAGCTTGAAGGAGCCAGGCCCAGCTCCTCTGGGCTTATTTGGAGTGGGAAAGGGGAATGAACACACCCAGGTGGGACACAAACACTGAATTACACAGGGGCAATCCTGATGTGGAATTTTCAGGTGCTTACTGAAAAAAAAAAACCAACTCAAAAACCAGAAACATAAGTTTGATCCCTATTTCAAGAATTATTTATGTCTTAACAGCCCAGTTGGTCACCAGGAGTCATCATGACATCCTTGTACTCTTCTGGACTCTTTCAAAACTAGCAATTTAATTTCACTTTCCAGTATTTTCTAAAAGTGATGAAACTCCTGCTTTTCCTACTGCCATTAATTTCATAGGACCTAGCAGATAGAAGCTCAGTGGGCTCTACACCATTCCTGAAATTCATGTAGGATAATCCCCAGAGCTCTCAGCAGTCATGCTAAACCAAAAACATGCACAGAAAAGTAATATTTCCTATTTTTGTGTACCAAACACTGTTGCTGCTGATGTAATTTGTATTTATGCTACTTTATCACACAGTGCTGACAGGGCTGCAATAGCCCAACTCAGCACTGCTTTGCTATTTCAGTTTTGAGAAATGGTTCCAAGAGATTTGGTGCCGTATTATGGCTTCATTAGGGAGGAACAAAAAGACATGTAACTGTCTAACAGCCTGTGGGGCTTTCATGGCATGGAGATTGCTGGCATAGAAATGCTTGAAAGTACTCCTAAAATGGCCAGATGCAGCCCCAAATTCCCTTTATGGAGAAAAAACTCAAGGTACTTTTTTTCATTATTTCTATCCTATAGGAGTAATGCAAACCAGGTGCAACAGAAGCAAGAGTTCTGACTTGGATTAATAATGTCATAAATCAAAGTTTAAACTAAATACCCATTCCCATTTAAATGTTGTTAAATTCTAATGCTTGTTGAAGTGTAATTCTTCTCATTTGTGGGTTTTTTTGTTTTGTTTTGTTTTGGTTTTTTTTGGCCATGGAAATCCAGGATGGTGTTTGTGCAGCTTCGTGTACCTGAGTTCTGTTGTCGTTGAGTTTAGGAACAGCAAGAGAGGTGACACAAACTCCATGATTCTGAAGGCATAATGGCTTCTTTTATTACTAGAATATCACACTCTTATAGAGAAGATCATGTACCTAAGACCTGATTGGTCTTTAGGAGACTCCTTGATTAAAACAAGGAACAACTCCTTCTTATAAACATCCTGCACAACACCAGGTGCATGGGATAGGACAGTAATTGTTTGAATTCTTTTCTCTAAGTTTCCCAGACTGAGTTATCTCTGTTCTCTCTTCAGAAGAGCTGACAATAACCACAGAGTTCAGCCAGGTGAGGCAGGAGTCCCTCTGTGTGCAGGTGCATTTTTCCTGGGGGGCACCCAGGATTGGTGTGCACATTCATGCTATGATTTCCATATGTATCTAAAGCTGCTGAGAACTGCAAAATATCTGCCCTTATACAAGGATATAATGATGTCTTTACACCTGTCCTTCCAATAATTGCTGCCTAGGCCAATAAAGATTGTACTGTTCATAAACCACATCTTAGGGAACTGAAGCTGATTTGCAAAGCCAACAATGAGGTGATGATGCCCTGAGTCCTTCATATCAATCCACACACTATTTCTTCCCAGCCAGGCTGTGTGACCAGCACTGTCACTGTACCCTCCTTTGTACATGGAACCGCTTTCATTCCCTCATTTTTGGGATGAGATCAGCAGAGTAGCTGCCTCTGCAGCAGCCTCTCTGAAGGTGGGACAGCTGGGGGTGTTTGGCCAGGCTCTCACAATTATAGACAAGAATTCCTCAGATTATTGAGGTGAACCCCTTGTCTCTTTAGGCTCCAGAAAGTTAACAGATGCCAGTCAAGTCCAACATTCAGAATTACTGGAAACTTCTGATCCTTCTAGATCATTCTTGCATGAAAAGTGTCAAACATGAACCCTTCCCAAGCATGTTCAGCACAGAACTGCAGGGCTTGAACAGCAGCAGCAGCAGGAAGCTCAAATGTCCTGGCTTTCTGCAACATCTGTGCAGGAAGAAGATCAAAGCAATATATGAAATGGCAGTTTTTAAAAGACTGAAGGAGGCTGAGCCATAGCAGTGTAGAAGAGAAGTTCATTACACTTACATGTGCACTTACAATGTTTATGAGTCTCTAGGCCTGAGTAAATGAGCCAACACTAAATAAAAGGAAGCAGTCAGAAAGCTGTCATTGTGATCTACTACAAATTTCAACCTCATTTAGATTTACCCACTCCTCATACCTCAATTCAATTCAAAAGAGTCAAAAATCCTTCTATAACCTTGAATTCCATAAAGGAATAAATCAACATGCAGGATTTAACTGAGGGGAAAAGGGAATAAGACTGAACATGCTATAAGGGTATAGGAAGGAATACTTCAGAAAAGATCTGTTTCTGGTTGTGCTTTTATATGCATAGTCACCAGAGAATAATGACCATTTTGCAATAAGAAACAAAAAAATATTACTAACCCTAGCTGCATCTACTACAGGGGCAGGCACAACAATGTTTGGCCATAGTTAGAGAGGGGCTTAATTATAGCCAAGATTTAAGTCCTGATTCCACATAAGTCATATGAAAGACTTTCTACTGTTGGGGTGTACAAAGTGTGTTTAAAGTATCAATCTTGCTTTAATGAACAGGTGGAGTCTATGCAGAGAATATCCTTGTGCTGAAAATAAGGTTTGATTTTCTTCTTTTCTCATACACATTTTAAATAATTTTGAAGTATAACTGTTCAAGTTGCACATCAAAGTGACCAACTGGTATTGTAGAAAGGGCATCTTGATGCAATTGCATTGAATCAGCTCTGGAGGAGCTGGGCCTGCCCTCCCACCAGGGGTGGGCTCACATTTGGGTCAGCAGATGATGCTCTGAGCTCTCAAGGTCTGTGTCTCCCTTCTCTCTCAGTCTGGCTTTTGCCAGCAGGGCTGTGCAGACCCCAGGGCTAATCAGGGACTACAAACCAGCCAAAGGAAAGCTGGGCAAACAAGCCGGGGTGAGAGAAAGCCTTTCTGCTTGCCTTGGCCAGGAGTAAAGCATGAGTACTCAGTGTCTTATGTATCAAACCCCAGCAGGCTACTGACACCCCAAACTACAACAGAACAAAAAATCCTTAGCTGGAGGCAGAAATCACTGTACATGTGACAGAATGAGAGGCCCTTCTAACAGGCATTAAAAAATTAAGTTTCTAAGACAGTACATTGGCAGCAGCCATTTACTTTATCTGTACATTTGGGAGCACATTGAGGAGCAGCTTTTCAATCTGAAGGATCAAATCTGACACAATTCATCAGACAATAACAGTGAAATCAAAAAGACAGTAACTGGAAAATGTAATCCTCCCCTGAAATTCTCCTCAGCTCACCATCTGCTTCCATTCTATTACATCCCACTGGGGACTCACTGTCTTGCAACATCTCCTCTGGGTGGAATTGCCACAGATGTAGCAGGCAGGGCCGATAGCTGTGCTGCAGGAGCCCAGCCAGGCTTTGGGGGACACAAAAGGCAGCCTGCACCTTCCCCAGGCAAAGGGACACAAGTGCAGCACATGGGGAACAGGAACCCAGGCCCAGCAGATGACAGCAGAGCAAAGCTGTGCTCACAGAGAGCAGCCAGGTTTTCCTGGACTGAGCCACCACGATGGAAAATTTACAGGCATTTAACTGCAGAGGTTATTTCCTCAGAATGCCCTCAAACTCACAGTGCCCACAGTTGTCAGAACTGTTTTGCTGACACAGAAATGCATTGTTGGTGCCTAAGATGTGTATGGAGCCACTGTGACAGGAATTTCTTTGAAGGAAAGTGCTCCGAGCCATCTGGGAAGAATAGCAGCCAAGCAGTGCTGACTGAAATGCTATTTTCAGTCTTCCATAACTCCACTAGACTAAAATGGTGGAAATTCTATTTTAAAAGATATATAATCCCTACAGCATAAAGAGAACAGGGAATGCTGAGATCTATCAATTATCCACTAGAGTTTAGGACATTGCTACCAACCCAAATGCATTATCAAAGGTTATTCTTTATATATTAACTTACCCCTACCAATACTTATTGTTGTGTGATGTGTGCCATACACCTCACAGCTCTGAGAGCTTGGGGGGAAAAAAGAATCTGTGTTTTCCTGTTAATTTGTTCTTGGCTCTCTACAATTCAAAGCGCATGTTCTTTGAACAGGACGTGTAAGTGACCATTTCTGATCCCAAAAAGAGTCTCAGCAGCAGCAAAGGAACAAAGATGAGTCTGTTTAATTTATTCATCTGAGTTTCAACTGCAGGTGTGTTCAGTGTGGCAGAAACAGGATCCTGAATGCCCCAACCATCTTAGTGCACTTGAATCGAGTTCAGCTGTGAGCAGGAAATCTGAATCATGCCCAGGTGAAAACAGAAGGTTTTTATAAATAAATCTTCCTATTACTTTTGGGTACTCAATGTTTATTCCAATAACTATCAGACAAGGTTCTACCCAGAAACAGAAGTGTTGGCCTGGTGTTTAAAGTATCAACCTATAATGACCAGGATCTATAATGACTCTGCCCACCACATTTGCTCCAAATCCTCCAGTTTTTAGACAATGACATCTTCTAAATTCTATTAGAAGAACCATTACTTCATACCTTGCAAACAGCAAATAAAAATATGTTGTCAGTAATCATGTATTATATACCACAAAAAAGTCATCAAGGAATTAACAAAAAATGAATTTACTTAAAATTTCCCAATTTCTTTTCCTGGTCAAGTTATTTTCATTATTACTAAGGTGAACTCTCATGATCACTTCAAAATATATTAATAAATTTCAACCCAGGCAAAGGAAAGAGATTCATGTTACTATTCATACTTTAAGATATATTATGTGTTAAAATTCATTTGGTCTTTTACTGAAATGCCAGAACATCGAAATGCTGAAATGCTTGCACCTCATTTTTGCAAAAGGTCATGTTGATTTTTCATGATGAAAAGTTCATACCTTCCCACTTAGCAAAAATGGGAAATACAACAAAACCAAAATATGTTTAATGAGAAATTTCTGATGTTTTCATGAATTCATGTTGTCTCAGACTGGGAAAACTAAAGCAGAAAACAAACAATTCTTTACAACAGCTGGCAAGGATCTTAACATGCAAGAAAACCAGGAAACTCCTGAAACCTTTACAAACCCATTTGAAAACCCCTCCATCAGATTCATTTCAGCTTCTTGAAGTCTGGAAGCCTCCAGGGATTTTGGACCCATTAAAAGCCTGTGACAATGCATCAGTTTAGACAGATTTGGAATGAACATAGATCCTTTTTTATTTTTTCATCATTTATTCTACTCTAAGGTCTCTCTTTAATTTCTTACTGAGTGATGAACATACATCTATTGAGCCTCAATGTCTGATAGGATATTAACTTTCTTACTTTGCAATGCAAATGCAATAAAACATTAGGAATGTTCTAAATAGACTGTTCTAAATACAAGGATGTTTGTTGTATCCGTTATTTTTCTGACAAATTATTTTTGTGAAATTATTATTCCACTTGTGTAATGCAAAGCATGATTATATTAAATTAATTGGAAAACTATGTTTCGCATTTGCACATTTTCAGTATTTTATATTCTTCATAAATGTTTGAAAACTGTGGTGCTTTGGGAAACCATTTAAGCACTGGAATACCTCATGAACAGCAGCTTTCCCCATTTACATTCAGGAGCAGTCCTTTCAGGAGAACCATTACCAGAATGGTTTTAGAAAATCCATTTTAACCTAAGAACAAACTCACTGCTTGGAATTTCAGAACATCCTGGCACGACGGGGTTTTTGTGTATTTCAAATTCCAGTATGCTGTGGTTTCCCCCCTTCTCCTCCCACTGCTGCTGTGCTGGAAATCAATGAAATGTTTGTCTCCCAGCCCTTCTAACAGGTTTGATCAAGGCCATGGCCACTACCCTGAGGATGCTTGCTGTCTCCAGGAACAGGGAAACATCTGGAATGTGGAACATCTGGAACGTCAAATATTGTCACCAGTGGGAGCCTAGCCAGCAGGGATCCCAGGTGTGTGGCAGCACTTGGGACACAGTGTGAATGTGCCTGGGAACTGCAGGATCCATCCTGGCACTACCAGCTGCCAGGGCTGGGAATGGAATTGTTTGTGACCCTGCTCTATGACCATTCCAGCAGCAGAACGCTGGGAGCAAGTCATTAGCTTATGTAAATTGCTATGCTAATGAGCCCCCCCCTCTCCTGAGCAGGACTCCCACCTCAGGACTGCTCCCACCTGGATTTTGGGACATTCTCTGTTCCACTAAAGGTAACAGCACCACCGAAGGCATTGGATTATTATGGGATATGGTGCTGTTCTCCAGTCCCACTGCCCAGGTGTGTCACCACACTGATCCCCTGCTGTGGCTGCCAAAAACTGGATTTTAATGAGCTGTTCGTGCCACCAGAAAGGGTCCTGGAGGTGTGAGGGCTCCAGAGCTGCCATGGTATCCAGTCAGTGCCAGGATCTCCAGCTCAGTTCATGTACCCACTGTCCCAGGCCTGGATCTTACAAGACACCCTTGTACAGATTCTTTACCACTTGCAATATGAAGAAAAACCAAGCCCATCATCTTCACTCATTTCCCCCCTATAATTCACCTTGGCTGCAATGCCCTTCCCAGTTAATAAAACTGAGCCTGGAGATGTGTTATGATTCCAGCCACATCATCTTATTGTCATCTCTTATCTTAGATTTAGATCATAAGCTTTATGAGGCAACGTCTGTGTTTTTGGGCTGATTTTATACAGTGGCTGGTGCACAGGCTTAATTCAAAACTGTGGCTCCTAGGAATTGTCACTGTGGTAAAAACAACTGTATTAATGAGCATGCATTATCAATAATATCGTTAGTGTTATTCTCTGATAAATGTCATCGTTTCAAAATCAATGTCAGGCAATTATTTTAAAATACACACTGGATGGATTATTTTCTAATAACCCTACAAATGTGTGTCTTGGTCAAACAAAGAGACAAATTCAGCTCCAGCTAAGCATGAAATACTCTGTAATGTTTTCATTATGAGGTTACATATGAGGCTGTTCATTAGACAGACTAAATAAGTAGACGATAAATAAAAATTGAAAGAGAAATGTTCAGGGCACCAGGATAAGCTCAGCAGAGCTTCTGGTTTTTCTTTGATAAGCAGACTTTGCAGCCCTCCTGCAAGGATTCCTACAAGAATACCACTGCTGCCCTTTGCCAGCTGTGCCAGGCCAGGCCAAACAGCTGGAGCTGTCCAGGCAGTCCCCAGGGCAGTGGGAGCTCCTGCCTCTTGTCCTCCCTGGGTTTAGGGTCAGGCTCTTCCCCACCAAGCCCAGCTTTTGTGTTTGGCTTTAATGAAAACCACTTCATGGTTAATAATTTATTGTTCTCTCTTGGATTATTGGTTTAAGTGCAATTAATTGATGACTAATGACAGGAAAGCTGGTATAAACAACTTTCTCTCCTTTGTGCTGTCTGCACTCTCTCCCATGGAAGCAAGCTGGGTTTGCTACCTATTTCTTCCAGCTAAGTAATGATCATTTTGAAAGAGCATTACCAGTGTTTCTGGGCTATATATAGAGATACACGTGTAGCTGTGCATTAGGCACCATCAGTGAGCTTCTTCCTTCACTTATCATTTCTACCATGAAAGAAAAAGATGAGGATAATATATACAGAGCATTTAAGAGTATTTGTTTCCCCTGAATGCACTCATTTTGGTGATATTCATCATCATTAGGCACAAGGTTTGCTTCCTTTCCTTTTTATTTTGGTGAAGAAAGCTTTCTCCCCAGCAGTATTTGCACTTGTACAGATTTGGATCCTCCCACTGGTGGAAGCTGTACGTACTAGCTGGATTCAGTGAGTGAATTGAAATTACAGAAATATGTACATAAATATTCATCTCTGCAGGCTGTTTTCACCTCCTTTCCCCTCGAAAAAAAGGCTGAGTGCTGTAGTCAGTGGATTAAGGCACACTGAGCAGGGATGGGGAGGAATCAGGTATCAACTTCCCAGTGACTAAAGCCATTGCAGTGACCTTGTCTTTCACAGACAAGGGCTGGGGACACGTTAGTGCCTTAATCAGCTGCTTCTTTGTACCACCAGGGACAGAAAGTCTCCTTGTGGGAATGGTGTGCAGCCTCTGCATTGCTCTGGTGACGATGGCATTTTGCTTTCTCTGCTTTCACAGCAATTAGGAGCACAGAGAAGTCCTTCCTAGAAATTAAGCCATCTAAGAACTTAGGGTTTGCTGTGTGACTTTTTTAAAAGGTGTAAAATAAGTGAAACCAAATATCCCTCTTTCCTTAACTAGCAACTATTATTTCTGTATCTTGAGGAATAAGAAATATTACAGAGATCATTCCCTCATTCCTCTACCAGAAACAGGCACCTGCAAACTACTCAAAATAAGTAGGATAGAAAATTATTTTCACGTTTCTACATATAAAGAATTTGGGATTAAAGTTACATTTATGGACATTGAACACAACAGTGTCTCTAGAGGTCATTCTTACTAGTCAGTGACAGCACTCTGAATCTAGAAGTTATTAGTGTAAGAAAATGCCCATTTTTACCCAGCTCTGCAGTGAGAGCTCTGTGAAGTGGGCAGAGGCCATGAAGTGCAAATGTAGGGCAGCCTCAAGCATCCCTGTCCTGTTTGTGTAGCAAGAGGGACAGGCTTCCCTTGCCTTCCCTTTGCAGCATTCAATCCATTGGTTACAGCTGTAGATTGTCCTTTAGATACTCACCCGCACCTGGACATTAAACCTGAAATACCCAGTTCCAACAAGAAATGGAAGTACAGTGACTACTGCAGTGCTCTTGGGTGCTTCTTGCTTTATGTTGGCATAAAATATATCCATGACCTCACAAAATTTCCTGAACAGTGACTTGAAAATGAAAATTCCCATTTCAGAAAAAAACCCCAAAAAAATCTTATCTGGTTCTTCTGGAAGCAACAGATGCAGTGAGATTAAATGACTTCACCAAAGAAAGACAAGAGTCAGGTCACTCCCTTTAGACCCTTAATATGTCAGATACACATTTCATTTTGTGTCATCCCCTACAATGGTTCACAAGGACACATGACAAGGTAATTTAAGGAATGTGATTGAAAATTTTCATGGAGTAAGGAACCTCAACATGTTTTTAAAATGCAGGAGAGCTAGATGCCTAACACATACCTTGATCTGGATTTCCCCTACAAGCAATTGAACAACTAGAGGACAAAAAAAATAACATTAGCAGCCATTCACTGTCATTGTAGCTTGGAAATTAAAATGCCTTTGAAAATAAAGACAGCTCAGGTGATGTGTTTGTACTGTGCCTCCTTTTTTGGTAGGAGGATATCCATTATTATGCAGCAACACTGGAAAAAGGTTTTTCTCCCACTGACTCTATCAGATTACACCCCTCCATCACCTTCTCTCTTCACTTAGTGATGGCTGGGTTTGGGCAAATGTCTGCAATAAAACAGCTCCTCTCTACAGAGCAAAACAAACAACACATGGTAAATTTAACAGAACCAATCATCTCCCCCTCCAAACGACTTTCATTGCATTTGCTCCTGATAGTAAGTGACAGCTGTGTTTAATGAGCTGGAAGAACAGGTCAATAAAACATATATATAAATATATAT
>VXAX01000207.1:0-29151 GCA_013399835.1 Leptocoma aspasia
TGGTCGCCCCCGGACCTTTTCTGTCACCCCCGGAGTTATTTTTGTCGCCCCGGACCCTTTTCTGTCACCGCCGGGCCCCGCTCGCCGCCCGCCCCCTCAGCGCCCCCGCGCTCACAGCGCCTCCTGTCGGTCGCACGCGGCACCGCCCCGCGCGGCTCGGCCCATGCGCGGCCGCGGAGCGCCGGGGATTGGCGCCGGGCGCGACCCGTAGCGCCCGTGGGCGCAGGCGCGGGGCGGTCGCGGAGCGCCGGGATCCGTGCGGGAGCGGGATCCGTGAGGGAGCGGGAGGGAGCGGGGGCTGGGATTACGGAGGGGCCGGGAGCCGGGATCCCTGTGGGTCTCGGCTGCCGGCGCCATGAAGTCCCGCTTCAGCACTATCGACATCCGCGCGGTGCTCGCCGAGCTGCGGCAGAGGTACCGGCACTGCCCTCCCGTGCGGCCCCGGGGAGCGGGGCCCGGCCCGCTGGGTCCTGGTACTGGCCCTGGCCCTGGCCCTGGTCCTGCCCCGGGTCCTGGTCCTGGTCCTGCCCCGGGTCCTGGCCCTGGCCCGGCGTCCCCGCCCCGCCGCAGTCTCAGGGCTGTGGGGGCTCTGCTCCTCCATCGTGTCCTGCTGTCACAGCTCTGCCCCTCAGCCCCGCTGCCATCCCGTTCCAGCCCTGCCATGGCAGGGACACCTCCCACTGTCCCAGGCTGCTCCAAGCACTGTCTAGCCTGGCTTTGGGCACTGCCAGGGATCCAGGGGCAGCCACAGCTGCTCTGGCAATTCCAGCCCAGCCAGGAATTCCCAATTCCCAACATCCCATCCATCCCTGCCCTCTGGCACTGGGAGCCATTCCCTGTGTCCTGTCCCTCCATCCCTTCTCCCAGTCCCTCTCCAGCTCTCCTGGAGCCCCTTCAGGCCCTGGAGGGGGCTCTGAGCTTTCCCTTCTCCTCTCCAAGCTGAACAACTCCCAGTTTCCCAGTTGGGAACTCCTCACGTCCCTGTGGAGCTCTGACACCTTCCCGGTGTCCAGGGCACTGTGCAAGTCCAGCCCACCCTGAAGGGAGTCAGTGACACCCCCAGGCCAGTTCAGTGCCCATACTGGAATTACTGGTGCCCTGTGCTGGCCAAGGAGCTCCAGTATCACCAGGACATTCTGCATCCCTGCCACAAAGCACGGGCAGGAACTGGCAGCTTTCTGCATTTCATCCACTAATACAAATATCTCCATCTAATTTTCTCCCTCTCTTAATTGCTGTGTCTTAAGAGCAGTTTCTCCATCTCTCCATGGTCGTTGCTTCCAGCTCATTCCATTAATCTTCCTTTGCTGCCCCTTTGGTTACTCCTTGGTAATTTATATAACTTGGTAATTTATCATAACTTGGGAATTTATATAACTTGCCCTTCTGTGTATTCTAATTGCCACTCCACTGGGATTTTTCCAGCCAGCTGTGTTTTGGGTTCTCCAGAGCATTCCTTGTTTTACTTTTGGCAGCTTGTTGGGAATGAGAGTGAACAACGTTTATGATGTGGATAACAAGACCTATCTCATTCGCCTGCAAAAGTAAGAGCTTTAAATGTCTTTGTTTAAAAATTCTTTAGAAATGCTGTGTGAAAACTAGATTTTCTGAATTGTCTGCAGTAATTTCTGGCTTGTTTTCAGTGAAATTCTACTGGTTTTTGGTAGCATGCTGTAATTTTTACCCAAAAAGTTCTTAGGAAATTTGGATACAGAGAGGGAAACATTGCAGAAAACCCTCTGCAAACCACTGGGGGGTGGGGTGGCTGCTCCTGTGCCAGGTGGAGTCCCAGAATATCCTCATTTGGAAGGGATCCCCGGGGATTTTGGGGTGCAGCTCCTTTGCTTTGCCCCCAGGCCGGAGTGCAAGGCCACGCTGCTGCTGGAGTCCGGGATCCGCATCCACCTGACCGAGTTTGAGTGGCCAAAGAACATGATGCCATCCAGCTTTGCCATGAAGGTAAACTCAGCAGGGTTTGTCTTTATAAAGTGTCTGCATGTCAGGGAGGAATGTTCACCTTCTGTCCTGGGAGGCAAGGAAATCGGGAAGGATTATCCCAGTGAATCCTGATCCAGCAGGTGGCTGAGGACAAGGGAAGGGCAGACGTGGGCTTGGGGTCACATCACTGCTGTTCAGTGCCTGAAACAGTGAATATTTCAATTTATGAACTACTGCTGACACCCTGGATGTCTTCTGGACCTCCCAGACCTTCTGGAATGTTGCTCCAGCAAAATCCTTGTCATTCCAGTTGGACTGTGTGAATTTTTTAGCTGCTGGATGCAGCACCCTGTGGTACAGAGTTCTCTGTTCAGGCTGCTGAGCTCTGGGGGTTCAGGCCTTGCTCCAGGCTCTTAGGCTGGGCTCCTGCAGGTGCATCCATGGGTAGATCCATGGGGATACAGCCTGGGGTGACTCCCATGGATCTGTTTATCCTCTCGATGCAGCCAGAAATGACTCAGCCGTTCCCTTTGTCCCAGAGATTCCTGGGGTGGCTTTCCACAGCAGAGATGGATGCAGGGATAATCCTAATTCTCTTTACAAGATACCTAATTCTCTTTGCAAAATAAGCTCTTAAAATTTGAACCAGCTGCTCCCTTGAGCTAAACGAACAACATGGAGAAAATGTCTTAATGTTAAGAATTGGGCTCAGTTATATTTATAATTATAAAGATGAAGGTGTTATTTTAGTGAGCACCAACATTTTTACTCTTGTGATACTTAATAGGAAGTGGCTGGTGCCACAGGAGGGCTCCATAGCCAAGCCATTCCCAGGTGTTTTCAGATGTTTCCCAGACATTTTTCCCACCCCTCTGATGCCTGGAGAGGTGGCCTAGAACAGAGACCAGACAGAGTTAAAAGCTGAAGGCAGGTATTTATTGAAAGGCCTTCAGAGGGATCACCTTGGGCAGTGCAGGAGTCTGACAGGCTACACCCAGCTGGGATGACAATCACGAGGTTTTCAGACAGATAAAAGTTTGCGTATCAGAGGTTAATTGTCCAATTACAACTTCAGGTCATGAAGTCACCTACTCCAAGTTTGCCCTCCCTAATTAATTCCCCGTTATTTATATTTTTTCGGAGCCTGAGCCAGCGAGGTTTGCGTTTCAGGCCTAGAGAGGGATTGTATTATGTGACTAAAACGAGAGAGAGCATCAGCTGGGAGCTGATGGAGGTCTGGAGCTGCCCAGTGGAGCAGCAGGGGTTTGGAAAGCACAGGGGTCACCCCGAGGGCTCCCCTGCAGTGCCGGAAGCACCTGAGGACGCGGCGCCTGGTGAGCGTCAGCCAGCTGGGCATTGACCGCGTCGTGGACCTGCAGTTCGGCACCGGCCAGGCCGCCTACCACCTCATCCTGGAGCTCTACGACAGGGTGAGCCGGGCCCCAGGGTCCCCAGGGCCACCAGGGCCACCGGGGGGGCCTCGCTGAGGGTCCCTGTGCTCGCAGGGCAACGTTGTCCTCACCGACCACGAGTACCTGATCCTCAACATCCTGAGGTTCCGCACCGACGGGGCCGACGACGTCAGGTTTGCAGTCCGGGAGCGGTACCCGGTGGACAGTGCAAAAGCTGCTGTGCCTCTGCCCACCCTGGACAGGTAATTCCAGTTTCAGAGCTCATAAATGGTGCATTTATTGTGGACAGTGCAAAAGCTGCTGTGCCTCTGCCCACCCTGGACAGGTAATTCCAGTTTCAGAGCTCACAAGTAATGTATTTATTGTGGACAGTGCAAAAGCTGCTGTGCCTTTGCTAACCCTGGACAGGTAATTTTAATACCAGAGCTCATAAATGGTGTATTTGTTGTAGACAGTGCAAAAGCTTGAAACAGCATAAAAATTTAACTCCAGCCTGTACTCAAAGAACTGTACTTGTATATACTAAAAAAGGGTGTATATACTTAAGAACTACCTGTGCTTCTATGAAAATGAATAACAACAATGTTATTTTACGTAGTAAAAATCATTCTAATTTTTGTGTTTAGAGTTTTGTTAAGATTATCGAGTATAATTTTTCGTATTTAACACCAGTAACATCCCACCAACTAACCAAAACAAATTACACAATTTATCACAGGCTATCACCTACTCCTATTAAAATAAATCTTATGTTAGTAAGACAATTAATTAAACACCAAGACCTAAGTGAAATCCTAAAAAAAATTAAAAAAAAATAGAAAAAAACCCTAATTACTGTCCATCATAATACAAAAGAAATAACCAGAATTCAACAAAAAATAAACCAGGATGCAAATCATCACTAGTAACAACTTTTACAAGTTGTAGAGTTAGGTTTTCTTTCTGCAAATCAAGCTCCTGTGCCTCTGCCACCCTGAACAGCTAATTCCAATTTCTGTTGGAATCTGAAATGCAGGGAACTCTCAGAACTTTGGGCCTGTNAAATTTCAGAGCTCATAAGTGGGGTATTAATTGGGATAAACCCAAATTCGTCAGAGCTGTGAAAATCCCTGGGTAGTTCCTCACATATTACAGGCCACTTTTAATTTCATTTTTTAAGGCTGCAGATGTTTTGTAGCTTCTAAGCAATGCAACATTGTTTTAAAACACATTGTTCTTTGGAATTGAAACTCTCCATTTTCTCCTGCAGGTTAACTGAAATCATATCAAATGCACCCAAAGGGGAGCAGCTGAAGAGGGTCCTTAACCCACTGCTTCGTAAGTTCATTGTTAGGAGATGAAATGAGGTCACTCAGTGTCTGCTGTGTCATGCTGGAAAATCTGAATAACTCAGCACAGAATCCTGGAGTGCTTTGGGCTGGAAGGAGCCTTAAAGCCCATCTCATTCTGCCTTGGGCAGGGACACCTTCCACTGTCCCAGGCTGCCCTGGAAAACAGGGATTTATTGATTCCAAGGCATCTGCACAGAGCTGATGGAGCAGAATTCTACAAAAAATAAGACAGGATGCAAATCATCACTAGTAACAACTTTTACAAGTTGAGTGGCTCCAGCAGTGGCTCTGCTGGAGCTCTGCCTTGGGGCATTTTGCACCATCCTGGTACCAAGAGGAGCTGTAAGTCTAAAGTCAGATTTTCCTGAGCACAGAACCAAATTTGTTGTGTTTGAGGTCATCAGAACAAAATTGGTTTTCTTCCTCCTGACCTGGCAATGCTGCTCCAGCAGAGAATTTCCTGGACAGCTCAAATCACACCTGAGCATTACTTTCCCCATCTCCTGATTCTCTTTTTCACCACCCTTTTGTCTCTCTTTCTCTACCCTGCTCTCTTAAATAATTGCCATTGCTATCTAATAATAATAATATTACTGTGTAATTGCTAATTATTGTCCCCCACTGATCCCAGTTGTGCTGTATCTCTGCTGGAATTTGGTATTTCTGATCCTGTCATGTAGGAACCTTGGCCTCTCGTGGTGTTACTGATCCAATTACCAGGCACAGCTGCTCCACTCTAAAATCCCAACCATTTTTCCCTTTGTGGGAATTTCGGCTGTTTCTCACCCCCTCCTCTTACCCACCCACCCCTCCTGCCCCTTCCCTCATTTTTGGCATGTCTCACTCTTCTCACACTCTTGTGTCCAGTTTTGTTTTTTTTTTTAATGCAAATTGTGAATATTTTCTACAGATGATCCTTCACTGTTTCTTTTTTTTTAACAGCTTATGGGGCCACTCTCATCGAGCACTGCCTTATAGAAGCTGGATTTTCTGGAACTGTCAAAATAGATCAACATCTGGAAAATAAAGGTGTAATATTTTAAAGGCTGGGCCACAAATATGGGGATTTTTATATCTATGCAGTGTTTTTTCCCAAAGAGATGAGCAAACCTGTGGTTCTGACCATGTGGTTTTATTTTTTAATGCTTTTAGCTTTTAATGTAAACAAGGACCAGCCTTGTTTACATTAATACTCTTGATTTGTGCATAAATTGGAGATAAAATATCAGATTGTTCCTGTAGTCTAAATGGTTTTATAGTGAGACACCACCTCACCTGTGAGGTGAGTTCTGGTTGTGCAGAGGATGTTGGACAAGAAGAATTAACATCCAAGTCTTTATTTGTAGCAAACATTGGGAATTTGGTGAACTAGCAGCTTTATATTTAAAATACAAATTAATTAAAGATTTGGATAATAAAATCCAAATCTTTAAAGATTTGGATTTTAAATATTTGGATAATAAAATCAGAAAATATTTTCCTGCAGTCTTATTTTCCTCCTGTGTTTTATATTTGCCATAAATCCAGAGGGTTTTTTCCTTCCTACTGCATTATGGTGCAGTAAAAAAATAACTTCTCACAGCTTCTGGTTTATAATTTGCCTCTGCAGCTTTAGTTTCATAAAGTGCTGGTATTTGTGTTTTTTTTTTTTCCTCCTGAAACTTGAATAATTATGTGCTAAAAGCATCTAAATAGATTTTGATATTAAAAATTTCCCAGATGTAAACTTAGGCTCCTGTTTAAAAAGAAAAATAATTGCTGGAGTGAAGCGCCAGGGGTGAAATATTTCTGCTGTTTTCTCTTCAGAAAACCTTGGAAAGATTCTTGCAGCTCTGGAGAAAGCAGAAGAATTCATGGCCCTCACTGACAACTTCAGTGGAAAGGTGGGTCTGGGGTGGGTTTTCAGCTATTTGGAATTGCAGAGTTAAACTGGCAAGCAGGAATTCCTCAGGAATTCCCAATTCCTGCTGTTCCCAGCTGTGGGTTTTATTCCTGGCTGTCAGGTGCTGACATGGAATAAAAATTGCTTCTTTCCACGGGCTGGGCAGCAATTAGATAATGCACAGGCAGATTGTATAAATCCTGGGAGATTTGCACTTGGGCTTTAGTAGGTTCTGTAATAAATTCTGCACAGAAACTCTGCTTTTATGGGATAGTCCTGAGGGTTGGAAGAAGTTCACTTCTTTTTCCAGAAGAAATTGGAGTCAAGACAAGCCAGAGGGTCAGGCACAAGGTTCCCTGCTGGAATTATTTAGTGATGATACCTAAACCTTTCCACAGACAAATGACATTTTTGTCTTCTTGCAGGGTTATGTTATCCAGAAAAGGGAGAAAAAGCCAAGCCTGGAACCAGATAAACCAGCAGAAGATATCTACACGTAAATATTTGAAGTATTTCTTCCCTTTCTACTAGTCTGCATAACAGAAATTAGTTTTCAGGTGATAATATCAAATGTGTATTTTACAGATATGAGGAATTTCATCCTTTCTTGTTTTCTCAACATTCAAAATGTCCCTACTTGGAATTTGACTCATTCAATAAGGTACAGTGCTTTTGCTGATGCTGTACTTCAGTGCTTGAATTGACTGCTGCTGAAAAGAGTAATTAAAACATAGTGGAAGGGTTGTTAATGAAGCAGAGACCTTGGAAGGGATGATTCATTGTATGGAGAAATGTTTGATGAGAAAAAGCCAAGCCCAGCAGGGCTTTTGGGCTCAGCTGGGCAGTGCTGGCTCCAGAGCTCAGATCCTGGAGTGTGGAACCTCTGAGGGAGGTGGAAGCTTCCAGTCAGAGAATCCCAAATGTTTTGTTCTGGAGAGCTGGAATCTGAGTTGTCTCTGCAGTTAACAGTTGTGACAGACATTGCATTTACACTTCTCCTGTTCCTGCTCTGAAAGCCTCAGGCCTCTTACTTGGTGTTTCCTTGGGCATTGTCCTTTCTGGTCCTCGACTCATTAACATCTGGAGTCATTAATTGCCCCTTGTTCTTGACCTTGATCTCCAGAATTCCCACTCCACGCTCCTGCCCTGCTTCCTGCCTGAATTTCTGGCATCTCCTTCACTGATCACAGAATTCCAGAATGATTTGGGCTGGAAGGGGCTCAGAACCCACCCAGCCCACCCCTGCCATGGCAGGGACACCTCCCACTGTCCCAGGCTGCTCCCAGCCTCAGTGTCCAACCTGGCCTTGGGCACTGCCAGGGATCCAGGGGCAGCCACAGCTGCTCTGGCAATTCCAGCCCAGCCAGGAATTCCCAGTTCCCTCCATCCCATCCATCCTCTGGCAGTGGGAGCCATTCCCTGTGTCCTGTCCCTCCATCCCTTGTCCCCAGTCCCTCTGATGATGTAAACAGCCCCAGCCCTTCCTCATCCTGTGCTTTAAGCACAGCTGGAACACCAGGAGCAGTTCTTAGGCATTCTGGGTCTTTGTGCTTTTTTACCTGACCCAGTGAAGCAGCAGGAATTCAGGGCAGACAGATCTGGCCTTGCAACCATTTGATCTGAACCAAAGCAGGTTCTTTTCCATCATTCCTTAGCAAAGAAGGTGAGCCACTGCTTGGCCACTTTTTTCCTTCTGTGTTTGCAGTGAGACACAGCCCTGAGTGTCCTGCTGGGCTCCTCCCACGGGAACAGAAATGGAGGAAGCTCCTGGAGGTTGTTTCAGCCTCTGTCACCTCTTTTAGTGCTTTCTCTGCAGGGACCCTCCTCTGCCTGCTCTGAGTCAGGCCAGCCTGGGGCTTCTCCAACCTGCTTCTCTCCTGCAGGCAACTGATGAGTTCTACTCCAAGCTGGAGGGGCAGAAGATTGATCTGAAGGCCTTGCAGCAGGTGTGTCCTGATCCAGGCCTGGGCAGTTGGGATAGCTCCCAGATTTCCAGAGGCTTTGCTTGTTTCTTGCAGTGGTTACCTGATGCCATTTGGATTTATATTTCTATTTTTTTGCTATCTTGTATTTAAAAGGAAAAACAAGCGTTGAAGAAACTTGAAAATGTCCGTAGGGACCATGAGCACAGACTGGAAGCTCTCCAGCAGGCTCAGGTAAGACAGATTTTGGATTTGAATTAAAAGCATTCATAATCACACCACCATGGGGTGGTTTGCTTGGGAGGGAACTTCAATCCCATCCAGCTCCATGGGCAGGGACACCTTCCACTCTCCCTGGAACCCTTCCAGGGATTGGCACCACTGGAGCTGGACCTTCTCCTGTGCCACCACTTCAATCCATCCTTGGATTTCTTCACCACTACTTCCATTTCTTTAAAAAGCACTGCTGAGCAGGTGGTTAGCTCCAGTGGCTCCAAGCTGCTCCTTTCCCTAAGGAAGCTGATCAGCTGAAGGGAGAGCTGATAGAGGTGAACCTGGAGGTGGTGGACAGGGCCATCCAGGTGGTCCGGAGCGCCTTGGCCAACCAGATCGACTGGACCGAGATCGGGGCCATCGTCAAGGAGGCCCAGGCCCAGGGGGACCCCGTGGCCATGGCAATCAAAGAGTTAAAGCTGCAGACAAACCACATCACCATGCTGCTGAGGTGAGTGCACTGCATCAGGAGCTCAGAGATTTTAAAAATACCCCAAAATACCTTTTTTAGACCCAGAAGTTTTGGTGTAAAAGCTGGGACGTGGCAAAGTTAATCAGTGAATTTTTAGTTACCTCGCTTTCAGGAATGTCAGTTTATAGAATAAACTTGTTTTCAGTTGGTTCCTTGGATTGGAAAAATTGGGCTCTTTATCCTCTGCTTTTGTTTTCTTTTCTCCTCCCAAATTTGGCTGACTCCAAGACAAAAAAGGGGTTGGCACACAATGCATTCCTGTGTCTGCACAGTGTGAAGGGTTTAGAGGCTCCTTGGGCCATTTCTAAACTTCTGAGAGAATTAAATTAAGAGCACATTGCACCAAGGACTAAAAATTAACCAGTTCTCTTATCTTAATCTTACGATCTCATGTGATTTTAGGAACCCCTATGTGTTATCTGAAGAGGAAGAGGAGGAGGATGATGCTGATGTACAGAAGGAAGAAACAGAAGAACCAAAGGGAAAAAAGAAAAAGAATAAAACCAAACAGTTGAAGAAACCTCAGAAAAACAAACCCTCATTGGTTGATGTTGATCTCAATTTGTCTGCCTATGCCAATGCCAAAAAGTAAGATTTTTCAGTAAATGTATGTTTTTGTGGGAGAAATTTCTCTGGGTGTGCAGTTGTTGGTGATAATGTTGCAGCAGGGAGGATTTTGGGATACCTTGTTAAAAATAAGAGTTAAAAATGGAAATAGCAGCTTGTCCTGAGCTCTGAGATGGGAATTTCCCTGGTGTAGAGCAGCTGCTCTGTGGCTGTCACACTGATGGAATTTTGAGTCCAGTTGTGCCCGTGGAACAAAAGGCAGAGGCCTGGGAGAAGTGGGATAAGGATAAAGGAGTGGATCTGCTGGGACTTCAGGGACAAACCCTTGTGTTTCACAGGTACTATGATCACAAAAGACATGCAGCCAAGAAAACTCAGAAGACAGTGGAAGCTGCAGAAAAGGTAATTTTTTCCCTTGGATTTTAGAAGATACTTAAAAGGAAAATCCCTGCCACTGCTCAATGGGAAATCCTGACCTGATCTGAGCAGCCCTAACAAAACATGAAAGGGAAGAACAGTCACCAGGGTTGTTTTATTCTTGACTTTTTGAGCTCAGTGGAGGATTGCAGATCCCTGATGGATCCTCCTTTCCCACCAGTAGCATTGGGAATACTCAGAGCAGTTGGGGATACTGACAGACCAGGACTTAGAGTGGAAAATCAGTGGAAATCCTTCCAAGCCAAGAGCTGATCATTTCAGGGAGCAGCTCTCCAGGGTGGAGTTTTAAGAGCAGGGCTGGATCGTGATCAGGTCCAGAGCCATTCCCTACCAACCTTCCCAGTGTTCAGTGGGGAATTCTGTGATTCCTGCTGGATGCTGATGGTGCTTTCTGTTCAAACAGGCTTTTAAATCAGCTGAGAAGAAGACAAAGCAAACCCTGAGGGAAGTTCAGACTGTCAGCACCATCCAGAAAGCCAGAAAGGTCTATTGGCAAGTACAGCTCCATCCTCCTTCTCTCATGTCCTGTGTCAGGATGGCTCTTCCCTGCCTTGGGAGTGGAGCTCTTTAGGATTTCTGAGCACTGCACTTTGCATGGGGTCTCCTTAAAGGAGTTTCTCAAAGTCAGAGGATCCCAGAATGGTTCCCAGGGATGGCAGCCCAGAGCAGCTGTGGGAGTGTCCATGGGAGTGGACATCCCTGGGAGTGTCCATGGCCAGGTTGGACGTGGCTTGGAGCAGCCTGGCACAGTGGAAGGTGTGGTTCCAGTGGCACCGGATGATCTTTAAGATCCCTTCCAACCCAATCTGGGCTTCTGTGCTTTAAAAAACAACAAATAAATGAAACAAAACCTCAAAGCTTTTAATCACCTAATGACTGAATTATTAAAATAAAAATAAATAGGAGGATTGTGGTGATGGTGCTTCCCATTCCATCTCCAGATCTCCCTGCCAGTGATGCTGGAGTTGTCCCATGCCTTGTTTTTATGTCCCAGGCCTGTGGATGGAAGTAAAAATATTTTCAGAGTCACAAATTGTAGATGCCGAGATGGTTATTCTGCCTTTGGTATCAAAAACCACCTGTGCAATGTCCTGTTAGTTCCAGGTGTTTCTCACACCGTGGGTTTGCTGGAATTTGGCAGGTTTGAGAAGTTCCTGTGGTTCATCAGCTCTGAGAATTACCTGGTCATTGCTGGCAGGGATCAGCAGCAGAACGAGCTGATCGTGAAGCGCTACCTCAAACCAGGTGAGCCCCTGGAGGGGATGGGTGCCTTTCCTCCTCTTGCCCAGTTCAGGAGTGACATGGGAAGGTCTCTCTGCTTTGTCCTTGAGCTGGCTCTTGGATCAAAGGGAGTTTTGGTGGTGGGAGTTCCTCTGGTGCCACGGGGCGAGAGCAGCTTGGATGGGCTCCCCTCAGGAGCAGAGGAGCTGATTCTCCCTGGGACAAGGATGGACTAAAGGGCTTCTGTGTCCCCACCCTGCCCCTTGCAGCCAGACCAGGCATTTCCATCTGACCTTAGAGACTTCCCTGGCTCCGGGGATGTGTGGATCTGACTGGACTCTCCTGTTTCCCAGGGGACATCTACGTGCACGCGGATCTGCACGGAGCCACCAGCTGCGTGATCAAGAACCCCTCAGGTACCTGTGGGGCCCTGGGGACAGGAGCTGGCATTACCTTCCCTTGGGATGGGACTCAATCCTTCCTGGGAAGCTCCCAGGCTGGGATGGGGCAGGATTTAATGGCTGCTGGTGTGCTGGGTGTTGCCCAGGTGAGCCCATCCCGCCGCGGACGCTGACGGAGGCCGGGACCATGGCCCTGTGCTACAGCGCTGCCTGGGACGCCCGCGTGGTCACCAGTGCCTGGTGGGTGACACACAGCCAGGTGAGCACAGCAGGCAGGAGCTCCCCAGGCTTTTCCAGGGATTTGGGATGTGACCACAGACAGGAGCTGATGGGGGTGGATCAAACTTCTGTGTAAGAGTGTGGAGATCACACCAAAGTCCTGGTGGTTTTATTGATGACTCAGGTTTTGGCTTTTATATTTTTCAGGTTCTGTGCTGCTTTAGTGTGTGGGTCTGAGCTTCATATTATGGGATGGTGAGCTCTCTGCACAGAGCAGGGAGACAAAACAATTCCTTTCCTAGCCTGGGATCCAAATCTCAGGCCCAAGAGCACAAACAACGTGGGCTGAAGAGAGAAAAACAAGCAGGATGGGACTTGATGGGCTAAAGCTGGAATTGGACAATGAACTCCAATGTGCAAATGGAGCAGAACTGATAAAAGTGCCAGAGCCCGTGCCCGGTGTCCATTTTGGGACCATTTTGGTTCATCTTGGGTGCAGCCCTGGCTGGGCTCTTGTGCTGCCCAAGGTGGATCCATGGAGGAAATCCTTTTCATAAATCCCTGCTTTATTCTTTAGCTCCATCTAGTCTCTGTTCCAGCTCAGCCTTCTCAAGGCATCATTATTCCCTGAATGCTCCTGAGTATATCCTGGGTTTATTTCCCGAGTTACTCACCCAGGACTGCTAAAACACAGTGCTGGTAGTGTGTGATTGCATTGAAACATCCCTTAGGAAAATTCCCTGCAGAGGAGAGGAAGAACCCCTTGGATATGGAGTCCTGCAGAGCTGTTCCCAGCAGTTCAGCTCCTGTTGAGCCAATGTTTCTCTTGGTGCTGTTGTCACCTGATGTTTGCCTTCTGTCACAAAAATTTTTTGCACTTTATTGTGGCTTTCTTTTAGGTTTCTAAAACTGCCCCCACGGGAGAATATCTCACTACTGGGAGCTTCATGATCCGAGGTGAGGCACAAGGGAACAGTGAGAACGGGATGTTTTCCCAAAGGTGTTGGCTGTCCTGCAGTGGCAGCAGATCCCTCTCTTCTCCCAGAAATCTTTTGGGAATGGCTTAGTCTGAGTATCAGGCAGCTGCAGCAGCATTTTGAGCTGAGCCCTGGGCAGAAGTTCATTAACTCAGCTGCTTTTGAGCTCTCCTGTTCTCATCCCAGAGATAAAATAAGCCCCAGTGTAATTTTTTGGTAGCCTAAAGCCTCTAATAAAAATGAATTTTGGAAGTACAACCTGCAGCATGGCTGCTAAACCTCCTCATGAGACTCTCCCTTTGTTTTTCAGGGAAAAAGAATTTCCTTCCACCTTCCTATCTGATGATGGGCTTCAGCTTCTTGTTTAAGGTACAGCTTTTCCCATGCAGCTCCTGCTGGCTTTTGTAATTTGCTTTGAGCTGCAGGAGGCTTATTTTCTGCATCTTGCTTATCAGTGTATTCCAAATTACTTCTTTTCCCACTGGGAAAAATCCCATAAAAGGCTTCTTGCTGATAATGACTCTGCTTTCATTTCCATCTCAGCCCAGTGTGCACTGTCTGCATTTCAAACAGACTTTGGACCTTCCTGCCTCTGCCAGGGTTGTTATCCCAGCTCTGCTTGGAGCATGGAAATGTTCAGGGAATCTGGGAGTGCAGCTCTGTGTGTCAGCCTGACTTCTGAGGTTGGCACACTTGGGTCTGGCTTAATTTTCTTGCCTTTTGCTGGCAGAAAGTGTTAAAAAGGGAAGAAAAAGCTGAGTGAGGTGTTGTGTGAGCATCACCAGGCCTGACACAGAGGCTCCTCGTTTTTAGGTGGATGAAAGCTGTGTCTGGAGACACCAGGAGGAGAGGAAGGTCAAGGTCCAGGATGAGGACCTGGACACAGTTTCCAGCAGTGCCAGTGAGCTGGTGGCTGAGGAGGTGGAGCTTTTAGGTACAGGGGATTTTAGGGACTGGGTGCTTGGGTGCTGCTGGGGGGATCCTTCAGGGTCTGGGTGATCCAGAGTTTGGAACACTGATAGGGCAAAGAGGAATGGTTTCACACTGACACAGGGCAGGGATGGATGGGATATTGGGAATTGGGAATTCCTGACTGGGAGGGTGGGGAGGGGCTGGGCTGGAATTCCCAGAGCAGTGTGGCTGCCCCTGGATCCCTGGCAGCACCCAAGGCCAGGTTGGACAGGGCCTGGAGCAGCCTGGGACAGTGGGAGGTGTCCCTGCCATAGCAGGGGTGGCACTGGGTGGGATTTGATGTCCCTTCCAACCCAAACCATCCTGGGATGATGCATCAGTTTGGTGTTTCTGTGTTTTCCTGCCCTGGATGCCCCAGATGGAGGAGACAGCAGCAGTGAGGAGGAAAAAGCCGAGGGTGAGGAAGCTCCAGAGGATGTGGAAGCCACAGCTGAGAGCCCCCATGAGGAGGGTGTTGCTGAGCTGGAGCAGGGAGGAGGGAACACTCCTGCTCCAGAGGCTGACTCTGAGGAGGATGATGGAGAATCTGAGGAGGAACATCCAGAGCTCAAGAGGGAAGTGAAGGAGGAAGAGGTGAATTATCCAGACACCACAATCGACCTGTCACACCTTCAGCCCCAGAGGTGAGAGAAGCAGCAGCTGGGGACACCTGAGGGTCTCCTCAAACACTGCCAGGACAAGGCTGGGATGTGTTGCCATCCCTTCTTTCCATGCTCAGCAGTGGGGATGCTGAGAGGCTGAGCCCTGAGCTGCCTCTGCTCTGCACGAGGCTGTGGGAGGAGCTCATCTCCCTGTTATCCCTGGGACTCCTTGGAGGGTGCAAGGAGCAGGGATTGGGTGGGGCTCATGGGGCTGTGTGCCTGGGAAGCTGCACACTGGGGCTCCCTCGGTGCCCTGGCTGTGTTTGTTGTTTGTGTGCGTGTGAGAGGAGCTGGCAGAGAGCTAAGATTGTTTTCTAAAGTGAATCCCAGTATTCCTGCCTTTTCCAGTCACCAAAGCTGGGATTGCCAAGCTCTGGAAGGCTGAAAGTTAGAACCAAGCTGCTGAAGTTTGGGCTGGGGTTGGTGTGTCCATGGTGAGCTGCCCTACACCTGCTGATGAGCTCCTGTTCCATCTCCCCACAGATCCCTGCAGAAAATCATCCCCAAAGAGGAAGAGCCCAACTTGGTAAGGTCCCAGCTCCCATGGGTGGCCCAGAGCAGTGGGAGCTGCTGGGCAGGACGTGCCCTAAAATGCCTTTCCCTCCTCAGAGTGAGAGCAGGGCCCAGGGCCGGAGGCATCTCTCTGCCAAGGAGAGGAGGTGAGAGCCAGTGGGTGTTCCAGGGAATCCCAGAATCCCAGGGTGGGTTGGGTTGGAAGGGACCTTAAATCCCATCCCATCCCACCCCTGCCATGGCAGGGACACCTCCCACTGTCCCAGGCTGCTCCAAGCCCTGTCCAGCCTGGCCTTGGGCACTGCCAGGAAGCCAGGGGCAGCCACAGCTGCTCTGGGCAAATGCCTCTTCCCCATTCCCTCCCCATGTCCTGGGCACAGGCACATCTGTAGCCACTCCTATCCATGCCCATTGTCCATCCTGCATTTCCAGGGTGAGCTGCTGCTCCTGTCCTTTGGGAATGCTGGCTGGGAAGTTTCATTCATGGGCTGGAGAGGTTTTTCTGAGGAGGGGCTGTTTCCAGTGTTCCTCTGGATCCCTGTGGCAGGGAAGCAGGGTGGGAGTGCTGTCAGGAGAGCAGCAGCCTCTCTCATCACAACAAATGAGGGTGTTGTGATTGTTCTCCTTAGAGAAATGAAGAAAAAGAAGCAGCAGAACAACTCTGAGAACTCAGAGCTGCCTGGAGAGAAGCAGAAGGAGGCAGAGACAGAGAGACAGCCTCTGGCTGCTCCCAACTGCCACAAGGCTGCTCCAGCCCCTCAGCCCATCAAGCGGGGCCAGAAGGTGGGCAGGGACCAGGGGCACCCTGGGCTGAGCTTTTGGCCTGGAAACATGGACAGTAATCCCTCCCAGATTTCCCAGACACCCGTGGCTGCCTGGTGGTTTTAGGCTCGTGGTGGTGCTTTGAGTGGTCTCAGGATGATGGGGGTTAGCACAGAGCCCACTGGAACCAGTCCCTTGCTTACTGGTGAGCTGCTCTGAAAGAGTTGGGGATGCTGGGAAGGAAAGAGCATCTGTGAGTGCAATACTCTGCTAAAAGCTGTCATTTCTGAAGCTGTTGGTGTTGCCTCCTGCAGAGTAAAATGAAGAAGATGAAGGAGAAGTACAGGGACCAGGACGAGGAGGACCGGGAGCTCATCATGAAGCTGCTGGGGGTGAGGGGGGACTTGTGCCTTCCCTGGGGTGTGGTGGCTCTGGTCACCAGCCCTGACCACCTGTGTCACCACAGTCTGCAGGCTCCAACAGGGAGGACAAAGGGAAAAAAGGGAAAAAGGGGAAGACAAAAGAAGAGGCAGCAAAAAAGCAACAGCAGAAACCCAAACCCCTGCATCGTGCAGCAGGAGGGGGCAAGGAAACCCTCCCAGCAGGAATTCTCCTGCACGAGGCACAGGAGCCAGCCCTGGACGAGCTGCAGGAGGAGAAGGTGAGGAGTGGGATGGGAGGGTGAGGAGCAGGGTGAGGTGGTGAGCAGCTCTCCTCTCCTCGCCTGTCCGTGTGTCTGTCCCTCACTGGGGCTCTCCTGGCTCTGTGTAGCTCTCCCACCTGGGAGGCTGAGCAGCTCCCCATGGATTTTGGGCACTGTGGAGAGCTCTGTGCCTGTTGCCAGGGCTCAGGGAGCCCACTGGATTCCCAGAGCAGCCCAAAGCCCTGCAGCAATCCCTGTGCTCATCCTGTTCCCAGCACAGCCAGAACTGGAGCTCGGAGCAGTCCCGAGGATCCCGTTCATCCAACACCTCCCCCTGAGGCAGATGGAACTCCCAGCCCTGGGTTGGGCTTTGGTGTCTCAGCACCATCTCCCTCCTCCCAGCTTGGCATGTGCCAGGCAAATCCAGGGTTGGAAAGAAACACTCCACCCTCCCACCCATGGCAGAGTGCTGCTCTTACCTGGGTTGTGAAACGAGCTCAGGTCTCTTTGCAGGGAGAATGGGCCTTTTTGGGGCCTGCTGATTAAGGAATTTTTTGGGGACAGGGGAGGAAGAAGCAGCTGTGTGGTTTCTGCAGGCCTGATGTGTCCTCTGTTTGTGTGTGCAGGAGGAGCAGGACCAGGAGCAGCCAGGACTGGAGGTAAATGTTCAGTTCTGTAAGGGCTGAGGTGGGGGCTGTGTTCCTGCTGGGACTGGGACACGTGGGAGCCCTCCAGGACTGTCTGAACCCACCTTAATTGTATTTTTAAAAATTATCCTCCTTTTCTGCCTGCTCATCTCCACATCCTCCATAAACCCAGAGCTGGCTCCATGGATGTTTGCCCTTGGTTTTTGCCTTGGTGGCTCTGGGCTGGAGGATGACACAGTGAGCAGTGCAGGTTCTTCTTTAGTTTAGAAGTTGATTTACATAGGAAATTGCTTCAAACTTTTCTGTAATTACTTTTGTGTAATTACAGGCTGTGGGTGTTGCCCAGGGCTGGGAACAAGTGAATTCCTTTAAATTCCTTAGTGGAGGAGGATAACTGTGTCTGCTGGGGGAAACTTTGGGTGACCCTGTAACTCCATTGGGAGCCCAAAACCAAGACCCAGCCAAGGATGTGATTTTAGTGATGAAACAGGATCAGTCAGGAATCCTGGCTTGGGAATTCCATGCCAGTGAAGTGCTCCTGGAACCATGGAATGGTTGGGTTGGAAGGGACCTTAAAGGCTGTTCCCAGCTGCTGCCCTGTGACTGCAGGAGGGCTGAGCACGGGGCCTGCTCCCAGTGCAGCTCTGTCTCTCCCAGGACAGCCAGGCCCTGCTGGACTCCCTGACTGGGCAGCCCCACCCCGAGGACATCCTGCTCTTTGCTGTCCCCATCTGTGCTCCCTACACAGCCATGACCAACTACAAGTGAGTGGCAGCACCTTCCTGGGGGGGACATGGGGAGTTTGTTTTATTTACAGAAACCTTTCCTTTGGGCAGGTATAAAGTCAAGCTCACTCCGGGCACCCAGAAGAAGGGCAAAGGTATGGTGTGAGAGCCCTGAATCCTTCCTGTGCTCTGCCTGCTGAAGCCAGTGTGCTTTTCCAGGCTGTTTCACTCTTCCCTGTTTTTTTCCAGCTGCCAAGATTGCCTTGCACAATTTTATGCAGTCCAAAGAAGCCAGTGCACGAGAGAAGGACCTGTTCCGCAGCGTGAAGGTGAGGCTTCCTCTGCAGGGCAGCAGCAAAGTGCCCACAGGTGCCATTTTGGGAGGAAGTGCTGCCAAAACTCAGTGTGCTCCTGGGTTTATTTCAGCAGTGGAGTTTGTACCCCTGGAGAAGGTCAGAGAGTCCTGCACTGGTCTGGGGTGGAAAGGAGCTTCAAAACCACCCCACTGCACGGGCAGGGACACCTCCCACTGTCCAGCCTGGCCCTGGACACCTCCCAGCTCCTCTGGGAAAGCTCTGCTGCCCAGGCTGGGCAGGACCAAGAGAAACTGAGCCTCAGTGGGAGCACTGGGCCTTTTGTTTCTGCGTTGTGTCACTCGTGTGACAAAAGCAGCATCTTCCAAGGAACCCTCTGGGTTTGGGAGTTCCTGGAGCAGGGGCAGGTGCACTGGGAGCTGAGGCTGGAGGTGTCCTGTGCCCCCCTCTCCCAGCCAGGTGCCCACCAGGGCCAAGGACAGGGATCATCCCAGTGCTCCAGAAAGGCTTTCCTGCTATGGTCACTTTCTGCTCTTCCATGTTCCCTAGGACACCGACTTGTCAAGAAATATTCCTGGGAAGGTGAAAGTGTCTGCACCTCACCTCCAGAACATGAAGAGGAAGTGATTCCATGTTGGACCGGACCTGGGGCTGGGACAGATGGACACAGACCCACGACCAGGACTGAATTCCAGGACCTGCAATCCTCGTGGTTTGGCTGGACTGATACAAATTGCAGATAAACATGGAATTAAATTGCTGGCATTTGGTCAGGAATGTCCTCCCCTGCTGCTGCTCTCTGTTGGAGTGCTCGTTCCCCACCCCTGGACAAGGGCTCTGGAGTTTGAGGCAGGAAAACTCAGGGGTGTTCAGTTCCAGAGCCTCCAGGAGGGCAGTTCCCAATGGAAGCATTGTCCACTGGAAGATGGAATTGTGTTTCCCCCCAAACATTCCCTGGCTGTGGAGAGAGGGAAGGTGCAGGCTCAGATCCCCCCAGCCCAGCTGTGCCCGAACCCTGTGGAGGGGAGGAAGAGCAGAGCTGGGAGTCAGGATAAACCCCTGGGATCTCTCAGGAATTAGAGCACAGGAATTGTTCTACAAGTCAACGTTTTTAATTGGTTTTTGAAGACAGCTTAAAACATGATTCCCCCCCTTCCCCACAGCAGCACGGCCTGGCCCTGTCCCCTGTGTCCCCCACAGAGCTGGGTCAGCCAGGGCAGGGCTGCCCCTCCCCATGTCCCTGCAGCCAGGGGACATCCCTGGGGCTGCTCCACAGGGCTGGGAACAGGCACAAACACTCTCAGTACACTCGCAGGGCAGAATATCTGCTACCTAGGGTTCACAATTGAAGTTCCACAACATAAAAATTCCAAAAAAATCCAAACTACAGCCAAGCAGAAAGTAGTGGTGCTTTAACATCTCAAGGTTTACGACAGTTTATCGACCGACAACGGGACAACTTCCAGATCCTGATTCTAACTTTCAGATCCTGCTTCTCTGACCTTAAGCATCTGTGGCAAAACATGAAGCTGTGGACTCACCACCACTAAAGCAACACTCGTGGTGTGCTCAGCATTCCCAGCTCCTGTCCCCATGGACATCCCCCACTCTCGGGGTCGACCTCACCCCCTCGGGATGCGCGACCCCAGACCTGACTGCAGCTTAAGCTCAGGCTCATATCCTCTGGCATTAAATACATTTATTGGAACATGTCACACAAAAATAGGTTCTCTCTAGGCCATTCACATGCACGGGAGGGCGAGAAGCGACTACCTAGACACGGAGGGTTGAGCACAGCTTTAATGTGCCGGGCGGGCTCAGGAGCCCGAGGTGTTGTTGCTGCCGAAGCGCTGGTTCACGCTGTGCAGCAGGTGCTTGGGCAGGCAGTGCCACGAGCTGGCCAGCATCTCCTTGAAGCAAATCACGGCCTCGAGGCACAGCCTGGGAACACAGGGCTGCTGTCAGCCTGTGCCTCACAGCAGTGCCGAAGGTGCCGAGAGCAGTCCTCCATCCTCAGCCCTGCCTGCTGCTCTGGCAGCGTTTGGCAGAGGCAGGAATGTTTTCCAGTGCTTTAGGAACGTGAACAGGGCTAATGGTAACCCTGACCCACTTGTCTCAGAATCCCAGAATGGTTTAGGTTGGAAGGACCTTAAATCCCATCCCATTCCACCCCTTTTCCACCTTCCACCATCCCAGGGTGCTCCAAGGCCCATCCACCCTGGCCTTGGACACTTCCAGGGATCCATGGTAGCCACAGCTGTGCCAGGGCCTCCCCACCCTCCCAGGAATTCCCTCCTGCCAGCTGAGCTGGGACACCACAGTTCCATCCTCAAGTCTGGCTCTCTTACCTCACGAGAGATCTTGGTTGTAGGGAGAACACAAGGATTTCGTTACTGTGAGCCTGGAGGGTGGGAGAGAGAGACAGGATTGGGTCTGTGGGTTCTCACAGGAGCCAGAGCAGCCCAGGCTCACAAGGAATGGAAGCAGGGACTCCCAGAATGGCTTGGGTTGGAAGGAGCTTAAAGCTCATCCCATTCCAACCTGCCTGGGCAGGGACACGGGAGGAAGCCTTTAGGTTTCCAAGCCTTGAGGCATCTGCACTGAGGCACTTTGGACAGGAGCAAAGCATTTTCCCCTCAGGCTTCGTCTGTGCACCTTTGTGATCAGCACTGCAGATCCCATGGGAAGGGGAAGCTCAAAACCAACTCACAGCTTTGGAATGGGCCAGAAGGTTGTTGGCACAGCCCCCAAAGATGATCACCTCGCCCTCCTCGCTGGCACAGGCCGTGTGCCACAGCCTGGGAACAGAAAGCAGCACTGCATTAACCCAAAACCCAGCTCTGGGAAGATCCTTCCTCATCCCAGCCAGGCCAGAGAGAGAAAACCAGGAAGCATCAGTGCTTTAACTCCTGAGCCTGGCTCAGATCGCTTCCCAAACCAGAGGGAGGAGGACTCATGTCTTCCATGCCACACTTGTGCATGACAGAGGCTCTGGGGCTTTAAATTGCAGGACACCAACTCCTATTTCCTCAGCAGGAAGCCAAGAACAGCCCTGGGTGTGCACAGGATGAGCCTCTGGCAGGACCTTGGTGACACCAGCCCGTGCCTGGTTGGTGGCAGAGCAAGGACACTGGTTCCAGTTAGCTCTGGCACTGGCACTCGAGCTCCGAGTCCTCTGCAGCCAAATCAAACCCTAAATCCTGAGATCAAACCCTAAGTCCCAAGATCAAACCCTAAATCCCGAGATCAAACCCTAAATTCTGTGCTTCCTGCTGTTTCTCAGGCTGCCTGCCCTGTGTAGAATTCTGGGAGCACACAACAACCTGCACCTCTGGGACACGTGGAAAAGGAGGGCTGGGAGGAGGAACCAGTGTCCTCTCTCTGACAGCCACCACCAGGTGCTTCCACACCCCTTTTGTGCCAAATTTCCAGGGAATTGTTTGCCATACCTTGGTTTATCAGAGTAGTTATGCTCAAACTGTACCCATTCGTTCTTGCTGATACAATAAATCCAGGCGTCACCTGAAAACAAGCAAAATCCCAGATCAAATCAGGATTCTGTCAGTTCTGTAAGTTGCTGCAATATACAAATACTCTGGTGTAGCACATCCCATTTCTGTTCTTAGATAAATCAAACATTTTAGGAGAAACCTTATAAAACATTGGCTCCTGTTTGACAACAGGTGTTTAATGTAACAGATTTATGGGAGTGAAGGTGGAGAATTGTCAAGCTCTCACTAATTGCAATTTGCACTTTCAGATACATTTTTAGAGCAGATCAATTGCTGAAGTTCTGGTGTCTCCACACCCTCAGCAACTCCTGCTCTGTGGAATGAGGAGTTGGAGCACACGGGAGGAATTTAGAAGGAATTCAAGGTAATCAGTCAAGGTCCTGTGCACAGCTGTTCCAGAGCACAGAGCCACCACCAAATCCCTCTGGAATGACTTACTCAGGGGCTGCTTGTCTGTGGTGAATCCTCCAAAGAGGAAGAGGTGATCCGAGGAAATCGGCGTTAAGGAATGCCACGATCGGCCCACGGGGCAGATGCCTTGGCTGAGTCTGGATTGCAATAAAAACACCCCAAATCACCACCAGGGACAGCAAAATCCTGCTGCTCTTTCCTGCCCTGATTATCTTTCAGATATCTGCAGGATACTGCAGTGACCCAAGGACAATTTAATTCCTTGAGACACAAAGAATTGCACGTGGATGGAGTCTGAGCACCCACATTTCGTTCCACTCCCACGTGTCCAGGTTCAGGTAGAAGAAGTCGTTCATTCTGGACTCCTACAACAGAGCAGAGTGTGGTTCAAATCTCCTGCTGAGGTCTGAGTTTAAGCACAGCTTAAACAGGGCTGGGCTTACCCTGTATCTGCCTCCAAACACGTAGCCCCTGTTCCCGACTGTGGCACAGGCGTGGGCGGCTCGAGGGGACGGGGTCTTCCCCTGGGAAGGGACAGGGACAGCACAAATCAGTCACCAGAGGACAAGAGAGGCTCAGCTCAACTCAGATTTAAGGCCACCAAGGAACAGAGTGGAAAAACACAGCCAGTAAATCATCCTGTGTGCAGGCTTGGTTTTTTGATGGATGGAAGATCAGAGGACTCATTAAAAATGGGGTTTATTTTTTTCCCTCCCGAAGTGTATAAATTCTGCTTTTAGCACAGGGTTCAGCCACAGAAGACAGACTGTAAATGAGACAGTGACATAATAAATCCTTAAATTCATAAATCATCAAGTGTCCAAGGCCAGGTTAGACAGGGCTTGGAGCAACCTGGGATAGTGGAAGGTGTCCCTGCCCGTGGCAGGGGGTGGAACTGGATGAGTTTTAAGGTCCCTTCCCACCCAAACCATTCTGGGATTCCATTAAACACCATTTTTCTTGAGTTTCTGAACTACTTGATATGAAGTAACCAGGGCAATTCTTTGGCAATCTGGAACTCCTTGTCTCTTATTTCACTTCCTCCCACCCTGTGCCAACACCAGCCCATTTCCCTGCTCCTGAACACTCTGAACGTGTGTCTTTGCAATCAGCAGTGTTTAATTGTCTCCTGGCCACAATTCAGCACCCCAGGACAGGTCCCACATGCCCTGGCAGTGAGGGTGACAGCAAAGCCCACATTCCACTGCCCTGAGCACAACACAGCTGAAGCATCAACCACAGCAAGTGACAGGAAAAAATGGATGAAGGCAGATCAAAAGAAAAGGCAAATTTCCTCTTTTTGCAGAGTGGATCTGTCTAAATGAATGGTTTAAACTCAGTGGAAATGGCTCCAAGAACACTCCTAAATAACATTACTGAGCTGTGACTTAATTAACTGACAGCAAGCCATTAATTACCGTAGTTATAGGCTGGCTCCAAGTGAAAGTTTCAAGGTCCAGAACGTGCACATGGTCATTCCACCCTCTAGGAAGACCTGAATTCTTAAAAAATAACCATAAAAAAGCAACAAGTTTTAACAAGCACTGATTATTTAAATATTAAAAGTTGAAACAGAAAGGCCTTCCAGGGTTACCTACCCAAAAAGAGGTTTCATCAAACTCAAACGTTCCACGTTGTTTCCCTTCAGGAAAATAGCCATAGCCTCCAAAAAATATCAGCCTGGAGGAAAACATGGATCAAGAGCTGTGAGAAATTCTGTCACATCTGTTATTATAAATATAAATATAAATATAAATGCTGTGCTCAGGAAACCAGGGAAGCTCCTTTGCTTTTCCAAGTGTGGGGCTCTGTTTGTTGCCTCACTGACCCTCCCTCCCACACTGAATCCTTCTGGAGCTGTTTCCAGCCTCAGGCTCCCAAGCTTTGCTCCATTTCCAAATCTATGAAGCTGTCAGGGTGTGCAGCCTGGTCACTGCACTCTGGCCTTTGCCACACTGTTCTCCTGGAGTTTAAATGGGAATTACATCCAAGCTTTATCTTTGGGGTTTAGCCTGTGTTAGGAACTGACATGGCTTTGGCAGAAATTCCTCCAGGATTATGGAGTGACAGAAAACAATCTGCAGCACCTAATTAACCTCCCTCCTAATTAACAGCTGCAGCCCTGCACAGATTCACATCTAACTGATCCTATCAGGTGTGCTAATGAGGAGCTCACTCCCCACATCAAGGACCTGGAAAAGCAGCACTGTGGGCAATTCCACAGAATCACAGAGTATCCCCAGCTGGAAGGGACACACAAGGATCTTCCCACCTTTCCTGAGTCTCTGCAGCAAATCCCACAGCACATCTCCTGCCTGGGAGCTCTCTCCATGGAGTGGCCAAAGCAGCACCAGAGTTAAACTCCAAAATCACCAGGATGGTTTGGGTGGGAAGGGACCTTAAATCCCAGCCAGTGCCACCCCTGCCATGGCAGGGACACCTCCCACTGTCCCAGGCTGCTCCCAGCCCCAGTGTCCAACCTGGCCTTGGGCACTGCCAGGGATCCAGGGGCAGCCACAGCTGCTCTGGCAATTCCAGCCCAGCCAGGAATTCCCAGTTCCCAATCTCCCATCCATCCCTGCCCTCTGGCACTGGGAGCCATTCCCTGTGTCCTGTCCCTCCATCCCTTGTCCCCAGTCCCTCTCCAGCTCTCCTGGAGCCCCTTCAGGCCCTGCAAGGGGCTCTGAGCTCTCCCTGGAGCTTCTCCTCTCCAGGGGAACATTCCCAGCCAGCCCCACGGTGACTGCAGGAAGAGGAGGAGGAGGAGGGAGAAGCCAAGAGAGAGCAGAGCCCTCCCTGGGGCCTCACCTGTTTTTGTGCACCCACACCCCCAGCTTGTCCTTGGACGAGGGGGGCACCCCCTGGCACTCCACTCTCACCCACTGCAGCACTTTGTCTGTGGATCTGGCATTTAACATGTAGAACTGGGGAAAAAAAGAGATTTTTTAAACTCACACGGTCAGCTTAAAGCTTAAGTCTGCTATTAAAATAGCAGCTTCAAATTAACTCGTGTTGGTATAGAAATAGTAATAAATGAAAAGTTCTTCTCCTAGCTGAAAAGTAGAGCACTGAAAATATTTGCAACAAAATACAGATTCACAAATCCTGACCTTTTTGCAGACTCAAACACCTTTTACACCACTAACAGGGTTATGGACACTGAGTTTCAGCATCCAGAAGCTGCTGTGGGATACAATGAAGGTGTGTGCAGAACACAATTGTCTTTCAACTAAAAAATGGTTCAAAAGTTTACAAAGTGACATTTTTTACAGTTTTACCCCTTCTCTGCATTTATGTAATTGTACAGGAAGAGAACCAGCTGCTACACTTACATACAAGAACTGAAATGTAAGAGACAGCAGGAAGACAAGAAATCACACCTTACAAATGAGGTTTGTTTCAAACTGTCTGCAAAAATCCCTTCTAGTTTATATTTACATAAGAAAGATCTTATAGTCAAATATATGAACTACATATTTATATAGACCAAAACTATTTAATTTAAACCCTACTGCCAGACTATCAGAAAATATCATTAATTAATTCTAGTTGAAGGGTCAGTGATCTTGGAAGATTTTTCCAACCTAAATGATTTTGGCATTCTGGGATTACCACAGACTCCAGGGAAGAGAAACACTTCAAGCCACCCCAGACCAGTTCCAGATCAGTTCCTGATATTATTCAGGCAACTCTGGCAACTCCCATCTTTTAAAATCAGCAAACTCAGAGGCAGGGACACAATCCAGCTGCTGGGGGGAATTGCACAAGGACAGAGGCCATGCCAGCTCGGGTGTTCCTGCAGCGCTGAGCAGCTTCCAGGGCACAACCCCCAGGGGAAAGGATGGGCTGAAGGAATTCCTGACCTTGTTGGTGTTGCCCTGGGCGTGGTGCCCCCCGAAGAGATAAACCACTCTGTCCACACACACGGCACAGCTGCCAGACATGGAGGGGGGAACATCTCCCTCTGTCTTGCTCTTCTTCCTGCAAAACCAGGCTGGAATATTTCACCTGCTCCCAGTGAACAGGGATGGGTTTATTTGCAGGGTTTTAATTAGCACAGTTCTCAGTTCTTCCCACCTTTTCGGATGTAACAATTCACAAAACTACTCTGTTATGATGGCGGGGCGGGGAAAAGGCAGTTTAGTTAATACATGGGTTTTTTTGGGGGTAGGAATCCCATCTGCCCAGCTCAGGAGTTTGGAATGCTCAGAATCCTCAGGCGAAGAGGATTCACCTGTGTAAACTGCAGGTTTCCACTTTGCTCCTGGATTTTTCCTGTTTGTAAACACCATAACCACAGAGAGGAGATTCCAGCCTGTACCCGAGGCTGTCCCTGAGGAGGGCTGGGAGCACAGCTGAAATCCCACTTCCTGCAAAGCACTGAGCAGCTTCTTTGCCTGCATCGACCTTTGAAAACAACTCCTGAAAAGGCCAAAAACTCAACAGGGATTCCCTGAGCACCACTGGCATCAGAAGTGGTACAAACACAATTTCCAGCTGCTCTGTCCTATCCCAGGAATCCCAAAACAGCTCACACTGGTGGTCACACACTCCTGTCCAGGCTGGCTGTCCCAGCTGCCTCCCCTACTTCATCCTGGAAAAACACATTGGATGCTTTCACAGAAAAAAACCCAAACCTGAAATATTTTACACACTTTTGCAAGTTTGATAGGTGGGAACAAAGAGATCAGGGAATTCTTTCCCTGCTCAGTCTCTCAGCGTGCTTTCCACACCAATTTAAAGATTTATCAATTTTTTGCCCCAAATTAATGATTTACTGTACCATCTTCCAGTTTCCATGTTGTAGATCCATATTTCATCCCTAGGCAGGTAGAAGTCATAAAATCCCCGGACCTGGGCATTCTGCAGGACAGGTCAGAGAAGGAAAAGCAGTGTTAGAAAGATGTTTGACACATGGAATTAGAGGCTCCTGGGAATGTTTACACCCCCTTTGGGACCTAATCACAGCACAGATCACAGCAGGAGCAGTGCCTGTACTTCCCACACTCCCGTGCCTCCCACCTGCATGGAGAGCAGGAATCAGCCTAATTTAGCAACTGCTAGGGACAATCAGCTCCCAGCAGAGCCAGACAGGGGTAAATGGAAGTTAAACCTCTGTTTTATAGCCTGAGCCAGGGAGCAGAAATGAGGCAAAAGCTCCTTTTTCACTCCCCCACCCCCTCCATGACAGGAGTTTATTTACTGAGTTCACTGACCATGATTTTGTCACCAACAATGATTTTGTTGTGCTGCAGCACACGCACCCCCCAGCGTGACAACAACAAACCTGGGATCCTCACCACCCAAAAATACAGTTGTGCAAATAAAACCACCACTCCCAGGGTGCACAATTCCAATCAGACAATATTCCCTTCACCCTTCGCCAAAGGCAAACAACACCCCAAAAATCCGTGTATCTGCCAAGGTTTAACACCCGTGAACGTTGCAAAACACCCCTGAAGCCCGTGTTACAAATTGTTCACCGGAGCTGCCGTGTTCGGGAAGGGGGAGGAATAATTTCCCAGAGACCAGCCCGGATGGATAGGACACAATTCCCAGCCCGGAGCAGAGGAGCTGTACCTTGTATCCTCCCCAGACGTACATGCAGCGCCCGTCCGTGACGGCCACGTGCCCGCTGCGCTCGGCGGGGCTGTCGTTCTCCAGCTGCTCAAAGCCCTCCTCGGCCGGCGCCGGCAGCTCCTCGTCCGCCGGCAGCTCCTCGTTCTCATCGGCCATCTCGGGATCCTGCACGCACAAGGACACGGAATTCCCGCAGCTGGATCAGCCACTGCAGCCCCTGTCCCTGCCCAGCCCCCCGACAATCCCCCCCTGTCCGTCCCTGGCAGCGCTGGCCAAAGGCTCCTGGAGCTCCGGCAGCCTCGGGAATGTCACCGTTCCCTGGGGAGGCTGGGCAGTGCCAGCACCTTCTGGGGGAAGAACCTTTCCTGAAATCCAGCCTGACCCTGCCCTGGCACAGCGTGGGGCTTGGAAAAACAGAGGGAAAACCCAGGAGAGACTACACACGGCTGGAGTCCCAAACGTTCCCGGTGGGGACTCCTCGGGGGCGCACCGTTTGTAATGGTTTCAGTTGCCAACGTGACTCAGAGTGTCCGTTCTTAAAAATATTTAAAATCTCATCCATTAATACTCGGATTGATTTGCCCAGAGAAGCTGTGGCTGCCCCTGGATCCCTGGAGTGTCCAAGGCTGGGTTGGACAGGGCTTGGAGCAGCCTGGGACAGTGGAAGTGTCCCTGCCCATGGACAGGATGAGCATTAAGGTCCCTTCCAACCCACACCATTCCACGGTGTCAAAAAAAACCAATCCAAAGGGGAATAAATTTGACAGCTTTGCCTACAACAGCAGCAAATCCCGGAGCTTTTCAGTGTCCCCCACCCAAACCTTCCCACAGCAGTTCAGTGCAGGACAATGTCAGCTATCCTACACAAAATTCCACGGAAGCAATGTCCCTGCTCCAAACCCATGCAGAATGGGCTGGGAAGACACAGATCCAAAGCTCAGGGAAGCCGAACAGCCCGAATTTGTGCACCCGAAGCCAGGGAGAAGGACCTTAGTGGGACAATCACACCCTGCACTCCAGGCTTGGATATTCTGACAGTCCCGTACACCGCTCCTGAGGGATTTTTGCTGTTTAATTTTAATCCCTCCCGCCACGGAGACGCTGCTCCACCTTCCGGGGGTTACCTGTGAGCTTTAATTACGATTTCTAATTTAGATTATCAAGCCTTGCCCACAGCTGCGTGAAGCCTGCCTGCTCCGAGCTAGCGGTGTCTTCACCGCCTCGGAGAAATAACACATAAATAATATTTAAATATAATGGATAGGTATAATATTCTATTATTCATTTTACCCCTCAGACACGCTGGGCCGTGTCCCTTCAGCCATTTCCCCCTCAGCCCCCGAGCCCTGCGCGCTCTGCCCGCCCCCCTCACACACCG
>VXAX01000207.1:29631-49611 GCA_013399835.1 Leptocoma aspasia
CCCGCCCCCCCCCTCCCGCGCCCCCGCCGCTGCCGCTCCGCCGTCCCTCCCTCAGCCGCGGCCGCGCCGCAACATCCGCCGGGCGGGCGGCACCTTCCGGCGGCACCGCGCAGGCTCCGGGCACCGGCACCCCCAAACTCACCCGGGGGCACCCCGAGATTAACACCGGGAGCATCTGAANACCCAAACCACCCCAAAATTAACACCGGGGCACCTGGGCACCCCAAAATTCACCCTGGGGGCACCTGAACCACCCCAAAATTCACCCTGGGGGCATCTGAACTACCCCAGAATTAACCCTGAGGGCACACAAGCTCCCCAAAATTAATCTACCCCAAATTAACATTGGGGGCACCTGAATAACCCCAAGTTTACACTGGAGACATTTGAACCTCCCAAAATCAACACCGGGAGCAAAAATAACCATGAAGGCACCTGAAGCTCCCAAATTCACATTTGGGGCACTTGAGCCACCCCAAAATTAACATTGGGAACTCCTGATCAACCCCAAAATTAACCTGAACCTCCCCAAATTAACCATGATGGCACCTGAACACCAAAAATTTACCTTTGGGCATCAGAACCACCCCAAAATTAACTTCAGGAGCACTTGAACCTTGCAAATTCACAATGGGGGCACCTGAACCCAACAAAATTCACACTGGGGGCATCTGAACCCCCCAAATTAACCACGGGGGGCACCTCAGCCCTCCCAAAATTAACCCTGGGGGCACTTGAAGCCAACAAAAGGAACCCTTGGGGGCACCTGAGGCCCTGCAAATGAACCTTGGAGGCATCTGAATCCACCAAGTCAATCCCAAACCCCCAAAATGAAACCTTGGGGGGCACCTGAACCCACCAAAATCCAATCTTGGGGTTTGGGGGGGGCATCTGAACTCCCCCTCCCCAAAAAAGGAGAGGAGGGAGTTCAGCGTATAAAATTAGGCTGTTAAAATAACCAGTCACAAAACTTCCTTTTTGAAACAAATTTGCTCCTCCCCAAACCTCTTTTCCCCAAATTATTAATGTTTACAGATTTTAAAACCAACAAAAATGTGTCCAAATGCCTCTTGATTCAACTCTCTAGAAAATTTTAATGACTGTGCTCCTGTTAAGTAAATATTTGAAACAGAAAAATAACCAGTACATTTGCCTTTTTTTAAAACAATAAATAAGCAACTTTGTTGTTTGTTTTTTTTTTTTAACAAGAACGAAATATAAACTTTGCACATCCAAAATACAATATACAACTTATTTCCAAAAGGACTTCCTGATGACAGAAACAGTAAAACCAGGTGATGAACTGAAGTTTTCCTATAGAGACCAGGTGATGTTGCAGCTTTTTCTTCCAAGTTCCACAATTCCCTGATGGATTTTCCTACTTGAAGTGTGAGGATTTAGGTCAGAGCTGGTGGAATCAACATTTGGTGGTGGTAAATTTGTTACTTTTAAGACTGACAAAGTGTGAATGTCCCCAAGACACCAAGTTGAATTTATCTTTTTGGGAAGGCTGATGGGGATAAGGCCAAGGAGGATTTTTAGACTTAAACCGTATTTTATCCAGCTGAAATGGATCACGTCCCCTTCCAAAAGAACAAAAGGTTGTGAGGGCTGTGTGGTCAAAACCAGTGGCAAACAATTATCTAGAAATGAAGTTGCATCAGTTTTCCATAACGCAGGAAAGGAGAGATTCCCATAAAAAGGATTTGTTGTCAAACTTCCCCCAGAAACCCAGGTGAGCACAGAGCTGCAGGAACAGCAGCAAAGCTCACGAACAAACCACTCTGAGGTGTCCCAGCAGCTCCCTGCCCTGCCTCATGTGGAGTGGAGCTGGCTTTGTCTCTCAGTCTCAGCTTTCCTCTCCTGCCTGTGGGTCATGGCAGCCCAAAAAGTGATTTTTTTCAGCACTTCCTGCAGGAGTTTGGATGGCAAGCAGGGAATTTGGTTCTCCAGGAGAGCTGCGTTCTTCCCAATGCAGTCAAGACACAGCCTGAGGAAGGGAGATAGAAAAAAAGAAAAAAAAAAAAAAAAATTGAAGTAAATGGTTATATTCTAACAAATGACACCTAATGGAAGCTGGTGATGTGCATTAATTACAGGTGCAGGGAATTACCCAGCACCAGTGATTAAACTGCTGTGCAGCATCACACAGGAAGGGTTCAGGTATTTCCTGAGGAGGAAATTGGGTATTTTACCCAATTTCTGCAGGAGCAGGTGGCTAAAACAACACCTGGGCTAGTGGGAGGTGTCCCTGCCCATGGAACACGATGCGATTTAAGGTCCCTCCCAGCCTGAACCATTCTGGGATTCTTTAATTCCAACTCACCTGAGCAGGGAATAAGGCTGAGTCTGAAATATCAACAAGTCACTGCAGTGACCCTGATCAAGAGAAAAAAGAACCATTGGAATGGCAAATAACTTCTCTGCCTCAGCAATTTTCTACATTAATGTCACATTTATTACCACAGGCATGATTTAGAAATGTTATACTTGACCAACTATTTATAAGGAATCTGAATTACAAACTCCTTTTTATTCTGTCAGTCAAGAAAGCCTCACGTGGGGATTCCTCAGTGGAATCAGTGGTGTGAAAATTACAGTCAATTTATAATCTGTGGTGTGTAAATGATAATAATTTCCTCAGTGGTGTGTAATTTGTAATGGTTTCAATTACTAATTTGAGCAAATTGTTTGAGCCAAACTCAATCTGCTGTTTTGGTTTTGTTTTTTGTTTTGTGGGTTTTTTGTTGTTTTGGATTTTTGGGTTTCTTTGGTTTTTTTTTTTAATTAAAATGCTATATAAAAATATATTTATTAATTGATTTGTTCAGAGGTTTTGGACTCCCCATCTGTGGAAGTGTCCAAGGCCAGGCTGGATGATGCTTGGAGCAACCTGGGATAGTGGGAGGTGTCCTGCCCATGGCAGGGCGTGGATTCCATGGACTTTAAGGTCCCTCCCAGCTGAAAGCATTCCATGATTTTTTATCAGTTACAATTACCCCAGTGATGGGATTTATTGTTCAGTTTACTGACCGTGTCCATAAAAAGCAGATCATCTTTGCTGCCCCCAAACACCATCACTTCTCCCTCCTGCCCAAGGCAGGCTGTGTGCCACAACCTGGAAATCAAACCAGAAACTCAGTGAGTGCCAAGAAACAAAGACTTGTGAGCTAGCAGCAAGACAAAGCCATTACTTCAGAGGTAAAAATAACACCTTAAAATATATTACTTGTTTGTTTAATAATGTAAAATAAGAGAGCAAGGTGACTCCCCACTTCATTAGAGTTATTTTCATAGAGACCAATATATTTTGTCATTATTTGACTTTTCTGTACTCTGGGCATATAAACTTTGTCTGATTTATCACCACAGTGGAAAATTTGTAGGCAACTCTACAAACCAAGCTTTTGCCAAGCTTTTCCTTTTTCAATTTTCCACTTTCTTTGGTTCAGAAGTAGAATTTTCTCGTGGCTTTCAGCCTGGGGGGTTTCTCAGTGCTGCCACTTGCCCTGAGCACTTGGATCTCCAGTTATCCTGTTCCAGTCTTACCCTTCCCCCAGAGATGCCTGGGATCACTTTCTGTGAGTCAAGAACTTCCAGCACACCAAGGAAGTTTTATCAGCAAGACCCCACAAAAGCAAAGCCTGACTTTAGAACTTTCAGCAAGATCCTGCCCCTTCAGCAGCCACCCCTCGTGGGGATTTATTTTTCATTATTAACATTTTTCTGCTCTATCACCACTGCTGATGGACTTTAGAGCTACTGAACCAAAACCAAATGTACCACTGAAGATTCATGCAATAAAAATTAACGTCCCCACTTTCCTTCTCCCTTCACATCAGTCCTTAGCAGGTACCTCACCTTTTCCCTTCCTCATACCTGTGGACAGATCTGTCTCTGCCTGCTCTGCATTAGGGAAACTCTGGGCTTGGTCACGGAGAACACGGGGAAGCCTTTCCTGCCTGGGCTCTGGTGACATCCTAGCTTGCAACCTGAGGCTTTTCCTACTGCCTGAGAGTTCCTGTCCTCCCATGGGCTGCTCTAACTTATCACCTAAACATTCTAACAAAGCACGTTATTGAAATCACACAGGGCTCTTCCAGCTACAGCAACAGCATCACATGGCAGTGAAAACATTTGGAATCCAGGGGTTAAACAGTTTGTTCTCTATTTCAACCCAGCATGCAAAACGTTGGCTGAAGGAAAATCGATGGACAGAGAGAGGAACGGGATTTTCTACCAATTCAGGATCACCTGAGAAGGCAATTTTTTAGAAATTGCTACAACTGGAGGTTGAAGGAAATGATTCTCTACAGAATTTAGGGAGGGAATCAGAGTTGCAGAAGCATCAGGAAAAGACACTAATGAATTTTATTACAAAGTAAGAGAAGTATATAAAAGAAGTACACCTAGATGTATTACTGCTCTGCATTTTAAGAGCAACTGAACTGATTTAAAGCTTTTCCAGCTGCAGAGATCCTGCAGAAAATAAAATTATGCTACAAATACTTGACACTTAAGCAGTTCAATGTATGGGCAGGCTTTTGGTGTGGCTCCCTTTATCCACATTTGCAGGAGCCATCCCAAATCCCCTGGACACATCCCTGTGTCACCTGCTCCAGGTGACCCTGCCTGGGCAGGGGGCTGGACTGGAGAATCTCCAGAGGTCCCTTCCAACCCCAGCATCCTGGGACCTCCTGAAAAAATCAATGAGCTTTTGGGCTTTGCTTGAAGGAGGGGAGGTCCTTTATAAAGATTTAGGTCCAGGAAAGGTCCTCAGCCCTACAAGCCAAATCCTCAAAATCCCCTGGAAGTGCCTGGGGCTCAGGAATCCCTGCCCCTCCCAGGCACAGAGTTATTCCAACTGAGCTGCTGCCCCTGGGGCTGCTCCCCAGCCCTTCCCAGGAAAAATCACATCCCAGGGAAGGTGCAGGAGACCCAGGAACTGAGCCCAGAGCCCTGGCTGCTCCTGCTGTGCTGTGGTTAAAGACTCCTCAGTCCTGAAATATCAGAAAAACATCACTGATCATAAAAGGAAAATATTTAGTGAGGCTGAGGTCTGAGTTTATTTGGGCTTGAAAGAGTTTGAAGGGTAAGAAGGCAGAAAAGTTGGTTTAGCTGTGGCTGTGGTATTTAAAAGACAGCCCAGAATAGGATAAAACAGCAAGAAGATTAATTAAGGTGAAGATATTTCAATAACAAAGCAGGGAGCAGAGCAGAATGGGACATTTTGTATCAGAAAAAAATGGTATAAAATTGTGCTGGGAGTTCCTGGGTGAATGCAGGGAATGAATTCAAGGAAAATCTGAGTATTTACTATCTCCAGCAAATCAGTTCAATAGTTTTTAACTTAGAAACACAGATAATGCTTCAAACACTGGGTTAACACTCAATTTTGCTTTTGAACCCTAAAAGAGGAATCAACTTTTTCATGGTCTCTCCTCCCCTGTTTCTAATAATGTACAAATATTAATGAGCTTTTATTATTCTCCTTGGTTATTAATTCCTCCAATTTTTATGGGTTTGTTTATAGAAGAATAATTTGGCTATAGAGCACCAGGTCAGTTGGACACCCAGATCCTTCACCACAAAAACAACTTTTCATGCAAATAAGCATCAATTACACAAATTAAAAATGAGGTATGAAGGCAAAAAAAGGTGTTAAAGCAAACTATTCAACCACACTGCATTAATATTCTGAAATACTCTTTAAAAATACTGTTGAAGAATTTAAAAATTGGCTCATTTTGGAAAATGATTCCATTCCAGCACCCATGATTTCTGGCTGTGTACCTGGGCCTGCTCTTGGGCAGATGGGTGAGCTGCTTCCATCCATTTGTTGCAATGCTGTGGATCCACCCATCACCTGCAATGTGACAACACTCATTAATGGGGCTTTTGGGACAAAAAATGAGCTTTTTATTCACCCAAACAGCTCTAAGAGCATGGTTATTTAGGTAGCAGGAACAGCAACATTCATGAAGCTGCATCTTTTCACTCTTTGTAATTTAATGTTGGCCCAGAACCCTCACTGCACTGAAATCTGGAATTAAAACACATTAATCCCTTTCTAATCCCTTTCTTCTGGGTAAATTGAGAAAATCATCTCCTCCCAATGCATTTATCTGTGAAATCATTATTTATCTTAAAACTATTTTTGCCAATTTCAGTTTTTTTTCACGCAAACAAGCTGCCTTTTCTACAAAAGCAACTCCTACCAGCTATCCCACACCCTGTTTGTGTGGATGGAAATGCAGAATAGAATTATAATTACTTGTGTCACTGGAAATTACTTACTCAAAGGAACATTATCAGAGCTTAGTCCACCAAAAAGGAAAAGTCTGTCATCCCCTATGGGGGTCAGCGTGTGCCAGGAGCGATCTCTGGGTTTCTCTCCACTGATATTAATCCTGGGGGAAAAAAAAGAACAAAAACCCCCAAATTTTCAAATAATACTGAAAATTAATTAGGCAGAAAATTTCAGTTAGAAGAGATGAAATACCCAAATAAATATTCAAATAAATTCCGTGTACATGGAGGGAAAGAGTTAATTGAGATAAAATTGAGGATTCCTGAGGGGCTACAGGCTCTCCACTCCAAGGAAAATGAATTTAAATGACAAGAATTGTGGCTTTACCTCTGATCCAAAAGCTACCACCTCTTCAACCTGCTGCTCACCCAGACTTTAAAATAAATTTTAGTAAAGAAGGGATTTCCTAAGTACAAAACAGATGGAGGTTTGATAAAATCTCATGTTAAAAAATAGATTTGAAATCTATTTCAGCTGAGCTGTATTGAAATTGATTTTATTTTAGTCGGGTTTGCTTGAGAATGTGAACAGTAAAGATCCTGATATCCCAAAAAACCAGTTTATCAGAGCTAATTAAACAGGGATTGCAAAAGTGCCCTGCTAAATCTGGCACTCAAGTCAAGGCCAAGTTGCAGTATTTGTTTGAATCCAACTGAAGAAAAGCGAATTCTAAAATTGCCCAAGGGGCAGCCTGGGCTTTGATGGTTTCAAAAAGTATCAAACAGATACTGATAGTTGATAAAATTTCAATTTTCATGCACAAGAAATGATCCCAGTACCAGAAATAACCAAATATTGAATGGCAATTCAGTAGAGCTCAAGGTAGGGGAAGCAACTTCTGGGTAGTGGCAGCTGAAATGAATTTTGCAATCTCCTGCTGGATGATAATCCTGGGTCAGCAGGTTCATATTATGCAATTCCTTAAGAAAGCTGTGTAGAGTTGAGTAAGAAAAAAAACTTGACTGGTTAGTAAATAAAATCATTATTTATTAATAAATAATTATTGGCTCCTTTTGTTATTAGGGGAATAAATAAATAATGATGAAATACAAACACTTTATCTCCTGTGAGGTGCCAACAGCAACAGACACTGTGAAAACTCTTTTTATCCCCCAATATCTTAAATTTTCTTTTAGTCTTAAATCTCTTTTTTCAGTCTCTCAAAGACTCTTTGCAGAGGTGCTGCAACAGCTGAACAGAAGATTCCTAAATTTACAGTGATCCAATATATAAATATAGAAATATTTACATATACTATACTAAATAATGGATAAATCTGATGAGCCTTTCTTGGATCACAATATAGAAGTAACTTGAATTTTGGAAAAATCTTCATTTTTTAAGGGTTTCATGGTCTTTTATGGAAGAGACCTTTGCCCAATTTGTGCTGTGATTAGTCCAACTACAGACAGCAAACCCAGCATTCAAAAAAAGCCCTAAAACCTGCAATTCCATATGGATCAATGTCTCCAGGCTGAAAATGAGGGTGTTAAATCACTCCATGCTGTGGTGAAAAGCTCAGCAACCACCATCAAATTCAATTCCATTGAAATCCCAATCCAGCAGCTGTTCCAAGTCCCCAAACCCTCATTCTCCTCTTGGAAAAGCTGCAGGAACAGCTCTGGAATTATTTAACAATATGTTTCCATCTTCTGAATTCAATTTTAAGTGTTACAAAAGCAAACCTACCTTCCAGACCAAGTCCAAGTGTCTAAATTCAGGCAGTGCAAATCATTCATTCTGGTTTGCTAAAACAAAGAAATAAAATCCCACTGGGGTTATTTTAAGCAAACAATAAACAGAATATTTCAGTGAGGCCTTCCTGGGACAGAATATTCCAAGTACCAATAGTTTGAAGAAACCTGAACCCACATGCCTTAATATAAATCTGATTTATGTGGCAGATGAAAAGCTTTTCTCCTCACAGAAACCATGCAACTCTCAGGAAAGTGCCTGGCAGAAATATTTCCACTCATGCAACAGCACTATGGGGCCAATCTGAGCTTCTACAAGTGAAGAACTTTGTGGGATTTATCCAGTTCCTGCAAATGTTTTTAATTTCCATCCACAGAACTCCTGGCAGGGAAATGCAGAAGGTGTTTTAGCCTCCTATTGTTGCCTGGTGTTATTTTCCTTGACATTGTGAGCAGTTTGTATCCTCCTGTCTGGTCACTACTCCTCGGAGTATCCTGGTAGTGCTGTACTCTGGGTATTCCCAGAAATGTTCATCGTTTGTGCTTTTCCCTCTTTTCCTTTCACAAAGTGACCACCAGTAAGGTTTTAGGACCCTTTAGCATTTGCCATAAAATAAAATGGGAAATTTTTCCACTTGCTTATCTGCCTGGGGTTTGAGATGGAGGAATTCTCTGACTGCCTTGGGGTGGTGAAGGTGCTAAAAGGATTTCTTTGCTTGACTGGGAGCTGTGATTCCCCTGGGGAACTACAAAAACCATCTGGGAAGTAGGGAAATGTTTCTTGCCTTACCTTCCAACTGCTTTTCTCCCTGGGCAGTCCATAGATCTATTAGAAAAAGCTTTTCTCCAGCTTGCAGATCCTCTGAGGCAGAACTAGGCTGAAAGGAGTGCTTGGACCCCTGGCAGTGAGGCTGAGGGACTCCCAGAGCTGCCCAGCAGAGCTCTGGGAAGTCTCTCAGGGATTTCAGGGAACAGCAAAGCTTTCAGGAATGCTCCAGCCTCCTCTGCCAGGTCCTGCTAACCCTACTGTCCTGGGAGGGGAATGGGAAGCAGCACTTTGGGGAGGGCAACAGGGTAAAGACAAGCAGATTGGGAGGGTTTGGGGCACGGCCTGAGCCATTTTATCCCTCAAGAGGGTGACTAAAAACAACCAAGTGTGGTCCAGCTGAGAGCCAGGGGAACAGATCTGTCTTCCATGACACCTCTGTCCAGTTTCCTACTCCTCCTGGTGGCTTTGAAGGGGACGAGGGGATCAAATCATCCAAGCAGAAAGCAAAATGCAGTTGGGATCTTCTGTACAAACCCAACATCCTGGCCTCTACAACTGAAACTATTCAATCATGTTGGAGTAATACAATTTGATATGAAGGATATCTATCAAAGAAAGTTGCTGTTATGTTGAAAATTAAGGTTTCAAGAGGATGCTGTTCAAGACCTCCTCACTGAGTTTCCTTTCCTGGGCATTAGGCAGAAGATGAAGAAATTCTGTTTCCTGCTCCCTGGGAAATCAATGTGTTACAATCTTTGCATTCTCATGATTCAACAGCTGGACAGATGCAGAATTACAGCAACCTCATTTTGAATGCAAAACACCACCAGCTGGACAAGATTCAGGCCTTTAACAAATAAAAGCACCTTTCTGCCCAACCCTTCTTTGGGAAGCTGGAACCACACAGGTTTATAGGATCTTCACTGGCCACACAGCTCTCCTGCAGTTTCTCATGGATTTCTCTTTCCTGCTCTTATTTCACCATCCTGCTGCCAATCCTAAAATGATTTTTAATTGGCTTAAGAGCACCAAGCCTCCTAAGAGGGCTGGAATTTCCATTGGAGCTCCAAGGGCTCCTGAGGCACTCTGCTTAGCTCTGGCACGCTCATTTCTTTGCAGCCCAGTGAAAGTTAGGCAGGACCTGCTCAGTCTCAGGATTAGCACCATGAAAGGCTTTAAGGGTGACATTATTCCCAGCTCACTGCTGGGACAGGGAATTCTGCAGCTCCCCCTCCTGCATTTACAATCAAAAGCTATTCCAGCTCCAAGCTTTGCCAAGAGAAGGACTGCAGCTCCACGGATCTTCTGAGCTTTGCTGACAGGAAATATAAACATGCTTACATTAAGGCACCAGATGTGTGAAGAGCTGCAGCAAAGACTTTGGTTTATTTACTTCATTCTCAACATGAAATTTTTCCACTTAAACCAAACATAAGACTCACATCAACTTCTGGACTAACTCTCCTTCCTTCCCACTTTCTCCCATTTCTGTTTTTCCAGGGGCTTACCTGAAGGAACTGAGTCCACATAACACTTCTGAGCCTGTTTTCAAATGATTCCTGGTACAACTGATTCTCATCATCATCATCATCATCTTCTTTTACCAGTTCTAGCTCCAAGTTTGGAAAAAGGTGCCCTTTCCTCCCAGAAAGATGAATAGGAGAAGCCTCATGACACTTCCTGGCCCTTTCTGGTTCCTTGCAGAGCCTTTTCCCTGGGAAGATTTGTATTATGGTGAACTAGAAGGAGAAGGAGGAGCAGAGCAACCCCGTGTTTGCTCCTTAATTTCTGGAGAAAAGCAAAACTTCATCCTTTGGGGAGGAATTATTCCTGGTGTCAGGAAATTTAGTGGTTTTTCTCCTGTCTTTAGCTTTTCTTTTCATGACTTACATTAATTCCTCAAGCCCCACTGAATGTTCCCTCACCTTTTTGTGTTTCCTTCCATTTATTTCTAGGATAGAAAATGGATCAATAATAATCACCAAGGTGAAAATTACACTTGCTGCTCTCCTACAGAATTAAACACAGCTTTCCACAATTTCACTCTTCTCTGACACGGGTTCCCAAGTGGTTTCACTGAAATTTAGCAAGTTTTTAAGGAAGCTGAAGAGAAAAACCTTTTGAGATCAGAATGCTGCAGTCAAACAGAGTTAAACAGGCAAATCCTCTGAGGGCAGTGGAGGAATGACAGGTGAGCTCCAGCTAAATCAGAATTTCACTGGCAGCAGCTGCATGAAACCCCAGCTGGAGTCAGAGAGCAGTTCCAGAGTGCAGCAACCCTGGGGTGAGCACAGAGCCCTGGGGGAAGGAGAAACTGGCAGGGCAGGACCAAATCATCCAAGGGACCTTTAATCCCCACATTTGGGTTTTTCCCTCTCAGCCCCCTGAGGGAGGAGCAGGACTTGGCTGCGGTCAGCAAGGGTTCAGCTGTGAGCACACAGGGGCACAGGGCTCACTCAGGGCATGGATAACCCTGATTGATAAATCTCCTCAAATCTCTTGATTTCCTTCAGTTATCTGCAAACCCAGTTTGTCCAAACCTACAGCTCTGAGTGCAGCTCTCTGAGGCCTGAGCAACAATTCCAGAGATCCTGAATCAAAGGTCACATAATGGCAGGAACAAACAGGATCAGTTTTAATTATTTTCTTTTGTGTTTGCTCTGGAAAGGCACTTAAATAAAAACTTCCTGCAGGTGTAGGAGGCAATTGAGAGTGGGAGGTGGCTGGACATGGTGTGGTCACTCTGCCCCTGCCTGGTGTGAGCAGCAGGACTGGAAGGAGTGCACTTTAGCCAAAGGAATATTCCAGCAGGAAAATCAGGGAATGGGGAACAAAGTGCAGTTGTACACTGCTTTGTTTGCCAGGATTTGGGAATACAGGGGTGAGGCTGTGGCAGCTTTCCAAGGTGGAGCTGGAAGATGTTCATTCCCAAACTAATTCCTTCTCTTTGTTAGACCAGAACTACAGGAACACAACACTGGGGGCTCTCAGAAGCTTCTTCACTGGCACTTTTTGGAGATACAAAACATCCAGGCTCATCCTCTAGCTGAGTAGGATTAAAGGTTCTAAATCAGCTGTAGTGAAAAGAGCTAAAAACTTAAATTAAAATAAAACACAAGAGTGCACAGTCACTGAAATTGGGAGGGTTTTTAACTTGCCTTACAGGATCTGTTTCTTACATCAATGCTTCAGCTGACAGGAACTGAGTAGAAAATCTCCTTTAATTAGCACTGGAGAAATTCCAAGTGCTGCTGACAGGCTTGAGTATCTCCCTGCTTTAATCAGGGGGGTGGTGCCTGTGGCATTTTTAAGTTAAAAAGAGTCAGGAAGAGTTAAAATTACAAAGCCGTAATCCAACCCTAAATTATATATGCACAGATTGCATCCTTTTGTTTATTACCTCTTCCAGAAATCTGTATTTCAGTCACTTATGTGCAAAAAGTGGCAAAATTCAATTCTAAAGCCAACTCAAATCTGTTATTTACCACACAATCATCTGTGTTTTACCTTTTTTGGGACAATCATTAATATTACAGACAGAAATATTCTTCTTTTTGTAGAGGGTGATGACAAGCAGCATCCTGGATTCAGAGCCCTGAACATCCAGGTTAGGCCAAAGACATTTGGGATTTTTTTTCCTACTACAAAATGAGAGGAAAAAAAAAACTGCCAGGAAAATAATATGACTGCTAAGAAAATATTGAATTACCAGCACTCGTCCTCCAAAGATGTAACCTTTATTTCCCAGCACAGCACATGTGTGAGCTGCTCGAGGCTGAGGTGGATCTCCACCCTGAAAGAACCAAAATAATCCTTCAGAACACCAGCAAATCTCCTGGACAGTTTTATTTTCTGACCTACAAATCATCAGGAACTTCTACTAAAACCTCTGGAAATCACATCTTAAAATTTAATGTTAAATCCACGTGCCAAAAAGTCCTCCCTGTGTAAATCAGAACTGAAGGTGGCAAAACTGGCTTTTACTTTGCAATGGTTAATTTTACATTTTGCATTTGGTTTTATAGGGATTTTAGAACATCTTGTAAAGACTATAAAAAGCTGCCAGACACTCTTTAATGCTGAGTTCTTACATAAACTCACCTGGATTTGATGAACTGTAGAGAATATTTTCATCTCAGTAAGGCAGAGCCCTCCTGTTATCTGTGACATGTGAGAGTTTTCCAAAGGGCTCCAGCCCCTCTGCTCTGGAGCCAGGCTGGGAAAACTTGGAATGTTCCCCTGGAGAAGGCTCCAGGGAGAGCTCAGAGCCCCTTGCAGGGCCTGAAGGGGCTCCAGGAGAACTGGAGAGGGACTGGGGACAAGGGATGGAGGGACAGGACACAGGGAATGGCTCCCAGTGCCAGAGGGCAGGGATGGATGGGATATTGGGAACTGGGAATTCCTGGCTGGGCTGGAATTGCCAGAGCAGCTGTGGCTGCCCCTGGATCCCTGGCAGTGCCCAAGGCCAGGCTGGACACTGGGGCTGGGAGCAGCCTGGGACAGTGGGAGGTGTCCCCAGTTTCTAGAGCACAATAATTATTCAAAACTCAGTAAAATCCCAATTGTGGCAAGATGTGAGACTAAAAACCACTCACTCGAATTGTTGGTTGAGACCAAGTCTGTGTGGTTGTATCAAAAACATGAACATCATTGTGCCATCCCCAGAATATCTGTCCTTCCTTAAAAAAAAAAAAAAAAAGGAAGAAATTTAAAAAAATGTATATATTTTATTTTAGAATCTTGCTGCTAAGTGAAGGATACAAACCTGGAAGGGATCTGCCCTACACTAAAATAGGTAATTTCATTAAAAGATGTGGTGATATTTTTAAGAATGCTGCAGCAGCTTGGATTCACTTGAAGGTCAGCAGCACCCAGGGATGTTCAGGCTGGTGACACCTGAAAATTGGCTTTGGGCCCCAACATCAGACACTGCAGCAAATTTCACCTTCTGAATTTCATTATAACACACTGAGAAATAAAGAGACTGAAAAAAACCATTCTTGTGTGTCAATCTTTAACATCTGATGTCAGGAGCTTCCTGTCAATACTCTGCTCAGTCATCTTTGTATTAATTATAAGAAATTACTGGAGGAAAGTTGATAATCCAGGCATCTCCCTGGAGAATAAATTCAATCAATTAACTCAGAGTATTTGTCAGTTAGACTTGGGAAACTCTGAATTCCCTAATGTAACTTCAAAGAAATAAACTATAACATTTTCTGGGAGTTTCAGCTTTAAAATATGTCTTCAGATTAAAATGCTGCTTTTTTCCTGCCTTGACAGCATTTAATCCATTGCACTCCAAGCCCAGCACTGGGAACTTGGAATATGTGGAACAACCACCACTCCCAACGTGCAATATCTGGAATTTCAAACCTAAAAAAGATTCCAAATTTGCATTTCTGCTGATGCTATAAAGAAAAATCAGATTTTCGTGCTCATCAAGGATGATAAAAAGGATCTTTTTTTCCCCAATCAGAAAGCACAAATCAGTGGGAATGGGGACAAATCTCTTACCCAGAATGCATCGTGGACATCGAAACAATCACTGAGCTCGTTGTGCTTCCTGCAGCCATAACCTCCAAAATAAATCAGCCTGAAACAACAAAACCACTTCATTCAGCTCTTCTGTAAATAAGATTAAAATGAATAAGCTGTCATATTTTGGGTTACCACTGCTCTAGCAGTAATGTAAACAATGAGAATATTTTGTGTTGCACCTGATGATGCAAACCCAACCAAGGTGAAGGTCGCAGCCACACCTCAACAAACCTGACTGAAACCCACACAAGGAAATTATTCAGGACACCTCAAAGTCTCTGTTCCTCTCCCCAGAGGTTTATTTCCAGTGCTGTTTTCAGGCAAAAATGGGAAATAACACCCAGGACAGTGAAATGCTTCCTTCTCTGCCCTTCCCTAGTGAAATTCCTGTGCTCCTGCTGCATTTTTTTGCCTTCTGTGTCCAATTTTTGGCAAGAAACGTTCCCAAGGCTTGTCCCACAGGACACAAAAAGTCTCTTTTTGGCTTAAAAGAAAAATTTTCAAGCAAGCACTACTGAATCTCCCATTACAAGGATCCTCACAAACCTCCCAGCCCAATATTCCACCCCAGGCAAGGGCCATTCATAAATAATCTATTTTACATCAAAGGTTCCATTCCATCATCTAAAATAGATGATTTTCTCAGCATGCAGGTGACACAATACTTTGAATAAATGCATTTAGTTTTGAATAATCTCGTGTTAACAGCTAGGGAGTTGTTCAAATATCTGTATTTTCCTATCTCTTGCAGTTAAATTAGAATTACAAAACCAAGATCTGGCACCCAGGGGCATTGCACAGCTTATGCAAAACCTCTTCAGATGTGGAGTCCAGAAAGAGATAAATCATTTCCATCAGACAGTGTTCACTATAAATCACATTCTGACTCGTTTTGTAACAGATTGAATAATAAATCACTGACAGGGCACCTGCCTGGGATCACTTCTGCCTCATCAGCCAGACATTTTCCATAAGAAACACAAAATCTGGGGGATTTCTGTTTGGCCAAGTCTGTTTTCTAAACACACTTAGTCACTTTTCCAACACAAATGTCCAGGCTGACTCAGTCCTTGCAAGATAAAGATAATCACTGAAATGCCTTTGCAACTGCCAGCTGTTAAAATCCTTGGGAATACACTAAATGGGTTTATTGCAGGTAACAATTTAATGCTTAAAATAATGAATGTAGCAGAGAAAGTAATTTTTATACTGCTTTTTAATGTGTTAAAATCATATAATAATGCATAATAGCTTTCTAAAGTATAAAACATTCCACAAACTTCCCCTAAACATCCCAGCCCTCTCCTAAAGTGGGGTTTTATTTATCATTAGTTCAGCTCACATGTGAGGAAACTCTGGTCAAAGCTGTTACAAAATCCCCCAGCAAGTCAAGCTGAAAATCAGAGTTTTCTCCATCCCAAGCCTGAGCTCTCTTCATTTTTTAACACTTTCTCTGTGCAATTAACACAAATTAAATATTTTTAATTTGTTACCTGTTTTTGTACACCCAGCAGGAAAGTTTGTCTCGAGGTGTGGGAGGTTGACCCTTAAAATTTGTGATTTTTTTCCACCTGTAGGTTCCGGTTTTTGTTCTCAAATTGACGTAGTACAGCTTGAAAGGAAAAAAAAAAATTACCATTTTTTCAGCACAAAGCACAAATCACCACCAGAAAAAAACCAACCCAGCACCCCCAGAAGCTTGGAAGTAAAAGAGGAACTGGCAGTGAGTTTGCAATGGCAAACACACCACAAAAACAGTTAAAGTGGCAGAATTGGCAGAAAGTTTCACCAGAGGCTCCATTTCACTGATTTTCTAGTCAGGAATCAACTCTGACTTTATTTACATTAAATGAGAAAACAACTGATTTAATCTATTTTGTTAATTCAGTTGTCAGTTATAAGGAAAGCTGGTAGCTCTATTTTAACCTTAATCATTACCTGATTATTTAAAGCAGTGAATTGCTATCAATGAGCAAAATAAAAGTGATATTCAGAGATTAGTCTCAATTAAGGTTGTCAGAATATTTTTAATAACCAATTGGGAAAGCACTGGTTTTTAAACCTTATAGAAGGTTTAAAAAAAGAAAGCTTTTCCTCCAATTTCTCTTTAATTCAAATACAAATGCACCAGATAAACAGCAAGGTCAGTATTAGTACTTATTAAAAGACAATGTTTTGGGGAAAAAAAAGACTACAATACCCGATTGCTGTATCCTTTATCATCAAATCCCCCAAAAATGTACAGCTTCCCATTGATGCTGGCCCCACAGCTCCCTGACATGGAGGTGGGTAACTCCCCTTCCATCAGGTGCATTGTCCTGAAATTAAAAAAAAAAATCCATGAAGCCCCCTCAGACCTGCTAAAATGAAACAATCCCAAACAGATTTATTCAGGATTTTTAGACTTAAAAGATGAAAATACAGTTTGGGCCATAGCTAGGATTAGGAGCTGCAGGTGAAGTTGGGCTCCTGTGGTGGAAGAGAACTTGCAGGTGGATATGGTGTGTTTACAAAGTATCTTGATTTTTCTAGAGGTGAAATTCCCATTAGAAGAGCTTTAGTGGAGCTGAAACATGACTTATTCGAAATCTGGAAATATTACTGACTCCAGGAATTCCTGCAATGAGAATCTGGCATTGCTGGGATGTCAGAAATGGAAAACTGAGGCTGCTGCTGTGCCCTGCACTCAGCTGCACGTGTGAACTGTGCTGAGAGCTCAGCCAGGGCAGGAGCAGAGCCTGGTTAAATATAACCCTGGCAAAAATTCTGTTTAACCCAGATCACCTTCCTGATCCCTGGGAGCACAAACTGGACTGGGACAGAAAGGAAAAGCAAGGGAGAGGGAAGGGGCTTTGGGCACAGCAAATCATGGTCTGTAGGGGGAAAGAAACAGGGGAAAAAAGGGGCAAGAGAAGGGGGGGAAAGGGGAAAAACTGGGGCAAAAGGGAAGAAAGGGCAGGGAGGAGAGGAGAGAGAAAGAAGANGGGGAGGAAAAAGAAAGTGGAAGGCAAGAGAAAAAAGGGAAGTTCTGAGTTATTTTTGAGTTGCAATGCATGTGGAATTAATACCAAAAATAATAAATACATAACTGTAACTAGATCAAGAGCCCAAGCAGCCAGTGTTTAACTGTTCTGACATAAAAGTTAATGTAAAAAAACGAAGCCAAAATAAACTGCCAAATAAATGCACCTGTGTTAACAGAGCCTGGAGCCAACCATTTCCAACATTCCCTTGCACACAATAATTAGACTTCAGCAAGGATTGTGTTTCCTGGAGTGAAGTTGCCAGCACAGGTCTGTCCTTCAGTGTTGACAATAAACACCTGCTGTTTAACATGACCCATGGCCCTGAAGCCTTTTCCCTGCAGATCAGTGACAAAAATCAGCTTTAGGTAAGGATTTGATATAAATGGTGCCACTTACCAAAGGCCACTGTCCATGTCATAGATCCAGAGCTCATCACTGGGCAGATAAACTTCATTTTCTTCAATGGACTGAAAGGGGAACGTGCAAATGTTACATCAGTTCTGCTTTTTGTGTTTGCACACGAAATGCCAGGCCATGGTACTTAGCAACACTGAGTGATCTCAAGGAAATCAGCTCCCAGAGCAGCAGTCAGACCCCAGTGGTACTGCTCTGATCATTTCTTTTAAAAACAAACAACTCATTCCTCCTCAGGACCGCTCAATCAAGGCAGAGATTGACCAACTTAGCATTTTGCCAAGAAAAGATGTGTAACAACATCAACCAGATTTGAAGCTCCTGAATTAAAACTCATTTTAGATACTATTTATCAGGAGCTGTTTTCACTGGCATAGTGGAAAAATGTAGAATAAAAGATAGAATATAAAAAGTGGACTGAAAACATAAAAAGTTATTTGCAGCAGCAAATAAGACCAAGGTGTAAAATATAAAGGAGAAAATTAATTCTTCTGTGGACAAAAGATTCATGAAAACTCTCGAGCAGAGGTCATTAAAAAAGAAAAATAATTTGGGAAATAATAATGAGGAAAAACAACAAACAGGAGAGGAAGCTGAAAAAAATGCAGTACTCATGGTGAGTAACAACTACAGCATTAATTATTGCCTTGGCACTGGAAAGAAATTAAAGCCTGGCAGTGAGTAAACAGCCAGAGTCAGTAAACAAATAAAAACTGGCTCAAAATTAAATGAATGTGAAGAAGTCAAATACAAAACTGAAATGTAGTTAGAGACAATTCAGTTACTGATATTGGTGACCTGCCTTCAAATGATGTTTTATTATGACTTTCTCACTCTGAAAGGTGCCAAGCAGGCAGGTACATCCTATTTTTGGTACACTTATTCTGCCAGGTCCCTCTGCTCTGCTGTTACACACTCCAGCAGCTTCTGCAAGGTGCACAAGTTGACTCAGTTTGACCTGGATATGTCCAGGTCAGAGGTCGAGCACTTGCTCCAGAACCAGCTCTGAGCAAACACACTGATGCCAAAAATAAAGTTTGCTGGGCAGGAGTCCACCAGCAACATGTGAAAAATGATTTATCTGTGTAAAGAGCTGCTTATAGAGCAACAATTTTAATATTATTTTCAACAGATAAATATGTAAAACTACTAAGAACACTTGCAAAGTTTATCTGCTAAACTTCATGTACATTGTCTGTTTTGAATGTGCCATGAACACACAATGTTTTATTAGAAAACCTTTGAAAACATTGTGCTCATTAGTTGAACCTCAGCTTTAAAGACCAGAGCATAAAAATTACTAAAGATTATCAGAGATTTAGGGGATTTTTAGTTCTACAGAGTATTATGGAGTTTAAATCCAGGAGTTTCCCACTAGAGTTCTTTGCTTGAGTATGGAAGAATAAGCTTTGAACATTTTTAAAGTTCTTTTTTTTTTTGAACATTTTTTTTAACATTTAAAGTTACCCCTTAGACCACGAGAAATATATAGAGAATATGAAATATCTTTATAGAAATAACAGTTTCCACCTGATCAAGACCAGGAATTACACCAAGCACAGGTATTTTCAATTTTATGGCCAATGTGCACAAGATGAACAGATAAATATAAACAGAAAAATAACGGGTAAAACTAAGTAGGTGTATTTAATGTAGTATCATTCTTAGCTCCCTTTAGGGTGGAATTTATAGAGTTAAAAGACACAAGGATTTACTTATGACATAATCAGAAGTGTTCTTTTTATGAAAAAAGAAAAATTGTGGGTTTCAGCCTGCCACCAGCTTGTTTTTGAGGTGTCAGCAGTGCCTTCTACGGGAGGCAAACGTGCTGTAAGCACCACGCAACTACTAATAAATAAAAAAAACGCGGGGACTCGGCAGCGAGAACACGAATTACACCCTGGGAAAACGGAGCCACAAATTACAGAGTGGAGGCTTGAAGGGAGACGCGCTCTGAGGAGCAAAGGGCGCGTTGGAAGGGGACGGGAGCGAACCGGCTCCGCCAGCCCTTCCCCACACGTGCTCCGTGACGGAGGCGGCTGCGAACGGGGCAGGAGGAGGGCGCTGAGCGCGGACTGCCCGTGCAGGAATGGATGGCGGGACGAGGCGATCGGAGCGGGAGCGGCCCCGGCCATCCCCTCAGCGCCGTCCCCTCAGCGCCATCCCCTCACGGCCATCCCCTCAGCGCCATCCCCTCACGGCCATCCCCTCAGCGCCGTCCCCTCA
>VXAX01000208.1:0-37855 GCA_013399835.1 Leptocoma aspasia
CCTATACACAAATCTAAAAAAAATTAAAATTAACTGTAGACTATCATACCTTAAATAACTCCTCCATTAAGTGCTATTTTACCAAACATGTTAAAGCTCCAATACAAACTAAAATCCAAAACAATGAAACACACCACTATTAACATTACCAATACATTTTTCTCCATTCCTCTAACAAGAAAACACAAACCTCAGTTTACTTTCACGTAAAAAAACATACAGTACACCTAAAACCAACTACCCTAAAAATAAAAACACAACCCCACCATCTACCATAAACTAATCCAAGCTACATTAAAAAAGAGTAAAGCTCCAAAACATCTACAGGACGTTAATAACATCATTGTGTACAAAAAAACCAGCAACAAAAATGTTTTAAAAAAAAACAATTTCACCATCAAAAAAACCAAAATTAAAAAACCTACTGAAAAAATCCAGTTCCTGAAAATAAAACCACAAAATAAACAGCATCAAATTCCCAATGTCAACAAAATCACATCTCCACCAAACAAAAAAAAAAAAAACCCCACAAACTTTTCTAAGCACCATAAGCTTTTAAAAAATGCACATTCCTAAGTACAACCAAATTATAAACCCTCTTTACCTAATCACCCATGAAAAACACTTTCGTGTTAATATAATAAAACTCTAAGCAACAACAATAATAAAACTCTAAACAACAAACCTTTATCCAAATGAAACAAAAATTAAACTCATACAATAACCCTTAACCCAGTCAAAACAAAACCAAATATAAAAAATGTACTCTACAACCAAAACCCATAACCTATCCTAAAACCTTTAACAAAAAGTACCTAATAAAACTCAAAGCCACCCAACTCACTAAGATTTTAAAGTCAAAACTACAGGCTAAAACCAACTACACTCCAACAAAAAAAATTTAGCAGCCTATGAAAAAATCCAAGCCACCTCAAAAATAATAAGCACTATAAGACAACTCTTCCCAACACCCCAACTACCAATACCAAAGTAGATACTCAGAACAAAAATTCCCTCTACCCACCATACCACATAGAGCAAGTAGATTGCTCTCACATAACACACCTATATTAAAAAACTAAATCACCCTAAAATTTTAGAAATAATTACAAATTAGTTCGAAATACAAACTTTAGTCTCACTAACGTAAAAACCCAAAAAGTAACACATACTAAAAAACTCCACCATATAACCAGCTACTAACAAAAAAACCATGTTACACTCTTTTCACTAATAATCCCTATCACATCGTAAAAATCAACCAAAAATAAAGAACCATATAAAACCTCACACAACAAATCACCAACTACTAAAAAAAGAGTGAATCAAACTCACTAAACTCAAAGCTATTCAACTAGCCCTAAATATTACTAAAAAAATAATCTAAAACTCTACATCCACACTAATTCATAAATAGTAACCAATACTCTATAAAACTAATTAAAAAATTTAAAAAACCTGATTAACAACATAAAAAACCAATTTAAGCTACTAATAAGTAAAAAATATCATTACCAAAGTAAAAAACCTTCCTATAAAAGTCCATCATATAAACACCCATATTCCCAAAAATAAAGCCAAGAAAAACCACCAAAACAACAAACAAGTAAATCTACAAAATAAAAAAAGCTACAAAAATAAAGTATCCAAAAATAAATTTAAATTAGCAACACAAAAAAGTGTTATTCCTGACTAAATAAACTCATAATGCCTCCAGTCATTAAAATAAAAATTCCACCTATAAGTAAACACAAACCAAAGAGTAAACATAACCATAAACAGTATTTCTGAAGTTATCCATAACTGTAAAACATATACTACCATCAAACAAACCAAACAACTAAAACACCTATAATAAGCAATAATCCAAATATAAATATAACAAAACCTAGCAAATTAATTACACTACCCCAAACACACACCATGTGCTCACAATAGTAAAAACCACCACAAAATAAGTGGAAACCTACCCTACACCTCATACTACAACCCATAACACCATTCTAAACCTTAAAAAACACATCCTTTAAAAGCATAGTACCCCTAAAAATATTAAATCAAACAACAACACTCATTTCAAAAACAAGCTTATCAACTATCAACATCTAAACCAAAAAACGTAACACTAAGTAAGTATACCACATCTCCTACCATACACCAACTACAAACAAAATAAAAAAGTACAATAAATTGTTAAAAACAGCCTTAAAAACCTTGCGTGGAGGAATCTTCCAAAAATTAAGAACAACATCTACACAAAAGCCAACTAATTAATTAACGTGCAAAGTTCCTCTATCCAAACAAATCCTACCCAATCTAAACCCCTACATACAATTAACAAAAATTAACAAAAAATCCCAATAATACATGCCAGAAGTTTATTTAAAAAGACAATTCCGATTAATTCTACCTCAAATACAAACCCATCCATTAAGTTGTTTTTACTCAAAGACCAAGTTACACATAGTAAATAATACAAAGAAATAAAACAACACAATGTATACCTCAAAAAAAATCTAATTATTTAGAACTATGTATAAATATCACTGCTTGTTAGATGTTACTACCATTGTCTACATATAACTGCATTCTATATATACACCTATGTATGTGTTTATAAAGTTAGAATATATATTTGTTTTTGTAATAAACAATATAAAAATATCCTAGAGTAACTTTATAATACTTTTATCCCCATTCGTCTGTGTAACCCAAAAATAAGTTTTATACCTTTAAGAATAGTTCTAAAAACAAAAGAACAAAACACCACAGAATTTGTTTTCAAGAAAACTGCACCATCTCACTCCTACACATTCCTACTGCAAAACAATGTCTACAGCACAAACAAAACAGAGCTCTCCTTTACTTTTAGTTAGTTTCAGCAAACTAAAGCAAAAAAGTTCCATAAACTAGGTTTTTTTCCTTTTCTTTAAACCTACTCTAAACACCCAAAAACCTACCAAAAACTCACACCTATAACCCACCAAACCTAAACCCCATTTCCAAGACCAAAAAAATTAATAACAAACTAAGCAAACCAAGCTACAGCCCACAAAAAACCCTGAGTTTATAGTCTCTTTTAAAGCAACAAAATGTTTTATTGTTTAATATTGTTCATTTTTGTGCTAGTAAATATTCCTATTAAATAATTATTTATTTATTATAAATAATTAAATAACCTATTAAATAAACAATATTTTCCACTTTTCGCCCAAAAAAAAATTTTTTTTCCAAACCAATTAAAAAAAAAGCCACTTAGATTTACTTTCTAAAAGAAAGTTTTTCTCCCAAAATTACCCTAAACCAAAACAGATGCCTGTGTGCAAAGGGGAAGACTTAGAGAGACACAAATTACCATGTGTCAGCATTCTGATCATCTCTGAGAAGTCTTAGACCAGGGACTGAGGAACAGCAATTGATTAATTAGGAAAATAGTCTATAATTTCAATATATTTTATCATTCTCAGCATATATTTCTGTGAGTAGCACCTTTAAATTCTGGATGCATGAATTGTGTGAAGGCAATACAGATTTCAGAGCTTTCCAGTGCTTAAAAATTTCTTCAGTGCTTAAAAATTTCTTTATCTTTAATGTTTCAATGAGTCTTAAATGAAACATCCCAAAGCAATCCNCCCATTTCCAAGACCAAAAAAATTAATAACAAACTAAGCAAACCAAGCTACAGCCCACAAAAAACCCTGAGTTTATAGTCTCTTTTAAAGCAACAAAATGTTTTATTGTTTAATATTGTTCATTTTTGTGCTAGTAAATATTCCTATTAAATAATTATTTATTTATTATAAATAATTAAATAACCTATTAAATAAACAATATTTTCCACTTTTCGCCAAAAAAAAAATTTTTTTCCAAACCAATTAAAAAAAAAGCCACTTAGATTTACTTTCTAAAAGAAAGTTTTTCTCCCAAAATTACCCTAAACCAAAACAGATGCCTGTGTGCAAAGGGGAAGACTTAGAGAGACACAAATTACCATGTGTCAGCATTCTGATCATCTCTGAGAAGTCTTAGACCAGGGACTGAGGAACAGCAATTGATTAATTAGGAAAATAGTCTATAATTTCAATATATTTTATCATTCTCAGCATATATTTCTGTGAGTAGCACCTTTAAATTCTGGATGCATGAATTGTGTGAAGGCAATACAGATTTCAGAGCTTTCCAGTGCTTAAAAATTTCTTCAGTGCTTAAAAATTTCTTTATCTTTAATGTTTCAATGAGTCTTAAATGAAACATCCCAAAGCAATCACAAAATTAATCCCCCAGTACCAATGTTCAGCATACATTTTCTCTTCTAGGTGAACAAGAACAGAGAGGTGTCACAGGATGTTAGGACTGAGAAATGCATGATTTAAAGGTCAGCTGAAGGGAAGACAAACTGTGAACCAGATGCAAAAGCAAAGCCAGACCATGCAATAAGATTACAATGCAAGGGGAAAAGATGAAAATTACTATTTCAGAGTTTTATAGCTATACTGGAATATATGTGGATTCTGTGTTGTTTTGAGGTGTTTTTTTTTTGTTTGTTTGTTTTAGTTTGTTGTAGCTTTTTCCTGTCACTCTCCAAAATGGGAATTCCTAATTTACACAAAGCCATTGCCCTACTGAGATCAGAAACCAGCACTGGTGCCCATTATGGCTCCTGGGCCACTTCATCTCAGCTAGGGTAGACTCTCATCTACCATTTCCAGCAACAAAAGGATGCCCCAAGCAGGCTAAAAGGTCAGAAACTCTACTCTATCCTCCATCAGGGTGCATTATTATAAATTCACACAGCATAGGGAGAGTAAACATGAAACTCATGTGGGAGGAGATACCCAGAATGCCAAACTTTAGGGTCCTCGAGGAACATGACTTACCTGCCAGGTGAGTGTATTGCCAAAAGAATCCAAGCCAGCTGCCCATTCTGAGCTGCCATCTGAAAGAGAGTCTCTTCCACCCTTTTCTTCTCTATTGACTACACAGGATTGTCAGGACTAGCCCCTTCTGTCACAGCACATGCCACAGCTGAGATGGCCACAGCACACAGAACATCACCAAACAAGTTCAGAAAGCTCCAACCCATACACAGTAACACCACAGCTCCTCAGCAGGCTGCAAGGATCTGCCCTTCTTGTTCTTTAGCCCAGCCTTTATACCCCCCATGTCCATGCACTGCACCTGTGTGCCCTCTGCTCCCTTTGGTGACTGGTCAGTGCACCTCAGCACTCCATGTCTCATTGCTGTCAATGCTGCTCACCTGCTTTTCACAGCTGCAGCCCATCAGGGAGGAGGCTCTGTGTGCCTACAAATGGTATTACACAAACACAGCCCCAGCTTTCCCCCTGCAAGAAGTCCTTCAATTACTGTTGTCAGGTGAAGGTAGCACAAGGCAGAAAATAATCATTCTCTCCCTTCCCTTTCTTTGAGGCTTCCACTAGCACCTGCTGTTGGGCACTGCTGATGCCTTGTGAAGGCTGACCTAGGACAGAGGCCAGACAGAGTTAAAGAATAGACTATTCCACAGGTTTGAGTAATCAGTTTTGAACTCAACTCTTTTGACGTCCATCACATTTTAAACTCCAGACTTCGTCATCGAATATGCTATTCAGGGAAGAAATGTCATGTGTTTTCAACTTGCCATTTATGTCTCACACAGTAAGAAACCGTGAATAATTGTTGCCTAGTCCCTTTTCCCATGACTGTTATTTCATACACTTTGAACATAACGCCTCACTTCCAGGGTGAAGTGCTCCTAAGCTACATCACTTGTATTCAGGCTGCTCACTGCTTTAATTGCTCCTCTCATCCATTTTTATACCCTTTGTAATTCAACCACATTTATTTGAAATGTGTAGGACAACACCAAGATTCAGGCAAGGGATTTACAGTTGTTTGCTCCCCCATCTGTTTTTGTGCTATTTTGACCACAGAGACAATGTTTTCATGGCATTTTTACAGTAACTCCAAGGTCTCTTTCCTGAGCAATAGTATCTATTTGAGAACCCACTGCCACGTATGTACAGTTTGGGCTGTTTTCCTTCTTGTGCATTATTTTGCATTCATCGACTGAGTTTCATTTGTTATTTTATTGCCCAGTCCTTCAGCACTGACAAGCTCATCCACCTCCTCATAGCTAGCTTTTGTTTCAGCTAACTGAATAATTCAATTTCAATAACTTTTGTCAGTTTACCTTAGAACCTGTTTTTGAAATAATTTGTGGATATACTAAAGCCTATGGACTGCCCCTGGAGCCCCTATCCCTATGTCTCACCTGGGGAAAAGGCACAGGGGTATTTAAGGCCAAACATGAGGTGAAGCTTTCACCTTGACCCTACCTTCATCTTGGAGTTTCTACCTGAACACTGCTGGAACCCAGAAGTTGGTAGTGGTATGTGTGGTTTTCTATCTTCTTCTAAGATTCTCAGAATTTCCTGAGTAACTAAAAATCAAATGGGCTGAAAGTTTGCTAAGTTGAATGGGCCAAGTTAATGGTCTGAGAAGCATTTTACATTGATTGAATGTTGTTATAATAAGCAAGTAAATGAGTAATAGTACAAATTATGCCCTGCAGCCTTTGCATGTTTTTGTAAGAATTTCCCAGTGGGACAAGATTCTTAACATCCTTTTCACACTTGCAACACTGACACAATTTAACCCTGCGTGGAACAACAGTGAAATCAACCGAATATGTACTTCAGATAACTGCTATTACTTAAATTAGTTTGTACAGACAACCCAGCAGGTAGCAAAGTAGATTGGCAAGAAAATGAAATGGGCTATGTCATACCTCCACTGCTTTCTACCTAACTGGAAATCTGACAAAAAAACTTCTTAGGCAATGAAAAGTTCTGAAAAGTTTTGTGCCAGTAATGTGTGTGGAATGTGCTGGGAAGCACTTTCTGCTTATGAAGTCTAGATATGTTCACAGTATGTAAGAAAACAAATGCATGTACAATTAATAGTGCAGAATATTACTCAATAGCAATCTGAAATACAAAAATCCCACTTCAATCTGCTATATGTCTGGAAACACTTAATTTATGCTAGTTATAAATGATAAATACGTACCTAGCTAAGAAATCTATAAACAACCTCTGATTGAATCACTTCTTGTGTCAGTTTTTAATTTTCTCAGTAATTTTTTTTAGTCCCTGCAAGCGTTGCAATTGAACCAAGTGATTCCACTCAAGCGCATGGCAAAGCCATTACTAAAACATGAGATTCATCAGTTTTGTTTTGACTATCAAAATGGTGCCTGCACAAGCTTGTCTAAAAACTTTTCAAGACTGTTATGGACATCTATGTGTAAGTCTTACATGCCACAAGAGCAGTGAAAGTAACTATATTTAGCAAAACCCAACATGCCTCTTGTACACATGATATCAACAAAAGAAGCTCCCTGTGTACATTTTACATTAAACACTGAGAATCTGAAAGAATTCCGTAAGTCAAAAAAGGTCTTTACAATTTCAGCTGTATGAAAATCATAAATTAAAAGTAATTCCAAAATCTTGTTGTTCATCACGATAGGGAAACATTAAAGAGACCCTCCCTCTTCGTTCTACTGAAATTACTTCACCTTGCCATGTGGACATGTCCCAAATCCTAGTCTTTAGGCTTCACACAAGCCTTTTCCATGGCTAATATCTCCTCAGTTCTCATTACACTACAAGATCCCAGAGGCTCACCACAACTATATCACTTATACTCCTTTTAGAAAGCAACTAGGAGGACTCAATTTCTCTCATCCTAGTAATTTCAACTAGTAATGCCTATTTCTTAAGAATATATTTGAACTTCCCAATGAAGCCAATATTTGTCAAAATAAATTTACACATTTTTTGTAAGAGAAGAAAGGAACATTTTTTGCTAGAAATAAATTTCACATTATATTGCTCTTAATGATATTAACATTTATTTGAAGTAATTAACAAAAACATATTTACAGCTGAATTAAATGTAAAAAACAGAACAGGAACATTTACAACCAAGTCACAGATTAAAACCAGAAATACAAAAAAAAACAGAAAAAAAACTTTTGGAAGTATTTTTCTGTCTCTTAGAACTCCATCTGTAATCAATGGATGCTAACAATCTAAGAATTTCTAAGGCATCATAATGCTAAGCATGAGCATGTTCTAATATTAGCATCTGCTTAACCTGCTTCCAAATGAAAAAGTATTTTAACACAAGGAAGCCACTCCAATGAAAATAATTTAGTGGGTCAAAATAATTTTTCAAAGATTTCCATCCCAAAACTCTCAAAACTATTTACAAGAGGAAATCACAATTCAGCCTATTCTCATTTGCTATCATCAATCCTACTTGAAATATGAATGAACTCAGAACTAAATCCTATTTTTTTTCTTGGAAACACGAAGTAAAAGATTTTTTGATGTCCTTGATTTAACATCCAGTGGGAGACTTCCTTGAGAAAGGCTTCTAACGAAGTTCCTTGGCATATTCTGTTCTTGCTTCCTGCTCTTCATTTTAATTCCTAGTGAAGAAAGAAACGTTATTAGATACAGGGAGACACTCATTCAATAAACATATGCAGAATTTAGCCTACATGGACCTCCTTTTCAGAATATGTCTAAGAATTTTTACACATTTCTTTCCTTTACTGAAAGCCTAATTTTAATATGCAAAAATGTAATCACTCTTAGCTCAGTAATGCAGTGTTTTAATTGTCTAAAAAGTCCGATGATTACACCCTCAAGTGACCTGAGATGCTATTAAAAAGGCACAATGGTCTATAAAAAGATGTAGAAGTATGTAAAAATGTTATTAATCCTTATTATTATAGAATAGCATTGAAAAATGAACACTATTGTCTTTATAGAATATTTTGTCTTTTCAATCTGAAAACAACACTTCCTCTTAGGTATTTGGTTAAGGTTTATTCTGCTCTTGTAACGCATGCTCTTGAAAAAAAGTCTATTTCATATTCAGTTCAACATTGAAGAATCAAAAATTTATTCTCATTTCCAACGTGCTTCTGCATTACACAGTTTTACTTAAGAACATGTAATGTGCTGTAAAACTGGTGTATTGCCCATACCACTGGAAAAAGCTACACAATAGAAATGTTTTTTCACATTGCTTTTCTATTTCATAAGAAAAGCAGACTAAAATTTTAAAACTAATATTGGATCTCCTTTAAATAGCCTAACAAAATCATTATGTGTATCTTTGAAGATAGAGAGGAAAAGGAGGCAATTGGGTAGCAATGAAGGAAAATTGTACTGAATTGTATTGAAATCTGCTGCAGGTGCCAAGCAACTTAGTGCCTTGCACTAGAAAAGGCAGAGGTTTTTATAAAATTGTGAAGACATTGGTGAACATTGGCTGAAAAAATTATTTGTAACTGATTTTATCACAGAAAAGACTTACGCACCTCAGAGAGAAGCCATATAATTGAGGCAAGATTTCACACAACAGAAATTGCTAATATTAGTATCAGCAGTATCTTAGAAGCAAAATAGATTTTCCTCAGTTGTTTTTGCCCAAAATAGCCCCAAATTTGAAGGCCAATACATCTCTGAAAAACCCTTTTATCTGTTAAAACAGATCAGTTTGGTGTGGTAAAATAAAGCAAAGAATTAAAAACAGGTATGGAAATAACTAGAGAATTTAATTTCTTGATAAACCACACTTGGGCAAAGACAAAATTGGTAATAAAGTTCATGAAATTTTTCAACAAGTACATAAACTATTTTAGGTGGAAGACCTTGGCTCTTGGGAGAAAGGTTTTCCCAACAACCTTGTAATAATATTGAATTTAATTTTTATTAGATACTATGTATATAACTGACATTCTGATTTTTTTTTTTGTTTAATAAAGGGATACACTATTCAAACCAATGGCTTAGTACGCTATCACAGCAATACATGCTATTAAATTAACAAAACAAATTAAGAGGCAATCTTAATTTTGCATTTGCTGTACAATCACTGTTGCCAAGGTGATGCCTTCTGTCCCTTTGTGGTTGCCATGAACTGATGCCTTGTGAAAAGCTGACCTAGAGCAGAGGCTGGGCAGAATTACAGAACAAAGCAGGGATTCATTAAAAGGATTTCCTCCATGGATCCACCTGGGGCAGCACAAGAGCCCAGCCAGGGCTGCACCCAAGCTGAACCAAAATGGTCCCAAAATGGACACTGGGCACGGGCTCTGGCACTTTTATCAGTTCTGCTCCATTTGCACATTGGAGTTCATTGTCCAGTTCCAGCTTTAGCTTATGGAGTCCCATCCTGCTTGTTTTTCTCTCCTCAGCCCACGTTGTTTGTGCTCTTGGGCCTGAGATTTGGATCATTTGTCCCCAGCTAGAGAAGGAATTTTGTCTCCCCACTCTGTGAAGAGAGCTCACCATAATATGAACCCAGACCCACACACTAAAGCAGCACAGAATCTAAAAAATGTAAAAGCTAAACCATGAGGCATCCAAGGCAGCGTGGGCCACCCAAGCTCTGACACTCACCAGCCACCTGGGGCACTCTCAAGGCTGCGTGGCTTAGCAGGACGTCCTGCCGCGCGCGCTTGGCAGAAACCGCGTCTTGCAGGCTGCCCAGCACCGTGTTTGAGGTAGAGCTGCAAAAGTTGCCAGAAAGGAGTTTGCCTTCAGTACAGTCACTACTAACAGCACTTCTGGCCTTGCAATGTAGAAATACTTTAAATATTAGCCAGTGTTCATAGAATCATAACAGAATGCAAAGAATAAACTGATTTATTATGGATATCTATGTATATGAATAATATAATTTATAATCTATACCATTCCCCTTTTTCCTTTTTAAAAATTTACAAGAATGCTTCAACTGTGAAAATAAGAGCTAATGTTGGCACTTGTATTCAAAGGCAGGACAGTTTTTTCTGAAACCATAGAAGCCAGTTTGATGGCCATCACAAACAAATTATATTAAGAAATAATCTTAAGGCATGTTACAAAATCCTTGAAATGACCAAGCAGTGTTTATTGAACAAATCACATTTTTTTATTGCTACAATAACTTTTCTACAGCCTCCAACACAGTTGGAGGGGGTGGCTTCACAGCAGACAATACTTTTTAACTAAGCTGCAAGAAAACAGTTACAGCTTCAAATTCATTAAAACAAAACCTCTATATTTTATCCATAGCACTTTATGTGATGGACTTAAGGTCTACAGTGAAAATTATGAACCTATCTGATCTCACCCTTTTGCAATTGCCTCACCAACTTGTTCCACTCTGCAAGACAGCCTCATAAACAAGCTAATCGTATTTATATCCCAAGTTCCTATGCTTTTCCTATTCCTGTAATAAATATTGTATTATTTCCACTTTATAGTCCCCTAACTCACACTTTCTTAATAATAGTTTTCTGCCTAAATGAAAATATACAGCAACCAGCAAAGACTAAGGCTTTCCTTGTGCCAGTCCTAAAAATCTACTCATGCATGCTTCTTGCAAGAGAACTTATGCCAATAAGAATGTAACATTAATTGGTAAAATAGTCTCTTCTGACTGACTTGCCTCTAATCCCTTATCCCGAAAATACAACTGTTTCAAATTATACTTTTAATGTGGGCAGTATGACTGGAATTTTTATTTTTATTCTAACATTAGTAGGAGACGAATGACTGGAGTGAGCCACTTCAATCAGGGAAAGCATGGGAAACAAAAGAGGGAAAAAGTAGAGAATGGAATGAAGGCACTCTGAAAAGTAAACACATATTCATTTTCTCCTTCATAAATGTGTTTTCATTCCTTCTCTTCATCCAAACTGCTAGACAAATCCATAAAGAATTTCAGTCTACAGACAAGTTACTGAGGCAGAACAGTGCCTATAAAATGAATAGAAGCCGTGAGATTTTTCTGTAGTGTACTGGGAAATAAGTGTCAGACACAAAAGAAACAAGGTGAGCAGAAACAGCTAGTCTTTTGAGAAGAAATAAGCAGATATACATAAGTTTTAAAATTATTACACAGTAATTACAAAAAAAAAAAGAGTACTTCAAAAGCCTGTTTGACAACTTTTACCTTAAGACTAGATAAATCAGGTTTCAAAAGTTCCCATATCTCTCCCTAGAGAGAATGTAGAAAAAACTAGCTTGGTTTCAGAGAACAGGTGATTTATTTTGCTAAATTCATAATCAGCTATTTGAAAATGTGAGCAGTGTCTCTTTTCTCACCCTAGAGCAAAAGAGTTTATTCCACATCCTAGCAAGACAGTTTAGAACAGTAATTGATAACAATCAGAAGAGTAACATGAAACTAGACCAGATGAATCTGATCTTCTAGGATAATTCTCTATTTTAAAGATGCTAATAAACAAAAAGGCACTTAAGTTTCTTCCATGTCCTGTCACCTATCTATAGCCTAGTTCCAACAGATACTCTTCCTAAGACCTGTGTGGTGGTAGCTCCGCTCATGTCTAGCAACAGGTCCTTTGTCACATGGTTTTAAAAATGGTTGTAACAAATTTTGCTTTTGGAAATAGGAAAAAAAAAAAGAAAGACCAGGTGTTTCATAGCTAATCAAGTTTTAAATACATTTAAAAAAAACCCAAAACCAACCCCAAAAACCAAAGAAATACATACACAAAAAAATTACAGTTCAACCTGATGTCTATTCAGTTTCAGCTTTTCTAGTGCTCCTACTAATAAACCTCTTTTAAGGTCATAAACCATAAGTGATGACACAAAAGCTCTTCCTAGAGCAGATTGCAAAAATTAAGTCACAATATATGAGCCTGAAAATGAATTATCAGAAAATCAAAGTTGATTACCTAAGTATTGTCATGTATATTTTTTTCCTCTGCTTTCTATTTTGGTAGTTTCTAATGTGCTCCAGCAAAGGCAAAACGTTTTCAAAAAACTTAGATTTTTAATTGATGACAAAATTTCTCTTTTCAGAATTATGTGCCATCTTTCTATTTTGAGTAGACAGCAGCTACACAAGACATGATATTAGTTTGTAATTATTAAAACAGAAGTTCTTAAACCAAGACTAAAGAAAAAAAATCTACTGAAGTTGCCTGGAAAAACAACAAAAAAAATTCAGCTGAATTCAAGCATATTTGAATCAGAACATGTCATATGCAGGTCCAAATGACTTCTATAAGATGTTTTCAGATTTGAAATATTAGAACAAAACTGAAGTAAGAACATAAGAAATGAAAGTTCATTTTGTATAGAAGGGTTAGTTTAATCTTACCTTAATATCTTTCTTTTTCTCTGAGCTGCTGAAGTCATTGCCATATACGAGGGCTTCTCAAATACTGGAGCAGAATTTTTGCTTCTTAAGGAAGAAAGATCAAGTCTGAAATAAAAGAATTACATTTTTGTAAAACACATTCTTGGTAAAAGTCAAGTAAATTTGTTCTTAACTGTAAACAAAGATATGGTAAGTTGAAAACCAAAACTGGAAATTAATTTCATTAATGGCATTTGAGGTAGCTTTGCAAACTTCTGACATGCACAGCAGCTTTGAGCATGGCATTTCACAACGTGGAGAGGTTAAGTACCCATTTTGCAGACAGAAAACATAAGGCTTAGAGAAAGTAACTTGCCTGAGGCATCACAATCCATTTAAAAAACGCTGTATTTTCTTTTTGGTACATTTCTTCTAAAACAGGATAAGCTTTCAACTTTATTTGTTGTCACTAACATACTACTGTTTTCAAATAATGGCAGAATAGAATTTGCTGTTGATCAAAATTGAGGGTTTGATTTTCAAAATGTTGGGTTTATTTATAAAACGGATATAAATGGAAAAACCCAGCTGTAAAGATAGGCAGGATTAAATTACTTGGTAATGCTTCTCACCCATATAAAAGGAAAATACCTTTGCACAATGCTGTTGCTGCATGGCTGTGACTCCTTCACAGATGAGTAAGCAGGCATTTCAGTTGTTTCATCTGTACCTTCGTAGAGGATGATGGTTGAGTTCATGACAGCCTCGTGGCACTCTGGGGTCACATCACACGTGGTGTCCATAATGCTGCCCTTCCTGGCTGGCACACCTGTGCTGCAGGCACTGACTGCCCCTAGGCCTGCCAGGTGTAAAGCCTCTTTCACCACAGGCTGAGCACAGAAGCTTTGCACTGGCTTTCTGCAAGAGTCTGGAGTATAGACTATAGGGTAGACTTCCTTAGCAAGAGAATCCTCCAGGTGCTGGAAGCTGCAGTGGTTGGAGGCAGGTGGGCTTGGAGCCACCACTTGAGAGTCCATCAGCTTCCTCCTAGCTGTCTTCTGTGGTGGTTCTGTGTGTTCTGATACTTGTGTATTTTTATTCATTTCTTGTGATGGTGTACCAAAAGAGGTGCCTGTGAAATGCAAGTAACAATGGTTAGCATATCTAACTGCACATGCTACTTAAATCTTGCTTTTCCCCTCCTCTTCCCTACTGAGACACTAGCAGAAATTATTACAAATACTATTTATTTCATATACCTATCAACTTGATCATGTAAGTGATATTATTTCTATTGCAGCATTGTCTAAGATGGTATTTGCTGTGACACTCAAAATATTACAAACATGCATAGGTTGCATAGTTAATCCCAGAGGTCATAGAAATAATCACATTTAAGATCTGACACACAAGAGGGAAAGGAAGAGTATTGAAAATTATTGCACTACCATGACAAAACTCATACTTTAAGGTGGTACAATCAGAGTAACCTAGAGCTGACTCCTGATCACAGCCATTTTTTTCCCCAGCAAGTACCATGCAGAATAATGAGAGACTGTTGAAAAAGGAACGACACAGAATCATTTAGGACAAAAACTTTCTGACACTGCAAATGAGAAAGCAGGGTTTTGCAAAGGGGGAAACAAAGAAGTTAAAGTTACTAGGATTCTGTCATCCTACTCTATCAACTGTGGGGAGAAAAGCTCTTGACTAACAACTTCCTCCGCCCTCAAAAATAAAGCAAACAACACAGTGTAATTGGCCATTCTCATTCATCCTGATTTAAGCTATTTTTCTTGAAGTTGCATACTATTTTTATTTTCAAGCAAGTGGTAATAAAGGTGATCTCCAAAGTAAGACAGAAAAGGCCTTTCTTTTACTCAAGCTTTCAGTGAAGGAGGATCATTTTAAGACACAGCATACTGTTCAAATGGTAACTTAACTCAGTTATAACACCAAACAGCTACGGAATTTCTTTTTTAAACAAATCAATAGCAGGAGAGGGCTGTCAAAACCCCAAGTGATTCTATAGTTAACTTCTAGTGCAAATTTAAGAAATGAAGCCTAGTATCCTTAAAATGCCTATGGATTGGAACTCCTTCAGCTGGCAGCCACAGATTTATACTTCTCCTTACTGCATTGCCTACTTCATGCCTATGAGCAACTAAACTGCAAAAAGAACTCCTGCTTTTTAAATTGATGCAAGTTACTCAGGAATTAGCTATGGTATTCCTAGAACAGCGTTGATAAATGTTTATTTCTTCTAAATTTCATTCTATTTTTGTCTCAGACTAAGAAAGCTAGTTTGAACTTCTCGGTCTGAATGCTTCTATAGCTCTCTCTCATGTGTTAACACTTAGGGCATTTTAACTGTTCCAAAAGCATTCTTTGAACACGATAAAGATTGATTAAAAACATGTAGGTGTTGTATTATTTCACCTCCACAAGCCTGATTTGTTACAGAAAGCAAGGCTTAAACAGTTGTAGCTTCTTCTCTGCTTACCATTTCTCAGGCCCCATTTAATTTTGACCCCATTGCCCAGTTGCAACCCAATTTGCCAAGATGCTTTAAAAAAGCCAATTCCCCAAGTACCCTCAGAAATCAGGTATCTTGGGGAAAAGACCCAAGTAAGATCCTCATTGAAGAAAAGCCAAGGAGGGATGATCTTGACACTGTTTTTGCCACACACTTTGGTACTAGACATGCCATATGATTGGATAGCCAGCTCCATGAGATGATGCCCAGGTAGAAGACAGCAAATAGAGCTATAAGGGACAACCAAGGAGGTAAAGACCACAATGAGACGTAGACCTATTCCAGGAGGATAGAACAGGTAGTATCAAAGTGTGTACAAGTGCCAAGTAACTTAAATATAGGACACAAGTCTATTCTATGTTGCCATCACTTCATTCAATAATGAAACCATTGAAAAAACAAAGCAAACATTAATTCCTCACTCAGGGGCTCAGTGTCAGAGTGAACAATGTTTAAACTGCTTCTGGGAAAAGTAGTGTGGACAATTACATGAACAATTACAAATACATTAGGTTGCTTGGAGCTTGGAAGAAACACATACATGGAAAACCTAGGCCTGAGAGAACTACGTGACATGAAATAGCTGAATTCGTCTATGAGTGCACCTATGTACCGTTCACTTTATGTATGCAAAGGACCTTTTCTTTGCTAAAATGCAAAATCTATTATTAACTTACACAGCACCTAATCCACAGCCAGCTTTCACCAGGTAAAACGCAGCAGGTTGCTGAGATGCAGTGCCTTGATTGTGATCTAAACACTAAGCTAACCCAGGATATTCCCCAGGAGCAGTAGAATGGAAACAGCAGTAAAACAGGGCCTGAGTGCTCTGCAAATAATCTTTACCTCTACCCAAAATAAAATAGGCCCACTGTGATAAAGACATATTTCTCCAGGACTTGGTTTGATTTAGTAATAAACACAAAACTGATTTATGAACAACTTAAAACATCTACTTGCTGACACTATCAACAATGCTATGCTTCATAATGTACTTCCTCTTTAATTATGCTTTAATAAGTACAATATATATCTCAGTGTAATAGACTAACAAATCATTAAAAAAATTCTAGTCACCACAACCAAAAATTGAATCCAAACCTTTTTTACAAAAAACTTTTGACACCTTATATTCTTAAATACAAGAATAAGGTTTATATAATCTAGCGTTTGAAATAACTACCGATTAAATGCCTCAGGACACATTTGAAATATTCATGTATTAGTTTTCACTCCTACTTATATGCATCTGAATGTCTGTTTCAGGAAAAATAATGGTTAGAATTCTATTAGTCCGTTGTTACATTAAGACAGGGAGGTTTCAGTTTCAGAAAGTTTGCTTACTGTAAGACACTGAGGTTTTGCTAATGTCCTAAAGTTACTAGAAGGAAGTCTGATGGAGAAACATTTTGGTGGGAGTGCCAAGGTTCAGAAGCTTCTACAGGCCTAAATATTGGAAGTGTTTTAAAATTAACTGCAAATACCAGCATTTAAATCATTAACTAAATACGTAAAGAACACAAAAGTACTGCCAACATAAATAATTTGATGAATTCCATTATAATGGAGAGCATTTTGTACTGCAATACAAGTAAACTAATAACAATAGTTGCAGGAATTCTACATAAGGCAAATATAAGCTGTTAGTAAAAACAAAGACCTGTTTTAAAAATCTATTTCTTTCTGGAATAAAACTCATTGTAAAATGAAGTTAAAACACAACAAGCTCTTCTTGGCATTAAAGTGTTGGAAATAATGCAAAATACTTAAGAAGCGTCCCTTCCCATAGCTGCTTGTGAAAATACTAGGTTGCTCCTAACACAGTAAACAGGCAAACATCACCAGCAATATCATATTTAACTTGGCTTCCCTAAATAACATAAATGAAATACGATGGACAAAACCGACTCCAAAATCCTACTTCCACTTTAGCTAGTTGTTCTACTGTAGCTCCAACCAGTTATGACCTCAGGTAAATAAACATACAGCAAGAAAAACATTTGGACCCACAAAATAAAGAATTCCCAGTGTTTCTATTTCCACCTTACTAAGGAAGCAAGATACTGAAGCTAGCTAATAACTTTTTTGCACATGCTTTTAATAGCTACCATTGAGAAGTTTATGTAAAAGGAACTCAGACAACAGAAGCTGCTACAGAAACTCTACTACTTCCATAAATTTCTAAATACAGGGTACTGAAGATGATACAGTTGAGAACCAAGTAGGGCTACTTACATTTCCTTAAAGAACAAATTCAAGTAGTTCCTGAGTGGCTGTCTAATGGTAATGATTAAGCATTGTGATTGTTTTCCTACTGAAAGATAAACAACATGCTCCAGCTATTAAAAAAAAAAATTCAAACATGTTCCATAATAAGGCAGGGATATTATGTTTATAGTCTATATTTGCTTCATGTTTTAAAGCTACTTCAATCTTTTGCATCAATATCGTCATAATCATCCAGTAATATTTTTTATTTCATATACAAAAATGAATCACTTACATACTTTACAGAACAGCCACAGTTAACTTGATGAAGTAGCTTAAAAGAAAAATTTGGAAGTTTTCTTTCCTTAACTAGTACTTTCACAGCTACAATGCATCTCTTTAAAAATAAACATTATTCCAAATATATTTTAGAGAAGAGATCATGTAATTGCTGATCCTTAATTTCAGGCTGATGTTTATAAAAGATCATTGTCAAAATTCTTTAAGATACTATTTAAGAAATTCATTAAGAAAATAAACATAAAAGCCATCATCCACTGATCAGCCACACCCATCCAGTGACATGAGGTGGTTTCAGTCCTAAGTTTGCTCCATAGTTTGTCCCAAAAGACTACTCAGAAGTACTGATTTATCTGACAAGAAACAGCAATATCAGCTATTTACAGCCCTGTGCATTAATAGGAGGAACAGAATGCCCTATGTGTGAACCATGAGTCACAGGAAAAGTGAGCAGAGCTCATGGCAAAACAACTCTGATGAATTGAGTTAGTTCTAATTGACATTAGGGACAAAATAATGGCCAACACTTGTCTTCTTCTGGAACCCGTGCTAATACATGCATAAGGGGATTATTTCTGGAAATTGTGCTAAATTAAGTCTAGCAGGTTGTTCTGCTAAAGTGAAATTAAATATTAATGCATTCATTTCAATAAACATTTCTGGGCTACCACTGATTGATCAAATTACAATTCTAATCATACATTTTCATTCTTTTAACTGACTCATGGAATTCCAAATTGCAAATGAGGTCTAGTCAATGCATTTCAATTATTTAATATTCCTGTGACCCAAAGGCATCATCACTTTGATGGCAAGTTTCACAACAGGTTCACAAACAACAGCTGTGAACTGAAAAAGGCTCAAATCCAGGCTGCATTCTTGCAAGTCCCAGTGATGAGGTGTACTGTTTTACACAGCATGAGAAAAAATACTTAGAAGTCACATATGACAGTATGAAAGAGCTGCTTAGTAACACCAATCTTTAATATTCAAGGCACATGCTTTTCCTACTTTTCATCAAATCTTTTACTATGTACAACTATATCTCAATTTTTCCTGCCATACGAAATAAAATCTGACTTTTCAGACCAGAATGTTTGTGGCAAGGGGAGGCAATGGATGCCTTTTTTCTTTTCCTATAAATCAATTCCACCCTCTCAGTGGTGATGTACATAAAGGCTTCTGGAAATGGGATGCTTGAAACAGTGCCAAGAACTTCCCCATTCAAAGAAACACTTGCAAGTACCAGTCAGAGCTCTCTACCCAGCAGTCTGAACTCTGAATACTCTATGGCTCCCCACTAATGAACACTTAAGAATGGGTGCCCAAACACATTCTTAAATGAATTTGTTTCCACAGCTTGTGCTTTCCAGTTAAATTGTTCATGACATTGCACATTTATAGTTACATTAAGCATACACAAACTTAATATAAATTTTTAATCTATGTGTCAAAAAAAAGGGAAGATATTGGAAAGCCAGCATTTTCTGTAAAAAGCAACAAACTGAACTTATAATTAAGGCCAGAATTTTACAGAAGGTGTTTAAAGATTTCAAAGGCTAAAGGAAAAACAAGATAGAAGGAGCTCAACTCCTGTAGTGAAGTGCTCCATGTGCTTTAGCAAAGCATATGAACTTTAATTAGCTTTCATTAGAAATCAAGAGTTGCTTCACAAGAATTGACTACCTTGATAATTTGACCGTAGAAACACACATTAAATGAATGGCCAGAAAACCATTTATCTTTATCTTTTCCTCCCATACTACGACTTTAATAATATTTAATATATAAGAGACCCCTTCCAAGGAAGCAATCTTCATTAGAAACAAAGACCAAGGCATTACTGCAAATCAGCTGAAATTCTTTGCTATTTTGAAACTCCTGATCGGAAGAGGGACCTCACAAAAAGATACTATCAAAATCAATTAATATAATAAAGTAAGAACATTCAGAATTATATTCCAAGAACTTATTTTCTGTAGAAGACTTTTAACAAAATCTAGAATAAATCCCCCTACCCTTTCACCTTTGCTATCCTTCTCTTTGCAATTTTTAGATTATTTTTCCACATCAATTACTAGTTTGACTTTCTTCTTCAGGGCCAGTTAGCAAATGCAGTTAATTCCAAAGAAACACACAAGACGTCAAGGTCCTGCTTTCACAGTTTTACCTGTTCTGCAGAAATTATGTAGCTGCTTTGACCTTTTGGAGACAGTGCTTGTAATCAGAAAAGTTACTTGACTTAAAATACTTCAATTTTTACGTGAAAACACCCAATAACAATTAATTTGCATTTGAACATTGCCATGGTTCTCTCAAAGAACAGCAGGGAAAAGTTGGTGTCATTAGAAGTTTCTGCAATGATTACTGCCCCATGTTCTGCAACACACAGAATTCAGCACTGTCTTTAAATACAGATGGTTTCCTGCATCCCTACCAATTTAAACATAAAGTAACTAAAGAGGGACCTGTAGTTTGTTAGTTATTGAAACTTCCAAATGTGGATAAGGGATGATACTGTACACAATCCTAGATACTTCTGAGTTCAACAAAAGAGATACAAAGCATTATAAGAAAAGAATATTCATTTCTCTTCAATGTAGTCTTACAAAATAAATAATTGTGTTTTATACATGAGTGCTATCTCATCTTTGCAGTGGGATTTTACCTCAAAAAATCATCTTTCAAATGTGTTAACAAAGGTTCAAAGCAATATCTGAGATTTGTTACTAGCAGACCTAGTACACTCTCTTCCTCAATCTAAATGCTCAAGATTTACATTTCATATGAAGGAATCATTGCATTGCCATCAAACAAACAAACAATCGAAGAGGAGCTATTTAGTTGTGTTTGTGTGCCAAACAGAAAAAAAAAATTTAAGCATTGGTAAGTGGATTACTTTTTTCCTCCCCACTTGTATTGAAGTGATTGTGCCAACACCATTAGTCTTTTAGGCAACCTTCCCCTAAAGGTTGCAAAATTTGGAGAACAGTTGTTTCTACCATGTTTTATCCTGCACCTAGTGAGAGGGGGAAAGGAGTGACAGTAATGCCTCCTATTTCCTCTTCCAAAGACCAACAAGCAAATAAAAATCATAAAAATACCGCAAAAATCTTTTGCAAAGACACCACTTACAACTGAAAAAGTCTGTCTTAGCTGAAAACGGAAAACGGTGCCCCATTTACTTACTTGAACGTAAAGTTCAACAGCATTTAGGATAAGAAGCTAATTGGAAAACCTACGCATAAGGTTTTCAAGAAAACCCCTTAGATAATGTCTAATGATTTTAATGAAATGTTTGTGTTTAAATAGTTCATGTGGTATTTAAATAATAGTTATTTTAGTATTAATTTCACTAAGAACTGACCAGGCCTCTTCCAACACAAAACTTCAAGAAAGGGGAGAAAAAAAGTACATTAATCAAGATCTCTTAACACAGCTTACTAGCATCAGAAACTAAAATTCACAACAATGACAACCTACATATGATGAGACAGAATCATTACAATCAATATTTTGTTACAAAGAATATTACAGAGCTTCTGGATTAGTGTCCCTACCTATCCTGTCAGAAAAAAAATGTACCTCTACACAAAAAACCCCAAAAGTATCTAAAAACATATGCCTATGATTTCAAATAAATACCAGCTTTCAACCTTGCTGAATGAATCCCTGACTAACATGGGCAGAATAAGAAGTGTGAGCATGCAAATCTACTAACTTTCTTTTCCTTCTCTCTGCAGAAACAAAAGTGAACACACATTAAAAAGAAAAACCAACCCAAACTAAAATCAAAACAATGCCACTCATGAAAAAAACCCCACACCAACCAAAAAACAAACAAACTAAACGGAAAAAACTCCAGCCCACTACCAACACAGTCTGAACTGCACCTTGCAGACACTGAAACACTGTATCAACTATTTGGTGTCATCAACAGCAACACAAACCTATGCCAAAAATCACACACAATCTTTATGAGAAGAGGGGCAACATGTAGTTTTCATAAAATAATTCTCAAGCTGTATAGAAGAAGAAAGCTATCAAAAGGAGAGAACTCATTTCACAGTTTGCCAGGGGTCAACGCTCTTTTTGGAACTACCAGCTTTCGAGAAGCTGAAGTACTTTTTGAAGCAGTATTTCTCTCTTTTTCCCTTGTTACCTATGGACGTCTGTCAGTTATGGATTATCAGCGGTAATGAGAAAGCCTCAGGGTGTTGAGTGCTCCCTGTCCACAGCACAAATCACAAGCATGGGCCCCACAGCAGTTGCACTACCAGGATAAAATTTTGCATGTAATCCATCAGAACAGCACTGTCTATGAGGATTCTTCATCCCTTTTTACCCAGACTATGCTCCAGGGCAACTCACTTCACAGCTGAAGAAGAAAAGCCAGCTAATACAGAATTATGGGGAAAAAATGGGGCCATCAGGATACAGCAAAACAGTCAGTTCCATGGTAGATATGGTGAATCCTTTGATTCTTGGAAACAAACTCCTAAAATATTGCAGTAAATTGACTCCAAGTGAACCTGTAATTAATAGTAAACTCATTTCCCTCAAGGCTATTATTAGAAACTATGCCAGACTATACCTGCTTAACATTTCAAGTCACTTTAACAGAACTATAACCAACTAACACTATGATTCCTTTCCCATCAATCTCACATGAAAGATTCAAATGCAATTTTTAATAGCACTCACAGGATCTATGAACATTGATACATGGGGTACATTATAACAAGAAGGGGATGAATTAATCTGTTGCAGTGCATGTCTAACCATTGAAAAAGTAAATTTCTGTCCTATACGCAATTAAAAATGGTGTCAAATTTATAGAAAGTGGGTCTGAGACTCAATTTTACATTTGGATTCAGTATCTGCAGAAGTGCACATCTGTGTTTATGGATGATATCTGACTGCTGCAGGAGAGATTTAAAAGTATTTCCAACAGAGAAAAACTTAATGATATACTTACGGCACGGGGTGCTGGGTCTGCTCACAAGCTGTGGGAATGAAAAGATAGACAACATTTCTACTTCATGGTTTTGACTTTGATTCTTTTCTTCAGTCTGGTCAGCCCAAGCTACCGATTTTTGTCTTTGAATCAGCTGCTCAACCTCTGCATATTCAGTCTCACTTAAGCCATTTGTCAACCCAGCTTCTTTCAACATCAGGTATTGCTTGCGAAGAACTGGAAGTGCAGTATTTAGTACTCTGTAAAACAGCAAGAGAAAAGTTCCCTTAACAAAACACAATTTTAACCCAGAAAACAAGAAGTTTGAGAAAAATCTTGCTCCTGTTTCAATTAAAACTAAACTCTCTAAATAGGTCTTTTCAAGTCACAAGTGTCAGAACGTCTTATCCCACCTGCCACGAAACCATACTTACTTTTCTGTTTGCTTATTATACTGATCTTGAAGGGACACCAGAGTCAACATGTGTTCAATCTGGGCTTTAAGGGCCTGAACTTCTAGGTTTAAATGGCAATACTGCAGATCTCGACAAAGTTCCTTTAAGAAATTAGGAATAAAAATGAAAAATCAAACAGTTGTACATCAAACTGGTAGGAAGAAACTAAAACTTCAACTAAAAATAATATTAGATCAGCCTATATTGAAAAGTAAAGATGGAGTGGAGCTATATTATTATAATAAAGTTTTACAGAAGAAAAGTATGAATTATTTGATTTTTATTTACATGCATAAATATAACTTTGTAAATTCCTTTGACCAATAGTGTGTGTGCTGCAATTAGCATTAAAATCCAACAGGCACACATGGATGCTTATCTATGCATGCCCAAACACGTTTGCCTCTTTCTGTATACTCTCTCCATATATTTTACTTTATTTCAATTATTCAATTTATTTCAATAAGCTCTTCTTAACTCAGAGGTTTTACCCTTTTTCCAAGTCTCCCCCTATCCCCAACCATGACAAAGTGAAAGGCATTTTACTTTTGGAATGCACCCATCTTGACCCAGAAGGCGCATTTCATTTTCAACACGGTGCAGCCATTTGGTGTTTTCTTCAAAAAGCTTGCTCTGCTCTTCTTTCTTCTTCTGCATGCGTACATAGTGGCTATTAAGTGCTGAAAGCCTCAGGTCCCGCTTGCAAGTGGCCTAAAAAAGAAAAATTCCCCCCCCCCCCAAATAATCAGCATTTAAGGTAGAAACTTTCGAATTATGTTCACCAAATTTTCTTTATATAAAAAGGTTTCTTTTCCTTACTTTTATATAACATAACCAAATAATTCCTAGTAACTCAAGAATGAATATTAAGATGCAATTTTTCTGTTTTCCTTATGCCGTGTGTCCTACGGCAAAAGCCTGCTAAAGGATAAAGCATTGAGTAAAAAGCAAAATCCTCTATCTTTAAACATCAAACTCTTCTGATGTTTGTACTGTTTCTGAAATATGACAACTAGAAGGCACAAAACCAGCAACAGCAAGCTGGATATAAGTAAGGTAGTGTCCTAACAAGGCAAAGGGTAACCTTTTCTATTTAGAAGACAACTATACTGTGCTCTTTACCTCAAAAATTAGGTCACTACATCAATAGTCATAGAGGAGTGATAATCTGTGTGTCCCATTTTAATGAAATATTTATGCATGAATTCATTACATAATTACATAAGAAAGATTTACTCCAAAATTTACACAATTATACCAAAATGAAGAGATGATAGCCCACACTACATTACAGAAAACTCACCTTTTCTACTCTTTCTTCAGAGCATATCAGTTGAATTTGTTCATGACATTGATTCTGGTAATATTTCTTCAGTGTATTTTCTTTCAGTTTCTTTTCCACCTTGAGGTACTCTTTTCTGATTTCCTCACGGTTTGCAAAAACATTTTTAAGTATTTCTTTGTATCTAAAACCAAAGGATAATAATTAATTATTTATTGAAGACTTTTTATGACCATCTCTTTGCTAGGGGAATTTTCAATTCCAATGAATAAAATAAATATAAAGAAATTAAAATGAAATGAGTAAAGCCTATTAGAGATAGGCACTAAATGAAATGTCAGTACATCAGTAAGAATTTTATGTATTTGAACTGAAAATGGGATGGGAAATTTTGAAGGAGTCACTAAAAAGAAATCTTGTCATAACTATGAAAACAACACTGGGATTTTAAAGACTCATGTGAAGAAGATTCAGATGCCTTTCTCTAACTCCAGAAGATATTAAAAACCCATGTTCTCAACTTCTTACATCAATTTATTAAACAGATCAGATTACTGTTGCCATAGACACACAAGGTGTTCAAAACCCTGCTAGCCATCCTCAAAAAAAGGAAAACCACAAAGGTCTTCAGATGCTTGCTTTCCCTGAAGTAGCTGTACAGTTTTCATCACTAATGGATGACAAAAATCAGAACATTCATCATGGTTTACCACATACTAGGCTAGTGGGGGGAAAACTAAACTGGTGGTGATGGCACTCAGGAACTCAAGGAGTTATTGAGTAACCAGCTATCTAGGTACCACTAGTCTGCAACACAAGTCAGAATAACAAAAATAAGAAGACCTGGAAGCATTGCCATACTGCAAGATAACTTTCACTAATGGTACTTTTTCACTTCACTCCTGAATAGTGAAAATGCTTCAGTACAGAATGACCAAAAAGATACTGTATAACTCGATAATAACCAGCCTCCTATACAAAGTATTCCATTACATGCTATGTTGTTCGAACTTTACATAAAAATAAAAGCACAGTTTAACATGCAAGTGTTCTAAAGACATGCAACATTTGAGGTTATACAGTTTTTAGTGTTAAAAACACCATAAAATTAAAAACGCTAAAAAAAACCCCCCAGGTTCAACTCCAGAGCAAGTTCAAGAGACATTCTTGTCATGTAATTGACTTCTTGCCAGTGCTTCAGAAGTAGCAATTCTATTTCACAGTCTAAAGTTTGAATAGCTGAGTCTTTCATTCTATTCTGAGTGTTTTATTACTTGTCTTTTAAAAAGAAACAGAATTAAGAAAACAATTCTTCTCTACAGACTTAGAAATACAAGAGGTTTTTACTGAGTGTCTAGAGGATGCTATCATATCTAGGTAAAAAATGTGTACTAGAACACTCACAGAATTTATAAGTATTATTTCTTTAAGGAACAATAATTGGCTAATGGTTGCAGTCTGTGACCTTTGAAGCCTTTTCTAAGCTACAAGATTCTATGATCACGAAACAGTCAGCTGCAGAGTATCAGAGTTCTTACCCTACACTGTTCCCACCTATACAGCTATACTGCTGATTGCACACTGCTTGGAGAATTTTTGTCCTCCGTAGCATCCATAGGAACATGGCTCCTCCCAGCTGCTTGGGAAACACAGCAATAAGGAATCAATGTGAATTCTCCCAGTTTCCATCACAGTAACAAGCTGGGTATAATTCAGAGGAGGGTGGAGATTCTGATTCTTTGTACCCTCCTTATGAGGAGCAATTACTGCTAAACAAACCTTCTGCGTACTCACGTCTGGAACCAGTGCTCCAGACAGAGCATCGAGTATAGAAGCCTTTGCGGATTCACTCTTTCAGTTAGCACATTTCTGCTCTTATGGAGCTACTTTACCCTCTGGTCTTCACTTGAAAAATTACCAAAGTTACCCTGTAGGCACATCCAGGGCATGAATCCCCTACACCACCAAGAGGCCAAGGACCTGCTGGTTGTAGTTCTTGAGCCAGTGTCCACTGGCTCCCCTCAACAGGCTCAGACAACACATCTCCAAGCTTCACCAGAAGGAAGAATGACTTTTAGGTTTGAAGAAGCAAGTCATGTACTCAGTGAGTCTCTTTCAGGTAACAGTGATGCAAAAATCATGGGTAGTTGGACCAAAATACAAGATCATGGACAAGGCTCTCTTTCGTGTCTCAACTAAAAGGGAAAAGGCAGCACAATGCCTTCAAAACCTGTAAATGAATGGGAGAAATCCACTCACTACCCACACCACAGCAGTATGATGAACCTGGCAGGATACTGATGAGAAAGAAGAGAATGAGATATGCACACCATTTCTGACATCCAGAGGGACTGGGATAGGTTTACATGCGGCCCTTTGGATTTTCCATAACAATGAAATGCAAACAAACATTCTCTGACCAGCAAATCTTGGCATAGAATATGTCCAGCCTTTTGAAAAGATATTTAGAGACCTCGCCCTTGACTGACTCTTCCCACACACAATGAATGAAATAAAGGGCAAATCACAGAAAATTAAATCAATCTTAAAGACATACAGTGCAAAAATATGCAGGAAAACTGTCAGAACTATCAACATGACTTAGAAGCCCACACTTCTTTTGAAAATTAAAATTAAATAACCTGAATGAAAAGGTTTATTGAAATGTCTGGAATGCCACTAAAATAAAGCACAGTTAGACAACATCTTGCTTTTAATGGTTTTTACCATACCTCAGAAAGTTTTCCAGGTTAAAAAATAGCACATTGAAAGGGCCAAATAAAAAAAAAAAGTTAGCTGAACCAACTTAGGTGAGTAATGGTCAGAAATATAAGATGAGATATGCAGTGACATCCAGAAACTCTCTCTCCAAAACCTACCCTCTTCATGGAATACAATGGCTTCTGCAACAAATTGATACTTCACATTTCAGTTTGTTACATTTTGTGTTCTTTCATGAGATTGTCACATGAGAAAAGACAGACAGGAACACTACCAAGACGAAAAAAGAGGCCAAGAAATATTAAAGCAATAGAAAATAAGGAATCTACAAACATGAAGTGAACTCTTTGTAGAAAAACCTCCAGGTTTTGTCTCTCCCAAACCTTGCAGGAAAGACACCACTTGAATTAGTGCCTGCCAAGCATTGCAAGAGCTGCTGTCATTTATGCAAATGGCATTCTGCCTACCCACAAACACAACCTGTTAAGAAGCTGTGCTGGAAGCCAGCATTCCTATGCTCCTTCCTGTCACATGTCATTTCCTACGTCCACCCCTTTCATTTTAAAACCACCACCAAGTTGTTCTAAAAAGAAACAACATGTTAGGCAAAGCCGTACCTAGATCTAAGTAAAGCAATGTTAAAATGAAAACCAATACTGAAAAGAGTAGGTTTGTTTTACAAATGCTTTTCCAAGTTAGACAAACTCCAGCTTGGAAGCAAATGTGATTCATTTACCTTTCTATTTCCACTCGCTGGTTGGTTGAAAGTTCTGCAGTATTATGATTTTCAGGAATGCTTGCTTGCTTTTCTTCATATTCTCTCAATTTCTCCTTCAACATTAGGATCTAAACCAGAAGCACCTTTTAGTTGAAATACGTTTTTTGGTTTTTTTCCCAAAATTATCATTTTGCGCTGATATTAAACAGCTTTACAAATGGCAGCAGGTGATATTCCTCTCCAAAGACAAAATTTTCTTAATTCAAAATACATTAGACCCATATTACCTAACAGATTTAATCCCATTAACTATTTTTTATACTCAAAGTTAACTCATTAACTATTTTTTATACTCAAAGTTAAGAGTTAGCCTTTCAACCTCTTAGCAACAGATATTTTACATACCTCTATTGCCGTGGTCTGTGCGGTAACAAAGGACTCTTGACAATAATATCAGAAGGCTAAATATTATTAATTAACATGACTCTATAATTCAAAGAATTGGGCTATTATTTGCCCAGTCTGGAGNTACATACCTCTATTGCCGTGGTCTGTGCGGTAACAAAGGACTCTTGACAATAATATCAGAAGGCTAAATATTATTAATTAACATGACTCTATAATTCAAAGAATTGGGCTATTATTTGCCCAGTCTGGAGCATCCAAAGCTGCTGCTTCCAGCTCTGCCCAAGGAATGCCAGAATGGCTTACACAATCAGAGATAACTTTTCACCTCATAGGCTGAAAGGAAGAAAAACTTCTATCTCTTATTATCAGCAGACAGGGCAGAGAAAACCTCTGTCTTTGAAACACAGCTCAGAGATTTGTTTATAGAAACTTCTACAGAGTAAAGAGACACTTTTCCATGGGAAGAATTTTTCTGCAGGCCTGCATGCAGGGAAACTTAAAATATGTTCACACAACATACCTCTTTCTTTTGTTCATTGCAAATTTTAGCATACTGGCTTATGTGACTGTCCAAACTAACAACATTGCTCTTCAACTGTAAAGAAACAAGTTAGAATTTAAAGGGTGCTCTTCCTTGTTTTCATGCATAATAAGCACACTGTGTATATGTACTACATAGTTACACATATACTACATTATGAGGAAAGAGATTAATCAAATTCTGACTTGCACAATGAGAATATGACTGTCAGCTTTTCTGTCATCTGTTGCACACCCATGGCCGGGACATTTCCCTCAACAAACCAAAAATAATTACATTTACATAAGCAAGCACATTTTGCATTTATTTAGATTAGTTTTACTACTTAACATGTCTGTCTTGTGCATTTTATTATAAAAGCTACCTTTGAGTAGGCAACAAATGGAAACTACAGTGAACCCTGTACTACATAAAAAGAATTAGGAGCTGCAATAAAAAAATATGGAAAATAAAATTCAACAATAGAGAGCAGAAACAGGATATTCCAGCTTTTCATTTATCAAGACAATCTCACTGAGCTTCTTGACTCCAGTTGAATTCTACCTGTACAAACCTGGACTGGCTCTTGTACAACTGGTCAGAAATCTCTTTAACATACTTCACAATTCTCTGAGAAAGTAACAGCAAGATACCAAAAAGGATGTGAATTCTACCAGCTGAGGATTATTGCTACATTTCATGCTCACAAAACAAACCATTTCAAACTGGCAGTATCACCTCCTTAACGAAGCTATGCTGCTTTTAGGCCAGCTCTAGGATCTACTATGTATCTACTACACCTCCCAGTCAGATAAGGAAGAGTCGACCGTAAAGGAAGAAGAGGTAACAGAACAAATTTTTGAGTCAGAAGCAAAGGAAAATATAATCTTCCAAAAGAAAGAATTTTTCTTTTAATACTACATTATTGTACTTTGACAAGAGATCAGTAAATACCAATATACTCACAGAAGACTTGATATCCTTTGCTCGGTTTGCATACTTAAGAGTATTGTAGGTATCATCATAAAACAAGGAAGATGGGCTAATAGCAGCTATCATTATTGTTCTGCAGTTTCCTCCAAGAGAGTCTTTCAATAAACGAGTAAGCTTGCTGTTTCGATAAGGAATGTGTTTCTTGCTCTAAAAAGAGTGATAGATATTTTTATGGTTTAGTTAACTGTACTTTAAATAAAAGTCTGCTTAGAATTTCAACAGTAACACAAAACATGACAAACAGCCACAAAACTTTTCTTTGACATAAGTAATTTTTCTCTGAAGTATCTACACATCTTAAACAGTTTAAGTCTCTTGGAACTGTTCAACACCTTTCCAACACATGTATTAGCTAGGTTACTTTCTGATGTCTGGATATGTAACTCCTATTTTTGTGATGGAGCAACTGACAGAAAAAGTAAACTATATTAAACTACTTTCAGTTTACAAAATCATCCAGATTGGGAAGGACCTCTAAAATCCCTCTAGTTCAATCCCTCTGCTCAAAGCAGGGTCAGCTAGAGTAAGATGACAAGGACCATGCCCAGTAGGGTTTTGATTACCTCCAAGGATGGAGATCTCACAACTTTCCAGGCAATACATACTCTGCTTTGTGAACCTACAGAATTTTCATTTCATGGTATTAAGTTTGGTCACTAGGAACCCAATCCCACATCAAATAAATCAATATGATTCTTCCACACATCTGTGGTGCAGATTTTAAACTCCACCTTCCCCTCCAACAAGATGGTGATGAGGACATGCAGCATCAGGAAGGGAAATTAAACCTGATTTTCTCCTGGCATATTTGAAGGACGAATTTGCTAGTTGAGCAGAAGGACAAAAAGAGTGTAGACAATGGACTTCACTTATGCAAAGGTTCAGGAGGTTTTGTCATTGCCCTACACAATTGTACTTATTCCTTGCCTTGAGCTGCTGAGCCAGATCAGGAGATCGACTCACTGCTTTGAGCAGGGATGTGTGTGTGTATGCACGTATGAGATCCCAAAAGAACAACTCAGAAGAGGTGCAGTTTTATCCTATAAAAGCTGCTCCCCCCTAAGATTAAAGGTGAATTGTAAGGTTATTCATGTACTCATGCAAGCTTCTCTATATATGCTTGATTTTGAAGAAGCTAGGTAAGAAAAGCAGGTTCCATTCATCTTTGACACTATCCTTAGGCAGCTGCACATAATTTTTGAGAATTCTCTCTCATTGGGACTGTCTTTCAGCTATCACAGATACGATGGTGGAAACCCTTAAGACAATCTTATATGAGAATGATGATGTGAGTAGCATCAACAATGTAAACCACATTATTCAATCAGCTCAGCACTATTTAAAACATTTTCAGAACACCAGGAGGTAAAGACTGCAGGGGAAAACAGCACATACCTTTGGATCTGCCAATGCATTAATGACATTTCCAAGAGCAAGCAGGGAGCGGTTAATATTTGTTCCTTCCACAAAACGAGCCCCCTTGGCACTTGTTGCATTGGCACGTTCAGATCCTGCCAGGTCAATGAGAGACATTTTGGCAATACGAATATTTTGATTAATACTAGCTGTTTTATCTTGCTGCCGTAGGTAAATCTACAATTAAAAAAAAAAAAAAAAAGGAAAAAATTAAAAAGTAATCACTAACCAATCTAAGCAGTAAATTAATTTCACAGTGTTAACACCTGTTTTAAGACATCTGTATTGGATTCCCTGCTACTTTCCCTTCACTTAACTGAACCACACGGTCCCTCCTTCTCTTGCTTCTGATTCTCTCTCCTGTCCTGCTGCAGAGGATTAAGCCACCAACTGGCCCAGACTCACAAAGCAGCAAAGATAAGTGAGTTTTTATACAGGGAAAATCAATTTCACAGCTCTTGATTCTTCTGCACTAAAAATGTGTATCACACTCCTGAACTTTAAATTGAAAGAGGTGTTCCTTTTTCAAATGCACATTTAGGAGTACACCATAAAGAGACGTATAGGGATAAACCAGGAAAATGCTGACCTTTCAGTGATTCAGATTTAATTGTATCTTCCATTAATAGGAAACAATACTCATTTACTGCTGTGAAAATACACATCTTTTCAAATGTGATGCCTCCTGAAGCCACTTGTTCCCCTTCATCTCATCTTTTCTGAAATTTCTACAGTAGAAAGATGTACAAAGAACTAAATGCTTCTGCTTCCTTCTGCTGGTGAAGATATTCTTTCTTCAGGTTTATAAGGAAGCAGGCAAAGCATGACTATATGGTCAGTAAGAAGAACCCAAGTTATCCTTAGATGGCTTTACACTTTCTCAGCATATATTTCCCCTTCTTTTGTGTTGAGTGCCCTGCCATTTGTTAATATGGCTAATGGTTACTGACACACTCATGAATGCCCTTCTGGACAGTGAATTAGGAAAGAACTGCCATGAACATAAGGTGACTGACTAGCAAAGACAGTATCTCACTACTTGTGTAGCTTTGTGCATGAGAAATGAAGTCTTCACAGCACCTTGTAACAGAAAGCAGACTGACAAGTATTATGAATTAATAAATCATTATGATTTGCCATGAAATGTAAATCTATTTCAAACAGATACGTTTCTATATCAAACAGTACAACTAAGTTCAGTTGTACTGTTTCCAGTATAATAGACAAAAAAAAAGAACCTCAGGCTGGGAACACGCTACCAGAACAACACAGTAACTATCATTAATGAAGTAAGGAAAGGTAGAGTGACAGCCAAACTAAGTTGTATGACTCAAGCTTTTGTAAAAATTCAAAAGATACAGGAAATGCCCCAAAGCAGAATGCTCTCAATAGAACAGTGTGGCAATTCAGATTTTCCTCTCAGATGCAGTAATTGCCTGACCCAGAAAGATATTTCAAACCTAAGACATACGGTACAGTAAGGCAAAACATGCATCTCTAAAATCAGCTCAGAATATCCTGGGCCAAGACCTACCAATTTCTGTGTCAGTTTCAGAAAACATCCTGCTCTCATAAAGTTAACAAGAAAAGCCAAAATCACTTATCTCTACAAAAAAGCAACTCTTAAAATAATAGAAACATTAAAAATAAAGAGCAATCATGACAGCACTGGGGATTTCTCATCACTTACATCTCTGGAAACAAAGACACAATTCTGTTTTGCAGAATGTCACAGATTTGTGGAAATATGAAAAACTGAAGGGATTTATTTAATTGCTTGCCACTTTTAGAAGTGTACTGAGAAAAAGCCTGCCAGATAAAATCCAGAGCTTCTTCCTAAGGAAAGGTGAGGGAGCTAAGACATCCCAGCACAGCAAATAAACAAACAGACATCAACAGTTCACTCTGACCTGTCTGCAGCACTCTACCTGGAGCCTTTCTAAAGGCAGCACGCATCCGTGACAATGCAGCTCTCAACCCAAAGCACTCCAAAAGAAGTCTTTGTGCAATCATGTACAGTGCACAACAAGGGCACACCTCAGGGGAAATTCAAAACAGGAAGGGCAATTGCAAATGTAAGTTTAAGGTATATAGGAAAACAGAAGCTCTTAGAGTGGCAATGACTTCTGTTCTGTTTCATACTTAGAAACTGGGTTTTTTAACTTTGCTATAGTTATTTAGCATTGTCTGAGTCTGCAGATACTGTTAAGAACTTCCCAACAGTTAAGTGCTCTAATGCAAGGATGGGAATTAAATGTATCTTAATATTTTTCAACCCAGAGTGGAACAAATAAACAATTCAAGATACTGCTTTGCAGTATGTAACAGTAAACAGGAAAAAAATAGACATTGTTGATGACAGGACTAGTTTTTAAATATCACAGGTTGTATTGAAAAAGAGAAGTCAGAAGAATAAGGCAGTGTAGCCAACCCCAAAAATCTCTGGGGAAGTCTTAAGTTTTAGCATATTTGTACAACTCATTCAAAACTCATTTCTGAAAACTAAGAATCAGCATTTCCATTTTCTAAAACTTGATCCACACCAGGATAGTAGGAAATCACTTTATTGTAAAAATTAACATTAACCAAGAAAGTAAAGTAAGAAAGTACTACTTGAGATTCTTAGTTTATACTCAGACATAACTGCATTCTGTAAATTTTTTTTCTCAGAAATGCTAAGCAACACCATGAAAGCAGAAAGAATTATTAAAAAAAAAATCAGTAACTTCCAGTTTACAAGATTACCATATGGAAGTCTATTAAAGCTTTAAATTACCATTTTACATAAAAGTTATTTCTTCTAAGGAATATAAGTTAAGAAGCTCTAAGTACATATTTATATATAATGAGTTCAAACAACTGGAATTAGAGATTTCATTGAATTCATTTTTTCAAACATAAACACCAAGAACCATTACATACTTCCAAGGAATAAGGAGTCAACAAGAGGAGTAAACTGAAAAACTTCAATCCCCTCTTCCCCAAACTAAGGTTCAACACAGTTTATAAGTAAAAACTTCCATTGTATCCATCTTTAAACAAAAACTGCAACTCCCAGTAATGACCACTGTTTATTGGCTATATCATCTTACCTGGAAGACAGCATGGGACCGGGAAGAGGAGGCATTCACATCTGTGGGATGCTGAGTTCTATTTTTATTTCCATAATCCAACATCTGAAGGATTTCCTCTGCTGATTTAGGCTTTAAGAGCAGAGCACATGACAAATACAGGATTCTTTTCTTTCCCATCAACTACAGGAATACGTTGATTCTAAGATACACTCACTTTAACATTCATCTTCAAAAACAAAAAATCTTAAAATTTTAGCTACCTAGAAGTCAGAAATTTCCTGTTTTGAAATTGAGGCGCTTCAAACAAATATTCTCAGCTAAAAAGCAGTAAGGTATGAAAAGCAAGCACTTAAGTGCAGCAACTTAAACCAGAAAATATTTTTAGTATAGACTTTAAACAAATCTGAAATATTCTCCATAGTTTGAATCAGCCTCTTTTAAGAATGTCTGGACTTAAAATAGTATATCACTATTTAATGCATTAGTACAAGAAAGGTTTTTTCCTCACAAGACTCAAGGTTTGGAATGAAGGATGTTCACAGAGCTAGCCAAACTTAGAGTATTGTTTCCTGTCAAGCACGTAACATACACAAGAAAGCTGCAAGAAAATAGGTCCACAGGAATTGATTTTCAGATTGGAAAACGAAGTTCTATCCCTGACCTTACCAAAGAATTGTTGTGCTGGCCTGGAATAGTAATTTAACATGTAACTTCCCAAACATGATTATTTACAAACAAAAACAACCTTTAGACTTCACAGCGGCATAGAGCACTCCAAGGTGGTAATGAAGGCAATGCCAAGATATTTTAGCCAAAAAAGAAATCTTCCAAAATCTGCTGGAGGAGCATCAAGCCAATGGTACCCTTTTGATAACAAGGGCTGAATGCTATATTTGCATTCAATAAGACTAGCAGGTTTTTCCACAATGTGCTTTTAACTAATTATTTATATTTGCAAGTTACTGGTGCTTATGGCCAGAAAAAAATCCACTAGGAAATCACCAAATTCTATACAACTCCCAGAACAATGGGAATGTTTCTCAAATATCTCAAGCACATTTTAAGTTTCTAGAGATATTTACATACCTGATGCAATGTCAGACCTTGAACTACCACCCCTTGCTGGCCATCTTCACGAACAGCCAGAGGTCCAGAGTTGACCAGCAGATCACGTATCTGTTCATTGTAAACCTTGGAAAGGGAATTTATAAGATTTTATTAAACTATCCTCCCATAGTTGACAGAATTAAATAAACAGAAATCACCAGTCTGTTTTAATACTCCTTTAAGACAAAGTAGTGAATTCATGCTATAATTTTTTTTACATTTTCCCTATACTGAGCTTAAAATATTCAATTCACATGATTTCTTTTTAGATTTTAGAAGTGAATAATTCTTTCTAGGAAATAATCTTCATTCCTTATTGAAAAAAAATTTCCCTTTTTTACAAAAGCCAGTTTTGCAACAAGCATGAATCCAAAGCATTTGTTTTTCTCTATTGTACATCACAATCCATACTTCAGTGATATTTCTCAGTTCAAACCTACTACTGTTAAAATATTTTAAAATGCCTTATTTCTTGGTCTGTGAAAGCATATGGTAATGCAATCTTTCCCCATCTCCTTCTACCCCTCCCAAATACCAACTGGGGTCCATGAAGACTTTGAGGGAGCTAAAAAGATAACCATTTTACTGCACTGTTCAGCAGTGGTGCTAAAACATTTACTTGCAAAAACAGAAAATCATTTTGCTGTGCTTTTTCACAGCAGTTATAGGATGTTACTGTGAAGTCCTAAAATATTACCCTGAAATGATATTTTCTTGTACACATCAACAGATGTTCAGAGGCACGTAATTGATCAGCAAGGCACAAATCATGAACATTCAGTAAATATATTAGAAGTGGTTGTTGGTTTTGAGCAGCCTTCTGTAGAACAGTGACAGGTGCATAGGAACACCAAGTTTGCAGAGCACAAAACTGTCCCAGCTCCTATGAGGATACATTTTTGTCAAGCCCCAGCACGGACCAGAGGAAAGCAAAACCAGCTTGTCCTTATTTATAAAATAGGACTTATTAAAAGCAACATACCGAATGCAGGAACTCACCTCTAAATAAGAGACAGCAACATCACATGTTTTATCGTCTTTTATTTGATCCATGCGTTTATAAAGTGTCACCATAGTTAAATACATGACTCCAGGGTCTTCAGGAGAACCTAGCATTGTATGAGTCTTTCCAGCTCCTGTTGCACCATATGCAAGCACTGAATTTTCCCCAAAAACACGCAACAAAGCAAAAATATGTAATTTATTTGTAAGCTTATCAGGAACACCAAAGTCAAATGAACATTCACAGACCTCTGTCATTCTGCACAACTGTTTCACAAATGGCTCAAGTTTCTTACTTAGGCTTTAGCCTGCACATCTATAGAGAGAGATGTTTCCAAATAACATCTTTGAATTTTCAGTTCAAAATCCATTCAATGATGCATTACATGAAAAGATTATTTACTTACTCGCATAACCCTAAGCCATCAACTTATTGCTGATAGGTATTTCATTTCCTCACCACACTCCAGCAGCCAATTAAAAAACCCCAAGATCTTAAAGAGTTCATAAAGCAGGTTACCACACGCTCAGTGACACAACTGCTTCTGCTTGAATAACTGTAGAGGACTCCCATCAGCACACATATTTCAGATAAAATTCCCAAGTCGATCATAACCTTAACACAAACTTATTTTTAAAATAGAGTTATCCTAACTTCCATATGCTAAAAAGTCAGCCTTTCATATCTATGAATTAAACCACAATGTTTTCTTTCTGGCTTAGGCTTTTTTAATGCCTCTGCAGCCATTGGACAGAATGGTAGAAACTTGGAGAAATTCACTGAAGTTTTTTAATTAAACAAGATAAATAACGAAGTTACCTGTACAGTTATATCCATTTAGGAAGCCATCAATTAGATTTTTGGTAGTATGCTCAAAAACCTCCAACTGGGATGAGTCGTCATCAAAAATGGCATCAAACATAAACTTAAGATCTTTCCTTTGTCTTTTGTTAATATCCCTGTGGGTGACTCTCTTCCTGT
>VXAX01000211.1:0-61929 GCA_013399835.1 Leptocoma aspasia
TTCCATCTCTCTACCTCACATTTCCTATTAAATAAATACTGTATTTTCTCATCATATCCTAGCTGCACACAATTCAGGCAGAGGGCCCTCTCACTCATCATATCGTGACATATTTTATGTCCACCCTGTCTTCATAGCAGAGGTGCTGCAATTTCCTGAAGAAGTCTTTCAGTCTCCTCTGTACTCACTCTAGCAGGTCTGCATCCTTACCATTCTGGTTCCCCAGACATGGTTGTAGCGTTCCAAGTAGAGTCTCACAAAGATGGAGTCTAGGGGTAGAATCACCTCTCTTGACATGCTGCTTTTCACTCATTTCCACGTAGCCTAGGACATCGGTGGCTTCCTGGGCTGGGAGCAGGGATTGCCAGCTCCACAAAGCCCAATTTGTTTTCATTACATGTTAAAATTTGCATCTGGAGGAAGTTATACCACTTGATGTCTTTTGCAGCAAAAAATTATCTTTGCATGTCATATTGCATTTAAGACAGCTGTGGTTAACCGCATTAGCAAATTTTCATGCAGTCTTTTATTAGCGTAAGTTTATTTTTGTAAGCCTTGAGTCTGTTAAGTTAAATATATTGGCTAAATTCCTACATGAAATAGCATTTCTATTATTTTTTCCCTTGGCAATACTTCATTGAAAATTGAATTCCAGCCTAGCTGTTTGTCAGGGCACACTCTCCTGCCATAAAGGCATTTAATTTTTATTTGCATTCCATACTGACAGCACTGTGACAGAGAGCTTAACATCTTGTCTCTCTAAAAATGTCTGCTGAAGTCGCAACTTGATTTGTTACTATTTTAATTATAATTTTGTCTGGTTACAAATAAGTTTTTGCTCCTCTTCCAGAAGCAAGCTCTTTGATATTGCCTCTTCACTTTCAGGCTGTGCTAAGTTCAGCAGCCTTGCTGCAAGGCATGATTTAGCTCTTAGTAAAATCAATGGATGTGTTCCCATATCTATTTGTTGTTACAGAGCCAGGCTGTAGTAACATTTAGAGGTGGTGAAGATGTGTATTCTACATCTGCCTCATCAAAAAAACACCAGCTTGAACAATATTAGACTTGCTTGAATGACAGATTTCAACTAAATATATTAGTAGTTATCAGCTCAGGCTTCTGTAAACAGTCACAGAACTGCTCTACCTTTCACTATTGTGATGTGATACACGTCGTGGAATTTCACAGCCCCAGGCACCTCCAGAAGGCAGGTTTTAAGTTTATATGTCCAAAACGTTCTCAGTATAGAGTTCCCAGTATGATAATACAACTATTTTGTACTAGATAGTGTAAAATCTGTGCAGGAGAAATTCAGGGAAAAAATAAAAGTCCTCATGCTTCTTAGCATTTGACTTGTTCCTATCAAATGTGTTCAATATAGCTTAAAAATTACAGCCTTTTATCTTACCACTTGCCTGTAACTTTTATAAAGTATTTTCCTAATTTGTTGACTCTGAGTCAACTTGCACTCAAACTGTTCACAGCCTGTAATCCCATAAAATAAGGCGATTCTAGGATTCTTTCCTCTTGACCGAGCTGTAAAACACTTGCTGATATAAGGTATTACCCAAAGCAAGAACAAAGAACAGGCTATAATCTGTGGTGGGGTCTTATTTTTTAAGCTGAACAGCAACTTTTAAAAAAGGGTCTTTTCACTCCTTTATATCACTTTCCTGTTGAGCTTTTTCTTCTACTTTTCAAATGTGGTATAATTTGATCAGTTTTTCAGCAACTCTTCTGATTTTACTAAGAGTTTCTGGTTCCAAAGGAAGCTCAACTCCTTGCTTTCTAGCTTTTTTTGCTCCAGTATCTGCAAAATATTGCTGTGTTTTCCCATCCCATTCTCTCCTCTCTTGCTGTTACCATCCAAGTTACAGTTGAATTACCATACTCTACTGAACATCAAGGCAAGCACTGAGTCATTGGTTTTAATTGCCACTGTGTACAAAAAAAATCTTATTTAGAAATTAATTTAATTCAGGCAGGAGAGTCCCATCTTCATGTTATCTATTTCTTTTAAGTTTTCCTTGTCACTTTGTTCTGCCTGTTTTGCCCCTCCGCGACCCCTTGGGAAAAATAAAAGTGGTTCCTCTGGTAACAGAGCAGATCCCTGCTTTGCTAATCAAATGGAATAATCACTTACACTATCTATAACACAACATTAAAAGGCTGATTAGATCATTACTATCTAAGGGAATAACCTTTCAATTTAATGGCATCCTCCAGATAGTAGATTATAAGACTAAATTAATTATTCATGTTAACAAAATAAGTCAGCTAAGGAGGGGAGCAAATGATTGTCCGAAATGAATGACCTGAGCATCAGAGAAACCAAAATTATTAATTCTGCTTTAAAGACAGAAATTTAAAACAAATAAAAACAATGAGGGCAACTCTGAAAAGAAGCAGATAAATCAACAACCAGGTAATTTTAAGTAGAAAAAACCTTAAACCTAACTCAAGGCATTAGTACTCTAGGTGACAGTGCTGTGATCTCATAGGAAAGCTGACATCCTCATCAGAGAAAAAGCAGCAAGGGACACCATGAAGGAAATTTATATGCTTGTGACAGCATATAAATTGTGACAAAAAAAAAAAAAAGTTTCCCCTAAACTCAAGTGTAATGTAGTATTACAAAGCTAAAGCATCCTTCCAGCCTCAGGTCTCTTCTAGCTTGTGCCTTTCATCCTTCAAACCTAAGGGCTCTTTCAAAATTATATTGCCACAGGGCTGATCCACAGCATTAGCCAGACAGTACAGGACTGGACTCTGCCAAAGTTTCACATTGCCCTGATGGATGACTGACAGAGGACTGGAGTTTAGACAATTCTGCTGGCTTGAAAGTGGAGGGATTTAAGCCTGTAGCTTGTCAGACATTAGTGTCTGAGTCCAGGAGTTTAAAAGAATCATCACCTTTTCTATGGCTCTTTTCTGTCATTACTAATTTCCTGACCATAAAGCTAACTTCTTCACTATACAACCTTTTAGATAATTTCTATCTCTCTTCTTAAAAAACTCTCCTACATAAATTTCTTCACAGTCACAGAACATGATTTTATGAGACATCAGTCATCTTTTAAAAGAAACATCAAACGAAACTCAAAAATATATCCTTCCGTCTTTTCTATCTTTTGCGATTCATGGAAAAATTTCTACTTAAATCAGTTGAATCTTCACATGTTCATATCTCATGATCATCGTTGCTACCCTGTGCCTGATATTCTGTAGTGGGTTACCACCTTCTGCTGCCATATATGCAAACTCTGCCTAAATTCTGGAATCTGCCCTCAGCCTCCTTCATGAGCACTTCCTGAGGCAAAACCCCTTGTTAAATTTGGATTACTAATTTACATTTTTATGTGTCCCACACGGCACACTGTCTCTCTGACACCTTACTCAGCTGCTTTCAGCTCTTCTTCACTTTCTAAATCCAAATCTTATGTATAAAGAGCCAAACAGTAACATGACAGTTGGTAGAATTACTCTCCTCACTAGGGATGACGTGTGTCAGCACTGCAGAACTCAGAGACTCAAAGGCCAAAGGCAGCTTTGTAAATAACCCAAATGACTGACCATACAACAAAGGAACTGTCCAGAAAAAAAGAATACAAGAACAGTCCAAAGCCTGAGCCTAATACATGGTCTCCAACACTGGCTAACTTTAAACAGCCAGGGAGAAATACAGGAACCAGGCAAGTATGAGACACCATTCCCAGCAGTTTCTGCATTAGTTTCCCACTGTAATTTTGATTAGCTTGAAAACCTTGCAATACTGAGAGAAGGGCTCTCCTCCCCTAATGCATGGTTTCATGACATCATTCACAATTCTGTTTTTGTGACACTAAATTTGAGAACATCTTTTCTAGGTGCTCTCACAGAGCAAGTAACATTGTAATTTGCTGCTTTTTCTCTCAGTCCTAGCCTCTAGCATAAGAATGAGTGAGTTAATGGAGAATTCAATCCCCAGCAAGCATACCAGCCTTGGAAGTTTATTAAAAAAAAAAAAAGTGTTTGAATCAGAAAAGAAAAACTACTTAAATCAGGAAAACAAATTAAATATTATTCAATAAATACTGTCCCTGTAGTAGACCCCTCATTTTGATTCAACTTTAAAGACTATTGCTCCCCATATAATTAAAATTTGCAATCTGGCAACCATGAAAGCTCTTCTTTTTAACACAGGTTGCAAAAAGATAATTCAAAGATCATTCCTACTCTATGGACACATACAACACTATAAGCAGATTGTATACAGAATGCAGACGACGCCAGTGGCAATGAGCAAAGGTCAGAACTTCCATAGAGCCTATATTAATTTTGGCTACTGGCTTTACAAAGAAAAAAAATCTTTCCATTTACTTATTTGATCACTCATGCACAGACCATTGGAGACTATCAAAGAAAAGTGAAAACTGGAATCTTGCTGTTCTGTGCAGTGGAGAATAAAATTCTTCATGTTGCTCTCTAACATTTGCCAATGTATCAAACAAAAGTACTCAAGAAAATTTGGGGTAGAAGTCATCATTCAAGTCAGGTACCCTTTGTGTAATGGCAAGGAAAAGATATGTGCCTCATGAACAGAGATGTCTGGAAAAAGGACAAATGCTTGTGGAGGTAGAAAGGCATGAGGAGAAAAGGGAGGAAAATGTAACTCCCTCCAGCCAGTTTTTGCATTTAAAACTACAATTTCTTGAGGGAAATATAAATTACATCTCAATTCCACAGATGGCAACATTCAGCACTAGCAAAGTTTTAAGGTATGTATCTTAAAGAGGTAATTCCTTCGTTCCCAAGTTCCTTGTGCAAATCATGTCCAGGCTGAATGAGACAGCTGTTTTATCTCCTAGTGATCAGAGATACTGCCCCAAAATTATCTCCTTTGCTTGAAGCAAATTAAAACTTCCTCTCAGCTCATAAAAAAGCAGATGAAACTGGGCAATGGCACTTCTTAGCCCTGCTTTGAGATCAGGCAACGTTTTGCTGTGCAGTGACACTTGTGTTGATTAGAGGGAAACCTTTATGGATTATAGAGTCCAGCTCTCAATCAAATGCCTGATAGTTCCTCATAATTTTGTCAGCTTTGTAAATAGTGAGTGAATGTGAGAACCAGGCTCCCAGCAACTGTGTGAGATGAGATTTCCTTTGTGTCAAGCTGAAGCCCACAAAACACTGTAAGAAGCACCTGGGACAGAACAAGTTCCCAGATGGCAAGCTGTGTCTTACCTCTCTGGTAGACTACATTGCTTGATGATGCTCCAGCAGCGTCTACAGTTCTAGTATAGGAAACAAAACTAATACATTAAACAAATGTCACTGTTTGCCTGACCTAATCCATTATGGTCATGGTACAATACAATTCCCTGTAGCATTTTCTTTTATTATTTCCCAAGTTCTTGTGATAGGCATTCCCTCCTTTATATGGACAAACAGTACCATTAGCTCAGAGTTCCTACTGTCACTACTGTTTCCCTTATTCTTTCCATCCTAGACTTCATCCCAAACCATTTGACATTCTTACAGATTGCAAGACAAAGGAAAGGTTGCAGTAAGTTGAAACTGCAGAGGAGCAGAGGAAATGGTGCAGAGGAAGCAACCCCAAAGGAAGAGAAGAAGGAGCAGTTGACAATGGAAGCACTATCCTGGAAAGATGTAGGCATAGTAACCATCCAGCGGCCATGAAGCCGAGCTTCCCCCTGAATTTGCACTGTGAAAACCCAAAAGAAGGGTAAGTTTTCAGGCCTCTGTCACATGAAACAAGTGAACCCAGTGTTGGTCCATCTTGTTGAATTTCTCTTCCTGTTTTCCACTCCATTTTCACCATCCTGGGGACTTTTTGTTCTAAGATACAACTTTCCATTTTCAGTGATCTGAGAGAACAGGGCAGGAGGGAAATGGGGAAGAAACTGATGAAGAGGGATGCCTGAAAATAGACCTGTGGCAAAAGAGAGAACAGAAAAAACAGGGAGACAGAAGACACAAAAAACAGAAGGAATATTGATCCTAGACTATGTGGTGAAAAGGCCTTGCATCAGGCTTCAGATGAGATGCGTTTGTGAGCAAATGAGAGGCCAAAGAGAATTACTCTGGGAGTCTTTCAAGAGACTATGGAATCAAAGCAAGCAAAAAATGGGATGAGAAACGAAGTTTGAGAAGCAGACTACACTGAACGAGTGAGCTGAAAATAGGTTGATGGGAATCAACCTCAGAAGTCCTCTGAGAGGAAAATGTTATGCAATTACACTATAAAAATCAATCTGGCATTAGAATTCTAAGGAACAGAGTCTAATCTATGTAGGCAAAGAGCTGGGACAAGAAGAAGGAGGCAGACCACACTAGGAAAAACAGGAGTGTAGAAGATCTAGGTACAGCCATAGAACAAAGTTTAAAGCCATAGGGGCACAGACTGCTCAGGTAGTTAGAACTGGATACAAGATTCCTCAGTTTGAGTAGTCCTCTCCTGTATAAAGGAAATGTATATTTCATCCTTTACTACAGTTGACAAACTTTCATTTTTACCAGGTAGCTTCAGACATGGATGTAAACGTAGAGACTACTAGTGAATGGTTGTGTATTTCTGATAAAATACGGAGAAATTCCTGATTTGGTTCAAGGCAAGGATATGATCTAGAAAATTCTTACCAAGTTTTGGAACACACCATGAATTTTGTCATGTGAATATACCCAAAAGTAGGAAAGGTAAAGATTAAATTTCTTCACAGCCATTAGTCACATGAACATAAACACAGGGCAAATGCTGCAAAAATTATGTCTTGATCTGAAACCAAGAAAAGGCTCCAACCAATAAGATAAACAGATGGAAACTCAGATTTCTCAATACTATCAAGGATCAATCAGCTGTTCTTTCAATATTCAAATGTTTTTGAATTAAAAAATGAAATTTTTTTCTATTAAAAAATAGAAAAAAATGCACTAGCACTATTCCTGCTATCTAAAGTGACATGAAAGTAACTTGCTAGATATGGTTCGTCTTGTGTTTAAATTGATCCACCATACAGTGCCTTTGCCTTTTAACTCATCACTTGCTCTCTGACTAATCATTTCAATATTGCTCCCTAGGGAAAAAAGAAATTATAGTTCCATTTGCTCATGCTGTTTATTGGTAAACATGTTGTGCTAGTCTTACGAAGTCAGCTTGAGATATTTATTTAAAACACTTAAGGGAGAAAGGCTTCAATTGAAGCTGTCCATTCATGCATACAGATGTAACAAAAAGACATCATGTTGTGCAAATAGCAGTCTTTATTTGTCTTCTTTACATTTAATGTTCTTGTTGAGGTGATCTTAACTTACAGCAAGCAAAGGTATTCACCCTAAATCCAACAAGTGACTTGGATCCTAGGGATGTGTTTTGAGACATGCTACATCTAAAGAGCTTTGTATAGGGACTGTCTTAGGCAAGGATTTTTGTTACTTCAGATTCACAAGTAAATGAATTATAACATTATCAAAACTTCTGGACAGTTTTGGTCCTTACCAGGAGAAAGGTTGGAAAGAAAGTGTAGCACTTTCTTCTCCTCTTTGCACTAAACATAGCATTAGCTTTTGAACATGTTTCAAACAAAGCATTTTTCAGACTGAGGTGAAAACTTTTCTTCTGCATCACCAGCAGACAAATAGGTCAAAAGTAGTCTCACTTCATGTCAAACCAAAGGCATCTTAAGTTACTCACAGTTTTTAAATTACAAAGACAAATTTATCTATGACAATGCCAGTTATCCATGACATACCTGTTTCATGCAGTTCACTTAGTATTTTCCAGTTAATATTGTTCATCAGCTGCCAGAACTACTTAGTCTCTTTCCTTCTTAAACTCATCATTACATCATTACCAAACAGTCTTTAATTCTCTCGTGATAAAGCCCACTGTACCAAAAGCTGGAAGCAGGCAGCTGAACTTCTTCACAGTTGTTTTCTTTTGGAAGCTCACTGTTACCAGAAGAGCTGAGACAGACCTTCACCAATACAACTCTGACAGAACTATGCCTCTGTCTCAGTTTTCAAACTGATTGATAGATACAAAGATGACTTTGGCCAAAGAGCAGTTCTGTGTGTGTATGTGCAAGATGTATTTGAAGCAGATGAAAAAGACAGCCAATTATAGTTTGTACTGTGTTCAGGTAAATCCATGTTGCAGTGAGAGAGGATTAATGAATCCCAGTACATCCACCTCATACAGGTTTAAGAAATTTTCAATGTTACTTTATTATACGTGATGGGTTGTTACTAGAAAAGCATAATATTAGGCCAGGAAAAGCCCTGCAGGCTGCAACTTTCTAGAAAAAAATAGGCTACATGGGGGATGAACCATCTGCTTGCTCAGTAGATATCCACACCAAGAACAGTGTTAAAGTAGTTTTAGATTTTATAGCTAAAGAGAAATGAAAAGCAGATGTACTACAGCAGGACATACTGAAATATCTCTTGATCATGGCTTGAAACTCAAGGAAAATAGGTAAAAAGATTCAGAGTGCTGTCTGTCCTCTGGCTCTGTCCAAGTTAATTGCAAACTCCTGTTGATTTCAATAGGGTGGGGTTGTCCAAGGGCAGCAGAGGAGCAAACCATCAAAGATAACAGCCTGGCTTATAGACAGAAGTGAATACAACTTTAGATTAGTATCTGTCCTCAAATAGTTTAAGCTGGATTTGTCCAGAAATACTGTTAGTACTAGGAGCTTTTTATATCCATTAAAGGTCACATCATAACATTGCAGTTGCCTCTTTTAGCATTACGTCAGATTAGCATTTGTACTTCACATTCGTAGAAAACTACATTAACTTACAGGAAGCTGAAGTACTACTCACAAATACATGCTCTGACTCGAGCACAACCTCTCTGAGGTAAAACATAGTTTCTAAGATGAGTATTTCTCAGGAAAGAGTATGAACATTATCAGCAAGACAGTAATCTTATTAAAAAGATATGAAAACCCTATTTTTATTTCTATATGCAGTACATTAGAGTTTTTTCAGGAGAAAGATTAGGAAATTGATTGCTCTGGTATTTATGCTGAACAAGATAGAAAAGCATCAAGCCACTTGAAATTTCAAATTAAAATCAGCTAAAAGCTATTACCCAGAGTAAATTTCAATACCTTTCTGATCATATTTTGTCTGTCACAAGCATCAATGATACATCAAACAACATTCATCCACATCCAAGAATCACAAGATAGTACATAAGGTGGAAATTCTGTGCAGGACATTTCCAGATTCTGACTCCTGGGGTTACAACCTGAGCTGATGTTTTCTTTACTGCACACAATATGTTTTCTCTTGTGATGTCTACAGACAAATGGTGACACTGTGGAAGGCAGTACCTCAGTCCATGAGGACTTTAGTAAGGCTCCTCATTGAGTGGTGTGTAATGCTAGGGAGCATGAAGTTTGCACAGATTCTCCCACCACCCAACACTCCCCCCTCCAAAAGTTTTTTTTAAGGCTGTCCTAGTCTGACTGTCATGCAGTTTAATACAAAGGCAATAATGTCTTTCTGGTAATGCACTGGGACAGCGTAATCCTATTGCAATATATGTCATATAGGTCAATATATGTATGCTATATAGCTTCTAAAAGAAACTAATTTTCTAGAAGAAACTGATTTACCACACATGTATTTACAGGGACAGGCAAGCATTTAACTTCTTTTAGCTGAAAGAATGTCCTTTTATAAGACCAAATCTCCTGCTGTCATGGCCTCATTTATTCTATCAGTCAGCTTCATACAGCTCACCATTATTCTTTTACTCCACTCTGATGGCTTAAAGGGATTGTAAAGCTGATGTAAATTAACCTTATTTCTACGCTGAAGTTTTTTCTCTGCAGTAAAAGAGAATTGGGCCCATCCTATATTTTCATTCTTCATACTCACAGAGCCTGAATTTGGATCTTACAAACTTCATATAAGGTTTGAATATTTTGAACACTAAATGATATTACATAGAATTTTAGAGGCAAATACTTGCCAGGAAACAGGATCCCAGAAAAGTTGTTGGAAAAGTGTCATGGTTTGAAAGGGGGCTGCCTCCAGAAATGAGGTCATAGCCATGCCTCTGCGAAATACAAATGCTAAGCCAGGAAAACCTTTTTCTCTCTCTCTTTTCTGGTGGACAGCAGAGCAGGTAGGACTCAGTCTTGGCCTCCCGGCCCCAGGCTGGCCCCTGCGGGGTTTTTTCTGCCCACCCCACACCCCCCGGCTGTCTGTTGGCAATCTCCAGCATCCCTTCCGCGGAGCCAAGCCGAGCAGGGGCCGTCCCTGCCATGGAGCCGAACCAGGAAAAGCGGCGGCAGACCCCTTCCCCCATTCCATCGGCAGAGGGAAGGGTGGACCGGCAGATGGGGGGGAAAAACCGCAAGCCCCAGGCAGGGGCTCAGCCGAGCTTCCCCCAGACACCTCCCCTCCCCTCTGAAAGCAGCCCAGGAAGGCAGAAGCTGAGAAAGAAGCTTCCTGCCCCGATTTCCGGCCGATGCAGGGGTCGCATGATCCATCTCGGGCCTGAGCTGCAAACTCTTAACTCCTTCAATGCCGCAATCCCCTTCCAGTGAAAGAAGAATAGATAGATAAAAGCTATGTAAAGGGGTGAAAATGAGACATTGAAGGCAGTGAAGGAAGACATCCAGCCCAGATGAGAGGGAAGAGGAGAAAATTTGAAAACCTTCTGTGAGTTATGGAAACAAGACAGGATTTTATGTAACACATTTTTGAGACTCTGGGGAGATGACAAGTTCAAATTTCAGAGCAAGGAGGGAAAAAGCTCCATGTTGGAGTCAGCAGACGAATGAAGCAGCTGAGATTTTATGAGAAGCTGGAACAGAGAAGGGGAGAGGGATGAGATTGAGCCTTTTGCAGCCCCAGAAAAGAAGAAGACCTAATCAGCAGGACGATTTTTTTTCGAGGACACCATGAGAACTTTACTCTGTTGAACTGTTCATTTATAAACTAAGACCCCACGGTTTGGAAATGGCCCATCTACAGCTCNGGGGGAGATGTGTCCTGAGGAGTTTTGTTTTGGTTTGTTTTTTTCTTTCCTTTTTAGTTATTCTTAATAAACTTTCTTTATGCTTTCTTGAGGTTTGAGCCTGCTTTGCCTTCCTCCTAATGCTATCTTACAGCAGAAGATGGGTGAACTGGCAATGTACCAGCACTGAGCCCACAACACTCAATGGTGCATTGGCCGGGAATCATTCTAAATTGAGAAATTCTAGATTGGCGAACTCAAACTATGTCAAAAAGTAACTCCAGGAATAAGCTAAAGGTAACTTGATTTACTGCTCAGCTGTGCATTTTTTATGAGATTTTTCTTTTTTTTTTTCTGTCATGACTTTAGAATTCATTAGACAGATACCATTTAAAAATAAAAACCATCACTGAATAGCAGATCTCAACTACTCTTCTGGATACTGGAACAAAATTACAGGGATTATAAGAAGATGTGGATGTCCACTCTTCCAAACTGGACATTCACAGGTTATTTGTGGACTATGCTCTGCTCAGATACCACCCATGAAACAAGCAGTGCCATCTCTGTTTAAGGCTCACATGGATCTTTCCTGTCTACCACTTGAAGGACCTATTACCTTGCCCTGAACAGCACAGAAGCATGTAAATCAAGAGATTTCAGCTGATAAGTGACATGATAAATAAATACATTTTACATGATAAAATAATTGGTGAAAATCTTTTCATTGCTACATTTTCTTTACAGGTGTGTGCCATGGGTACTTCACCACAAGACAAAATGAATTTATTTTCGCTGTTGCTGGGTCACAAGGGAATACAACCCAGTGGAATCTTCAGAACCACAGTTCTCCATCTTTAGGCCAAGTACTTTTCATTATTCAGTGTAAAACTACAAGGAAATACACTGCATCTACTTCTCTACAAATCCAGAATACAGATCAAGAAAATAATTTAGACACTTAGAACTCTGCCTGACACATTTGCTGCCTTGCAAAAAATAGGGAAGTAGAAGTGTTTAGTTGGAACTACATTTTATTGTACACTGAAATTATATATATAAAATATTAAAAGGAATGGCTTCTGACTGCATGCTCATATTAGAATAATTTCACAGTTGCTCCGATTTAATCTCAGGGAAAAGAAAACATTGGCAACAAGCCACAATTTATTTACTGTGCTCACACCAGAAGCGACTATAATGTTTTTAGTATGTCCCCTAGGACATACTAAAATTAAATCTATTTTATTTCCATTCTCCTCCTTTCTTTTTTTTTTCTCTTTCTTCAAATTTTAGGAAAGGACATTCTATGAAAGGATGTGACTCAGTCTGTCTCTTTTATCCTTTATCCAATTCATTCCTTTAGGGATTAATAGTTTTCACATAAATGTTGCACTGGAACAACCTTTAAGCAGCATGTAGAAAAAGTGCCAGCACTGAGGCGGAATTTAAGCAATACAGTGGTTGATTCTAATGGGTAAGGACCCAATCTTGAGAACAACTGAGGTCATTGCAACTTGCATTGACCTTAATTGAATACAAACATTGAGTCTGTAAATAGTACTGTCTTCATACTTCCCTAAATATATCTTATCTTAACATTAGAACATAATCCAAGCAGCTGGTTCTCTAAATGCTTCACTGACACAAATGAAGCAATTACCTTTGACACAAATAACCTGAGCAAATTGGATTACAATAGACCCTTTCACAGGCAACACCATCCAGACTATGTCAAGTTATGAGTAGCACTTCTTCAGTTTATCTTCACTCAGAATTAAGCTTTTACTCTGTGGGTAATTGATCTCCCAATTCCACACTAAGAATATATAGACTTTCTGCATGTCAAGACCTCCTGAACTCCTGCAGAAGCTATATTATACCTGAACATGCTCAAAAATCCATGTAGATTTAAATTAGCGCTTTATCTATGACCTTAAGTCTATGACCTTAAGTGGACTTTATCTCCATTTCCTCTGCACTGTCTCCCAAGTCTGTCAGATAATGCATTTCCTCATTACTAGCTCATTAGATGTTCATGGTAGACACATTTTCCATTGTTCAACCAAAAACAGTTTTTACTAGTTTCCCCTTCTGGTTAACCACTACATAGTCCTATAGAACTTGCTCTAAAAAGAAAACTAAATTCAGATGTTTCTTCAGTGTTCCATAAGCATTATTTACATCTTTTTTGCCAGAGTCAAAAGATAGAAATTTGCCATTCCCCATATCTTAATTCTTTCTTTTTTGTCTGAGATTGGACCTTTGAACTGAGGTGATTCCCTGAGCTATGACACCTGTTTTTTTTTTTTTTCCCAGAGTCACCAGAGTAATAGGAGACAGAGAAATTTTTTTATAATAGAAAGCATTACTACAAAAAAATCAGGTGAGGGCTGATGATATCAAACAACATGGCAGCTATGCTTCTGCTCCCCATTTTGGTTTCGTTCTTCCTAAAGATTTCCTTGGGCTAGAAAATTACATGAGGATTTCTCATCATTAATTCACATACCTGTTTTTGCCCTGGTAAGACTTTACCCCTCTTGAAGCATTTTAAAATATAAGGTAGCTATTCTGAAAAAGGGCATTTTGGCTTACTTATGCTTTTTGTTTTACAGTACTTTATACGTCTTTTATCATCCTGACTGAAAGGGAATACAAATGCTAACAAACCATGCACTGTAACATAGAAAAATCAAAATGTAAAATTACTGTCATATAGCTTTCACTTTTAATTTTAGGGCAGGTTTTGTTTTTTATGTATAAGACACCCTGAACCATTTATGAAGTCAATTAGGATATGGAATTTTTAAAAATTCCAATATCTCTAGTATGTTACAATGACACAAAGTGCTGCTACTAACCTTGTGCCATACCAATCACTGAAGAAAAACATTTATTCCAGCATGACTGTTGGCATGCAGGCCAATGACTACAAAGAGGCCTTTTTGCCTTTAAGGTCACCACTTAAAGAGGAGCCAATACTAAGGCCAGGTCTTGTTCATGGCAAGAGAACATGCTCTAATCACAGGATGACCTAGAGATGCTCATCCAGAGATGACCTCTAGAGGTCCCTTTCATCCTCAACCATTCTGTGATTTAGAGAAATATAGTCTGAAATTTCCAGTGATCATTTCCTTAATGAGTTGTGATATCAGCTTAAGTTTTAGCTCATTAACAGAGATAGTGATGGATATGCCACTTCTCAGCATCAAACCCTTCAATCTTGGTTTCAGTGTCACCAGCAGTTTAATCACCATAAGAAATGGATTAACCACCAACAACCCCTTTTAACATCTACTTCCTCTGACAACTCTAAACAACTTTTTATGACACTACATGCAGACCATTGAAAATGTGAGGTTATGCTGATTGTTAAAGGAGTATGAAACTGGCACAGTAAAGGAAATAAAATCAGGTTTTGCCAATTTGTACAGTTGTAACATTGAAAATACGGCTATTCCCTGCAGAAGAACTCATGACATTATCACTATTACAAGTTGCAGACTGAGTCTTAGACAGAGAAAGATAAACTGACCCATACCAAAAGAGCCAGCAGAACCATCATGTGTTGAAACCTGTATCTAATGCTGGCTTCATTGAGAACACAGTGATTGTTACTCCATAGACCTACATTTTGCCTTCAGTGGTTTGTCTGCTTTATACAGGCTCTTCATTTGTGAGGGAAAGTTGTATCCAATAACATAAGCAGTTGCACTTCATTTTGCTTTTGAAGCTGGCAATGGCTATGACAAATGATACATAGGAACATGTTATAGGACTAGAATAAATTAAGTCCTTAACAGAGGTGATTATCAGTCTCAGTCTGGTTTTTCCTAAACACATTGAACTCATACTTCAAAAACACTTTAGCAATGCATCTGCACTTAGCCAAATTTGCATTTGGGAGCTGTTTTTAAATACAAGGTTAGAAGAAATTGTAACTTCAGCATATGGAAGGCACAAGCAAGTACAGGGTGCTACTTTTAGTTTCCATTTTTTAGCATTCAAGACTACTAAGACGTGTAAGTGAGAAAAGAATTTGAGCTACAGCATATCTTTCTATCGAGTCAAAACAAACAAACAAACAAAAAAAAAGCTCCTGGCACATTTACCTTTTGGAGAAATGTTTCAGAGAGGTGTGCTAAAGCTACCGATAGCGTTGTTAGGACGGTTTCCATGGTCCATGGTGGGATTTCTGTTCAATGGCAGCCTTCTCCCCACAATGCAAGACCTTCGACCACTGTGCCATGCACTGCATACTGCAGGCGGAAGCAATTTGGCCAAGTGACAGCTAAGCTGTTGATAGTGACAGGAACACAACACATACACACACTGAGACCACCAGCAACAGCCAGACTTTATTGTGGGGCGCCCCCTTTTCTAGGGGCTTTGAATTTCCTGGGTTTACACACAAGATTGGACAAAGGTCCCAACTCCGCCCAGCTCACTGGCCAATGATGTGGGTGCATCCTTGGTTGAAAGGGATTGGCTGGGGTCCCCTTGTTTGGGCTTGTTGGAGCCTATCAGTAACACACCCAGAAACTTGTTTGCTTCTACTATCTGATAAACTAGGCTGGCCAAGTAAGTGTCTGTCGTGGCCAAATTATTTGTGCAGCTATAGACCAGCTGCAGCTGTCACACTAAGCAGCCTCAATTCTCATTCCACTTTGCCAAGAAAGATAGCTTAGGTAAGGTTTTGAGAACTTACTGAACCCAAAGGAACATGAGCCTTCCACACACAGGTATCAGCCCAAATCACTGTGAATACTATGTATGTGGAGTCTCAGAAAAACACAGAAGGAGAGGGAAAAGTTTTTTAAAAAATTAATTTCACTCTATAATAGGATGAAACAAAATATGCCAATTCCTCTGTTTCCATGGCACTGAACTGCTATTTCTAGCTATTTTTATTTTACAAAGAGTGCAAGTCAGATGGAGCTGGATCCACCTCAGGTTACTGGTAGAAGTGCTCAGCAAACAATTATCATGAGTCCTGGCTGACCAGGGAGCTCCCAGTTGACTGGCAGCTAGCAAATGTGACACCCATCTATAAGAAGCGTTGGAAGGAGGATCTGGAGACCTATAGATTATTCAGTCTGACGTCATGCTGCATGATGAGTGCCATCATACAGCATGTACAAGACAACCAGGGGATCTGACCCAGCCAGCAGGGGTTTATGAAGAGCAGGTTCTGTTTGGCCAACCTAATTTCTGTCTATGGTGAGGTGACCAGCTTAGTGGACAAGGGACAGATGGTGGATATTGTTTACCTAGACTTCAGAAAAGCCTTTAACAGCATTTCCTACAGAATTCTTCTGGAGAAACTGGCTGCTTATGGCTTGCTCAGGTCCACTGTTTGCTGGGTAAAAAAAAAAACCCAGCCAAATGACCAAGCCTAGAGCTGATGGTGAATGGAGTAACATCCTGTTGGAGCCTGTCCCCTGGGCTATATCCATGATCTGGACAAGGTGATCAAGTGCACTGTGAGTCAGTTTGCAGGCAACACAAAGTTTGGTGGGAGTGTTGATCGGCTGGTGTCCTGGGTTGACTTTATGAGGCTTGTTATCCCCATTTGTCTGTGTAGCTTAGAAGATAAGTTTTTGCATCTTTAGGATTCATTCTGAGAGTGAAGAGGGGGGACGATGAAGCCCACAGTTTGTTTTCACACTTTGTTCTTCCCTCCTCCACATTCCTTCTTCTGCAGGACGGTGTGTCTGCAGCGGGACAGAGCTTTTGTTCGCTTTTTAGTTAGTTTTAGCTAGCTGAGGCAGAAGTTCTTTGGACTGCAGTTCTTTTTCTTTGGACCTGTTTAAACCTGCTCTGGACTGAACACCCAGAAGAGGATCAGGAGCTCACACACCTGTGGCCCGCCAGGCCAGGCCTGGGCCACAGCATTCCCAGTGCCGGAGGAACTGATAACAGCCTGGGACTCTCTGAGTTCGTCATCTCTTCTGGAGCAGCAAGAGTTTTATTGTTTAATATTGTTCAATTTTATTTTTGTGCTGGTGAATGCTTTTGTCTGTTAAATAGATTTTTTCCACTTTTCTTCAAGGATTTTTTTTTTTCCCAAACCAGATGGGGGAGGGGTCGTTTGAATTTGCTTTCTAGAGGAAACCCTTTTAGGGGATTTTCTCCGAAATTTACCCTAAACCAAGACAGCTGGAGGGTAGGAAGGCTCTACAGAGGGATCAGAACAGGCTGGTTCAATGGGCTGAGGCCAATTACATGAACTTCAACAAGGTCAAGTGCCAGATTCTGCAGCTGGGTCACAACAACCCCATGCAGTACTACAGGCTGGGGGCAGAGCACCTGGAAAGCTGCCTGGCAGAAAAGGACTTGGGGGTGCTGCTCAACAGTCACTGAACATGAGCCAGGGTGTGCCCAGGAGGCCAAGAAGGACAATGGCATCCTGGCCTGCATCAGCAACAGTGTGGCCAGCAGGACTGGGGAAGTAATTGTCCCACTGTTTTCACCACTGGTGAGTGCTGTGTTCAGTTTTGGGCCCCTCCCAACAAGAAAGAGATTGAGATGCTGGAGCATGTCCAGAGAATGGCAACAGAGTTGTGGAATGGTCTGGAGCACGAGTCTGATGAGTATTTGAGTGAGCTGGAAATGTTTAGCTTGGAGAGAAGGAGGCTGAGGGGAGACCTTATCAACTACCTGAAAGGAGGGTGTAGTGAGGTGGGGGTCAGTGTCTTCTCCCAAGTAACAATCAACAGGACAAGACAAAATGGCCTCAAGTTGTGCCAGGGAAGGTTTGGATCTGATACAAGGAAAAAATTTGTTCACCAAAAGAGTTGTCAAGCATTGGAACAGGCTACCCAAGGAAGTGGTTGCGACGTCATGCCTAGAGATATTCAAAAGACATGTAGATGTGGTACTTATCCATGCTTTAGGGGTTGACTTGGCAGTGTTAGGTTAGTGGTTGGAATTTATGCTCTTAGATTCTGTGAAAATTTTGTGCTTGAAACAGACAGAACAGTTTCAATTAACATCTGATAAGGCTGATGGTCAGACAGCATTTAAAACACAGGGACTCTTGGCCCTTTCTTGTATGGGTGATAAATAAAATTGGATGAAAATGCCTACAAGTCAAAGTTTCAAGATTCTTCTTATTTATTTTTGCAAGCATGGTCAGTGCAGTGACCCCTCTTTTGTGATTTGACCTCCCTCTCTTGTGGTTTGTACTACATTGTATACTAAGATGCATGTTTGGTTTTTTCAACTTACTGGGAAGTCCTATACCTTTTGTCATGACATTTACTTGCTTTGGAGATGATAAATGTCTCTGCCTTAGACCTTTTACAATTGGTTACTTGTCTTTCCACAATGTGAGCAGATTGACAGTGACACAGTCTTACAAGGTTGCTCTTCTCACTAAATCACTGTGTGGGAAGAGTGTCAGAATCAACAGCCAGCAATATGTTCTTGTGTTGGTTTCCTTCTGTCGTGTAGACTCACATTTAGAATACAGATGGGGTTTATTATGCTTCAGTTGGGCTTTATGCACACATTCACAGGGGTCACTGGTAAGTATGTAAAACCAAAACGGATTACGTCTTTGACATAGTGCAAAATGCCATAAAAATGTCTTTTTGCAGAGATTTTCTGGGAAAAGTTAGAAATAGTTTATAGAGACATCAACAAAATAAGGGTCACAAACAGGGCTTCAGAATTTAGATCAAAACTCTGAGAAGTGTGACATTTTTATGCAATGGTGGCTCCCAACACAGACATATACATAAGCAATTTTCAAAGCTATGAGAGTCTGCTTCCATTTTCTTCAAAGGATTCTACTGGATGCTCAACACAAAGAATTTATCCAACTACAGGCTCCTACTTTGGACGATTCTTGGCTGAACTATTACAACAGAAATTCAGCTGGGCTGAGCACTTTTCTATAAGAGCTTAATTTAGAGAGATTTTTGTTTCAATATCTCAATAACAATAATAATAATGTGCAGACCATTGTCTGGAGATGGGAAAGAATATTTTCAATGACATGTCATTATTCTTTCCCTAGTTATAGTACTTGAAGCACCAAATATCTCCAAACTTCCTCAACAGCCTCTTTTTAACAAAGTTCCTTCTATCTTCAAGGGACCATTTGGAATAAAACAACTGCCTTTCTTGACTCAGTCTGTTTCCTACATGACAGTTTGCTCTCACCTGAGCTACCTTCAAAAGAGCAACTTTTTAACATTCTGAAAGAGAATTTTGTATTTAAGATGAATAGATGAACAGAGAGTTCAAGTTGAAGTTTCTTGCAGGATAAATACATTTCCAGGAACTTTGAGGGTTAATTTTGTTAGTGAAACACAGAGTGCCTTAGAAGAGATTGTGATTGGCACCACTCATACTCTTAAGCATCACTAAGGTAGATGCAGGTAGATATTTGGTCAGCAAATGTTCACAGCAACTTAAGCCATGCAAGTATCAGAGCTTTACTCAAATTGTCTCTCACAACAATCTAAAATAAACTGGTTAGGTCTACACTGAATCCCACAAGGAAGACTTGGAAATTCTCTTCTGTTGATAGGCCAAAAGAGGCAAAAAAATTCCAGTAAAAGGACAGCTGCAAAATTTTTTTTGATGAGGATTACATCTTTAGCCACCAGAACTAATGTCTCTGCCTTGGTAAGCTGTTGTTTCTCTCTTCAGAATAGGGCATTGTAGTACTGGGACCATACTTTCAGTGGCTGCTCCCTCATTGCTTCCAGCATAGACTCCAACATTAAGGCAGTTCCTGAGGAAAAACTGGCCCTTGGCATTTTGAGCAAGAATCTCGCCTTGATCAATAAAAAGCAAAGCCAATTGCTCTTACTGCACCCCAGTGAGACAGTCTGTCAGACATGCAAACTGTGCTTTTCTCAAACACCTACACATAGTTACAGATTTACTCAGTTCTCTGGGTAATCAAAATAGTCTTTCATGAGAAAATTCCATCTGGAGGAATTTTTGCTATATTGATCAACACAGATAAAGGCAGAAAAGATTTATCTAATGTCTCATGGTGGTCAGGTAATGAGGTTGCCTTCTTCTGCCCTGTTCTTGAACAAATATTCCCACAATAACAAATGTGCTGTAAAGACAGGGAGAATTAATTCTACTTGAAAGATGGACTGGTAGGTTCCATGCTCTTTCAAAGAGAAAACAGTTCTTAAATTGGTTCAGCTGTACCAAAACCTTGCCTTTGAAGCCAACAGATGCAGATATGAGCTACCAGCTCTTTGATGCATTTCAAATGAAACAGGCATATAGACATTCTTATTTTTGGAGCATTTCTTCAGAAAGTTAGAAAAATTCCTGTGTCCTTTTAAGTTACCAAACACTCCAACAGTACCTGCTAATGGGATACTTTAGTTAAACTGGGGCAAGAAGAAGCCCTGCCAGACAGCTTATCCTTCTGTTCAAACTTTAATGAAAGGGAAAAGACACTTTTATGGCATTTTGCACTTTAAGTTGTAGAAGCCAGTTACAGTGCTAGTTATGAGACAGGTCTTTTGAGAGCACCAACAACGTTGCCCTTGTACTAGTTTAAAGGACTGCTTATTGGAGCACAGCAAGAGTAAATCGCATTCCAACCTACATAGTCTACAGCACATTCAGCTATAGGGTGCCTTACACTGCCTTTGAGCCCAGGCAGACACCAAGTGAAGTGCAAGCTTGTTTGATTTCATTAGAACTATTTCAAGGGTAACAGTGTGTGATTCTTCAGAACACCACTGAAACAATTACAGAGAATTGTCAGTTAAGTTCCTTCCGTGTAGCCTGATTCTTCAGGCAACGTGCTAACCATTGGAACAAGTCTGACCATAATGTACATAGTAAAGTACTAAATAATGAAACAGATTGCTCAAATAGATATTATTATTCAAAATGTATGGAATAAAAATACAAGTTAACAGAATATATTGTAGTTTTACCATTTTGGTCCTATTTAAACCTTCTCAGTCATGAGCTATTCACAAGCATTGTAGGCTCTTTTCTTTTATTCATCAGTCAAGAATGTTTTGTGTCTGGTAGAAAAATAAGAAGGAAGAGGGATGAAGTCATAGAACCACAGAATGGAAGTTGGAAGCCTTAAAGATTATCTAGTTCCAATCTCCCTGCCATGGGCTGGAACACTTTTCACTAGACCATGTGACTCAGAGCTCCATCCAGCCCACTCCTGAACACTTCCAGGGATGGGGCATCCACAACTACTCTGCCATGAATAAGAGTCCAGAGCAGAGGTAAACGAAAGACTGGGAGGACCCACAGGACCACACCCCCTTCACAGGACAATGTCTTTCTGGAAAACAAAACAAAACAAAACAAAAACCCAAGGGCATTTTCTCCCTCAGCCTTTTGAAATCATGTCACTCAGTTCTGACAGATGAGATGATAGAGACAGTCTAATTCTCCAACCAAGATCTCACTGGAGAGTCTGAAGAACTCCGTAAGACTAAGAAGCAATATTAAACTTGTATTCAGACGTCTACTATTCTTTCTATAGAGTAGGGCAGCAGCTACAAGGTAAGTTTTAGCAAACCAAGAGAAACTGAAGATATGGGAAATGTCCAAAAACTCTGTAAGTAAAAGGTGCTTACATCTCAAATTATAAAACTGGTACATGAAAGAAGCAACTGGCTGGCTGGAAGACATTGCCTTCCTTGGAAGGTGAGTGGCCAATATTGGTGCATACAGACTTGCCGAATAGTTGAGGTTGGAAGGATATCCAGAAAGCAGAGCAGCTCGTCTAAGTGCTATCCATCTACTTACACCTGCAAAATACACATATGCTTTTCTCTGAGGCTACACAGAGCTGCCCACAGTAGGCAGAGATGAGTAGGACAGTACAGAAAATTTTACATACCTGTGTTTTGCTCTGCTGCTGGTAATCTGGTCATATTTTTCCTGAGATTGCATTCTGATTCACTTCCACCAACATCTAAGAAGTCTGTTAGCCCTCATATGGAGATAAAATCCCCTGTTGAAAGGTTGTTCAAGGTAATGACCAGAACAGTGTTCTGCTGGAAGATTAAGATCAGGAGTGCCTTTTCACCAACCAGTAGTCCTATTTCAAGCCAAAACACACCCAGTCTTCTCATTATAGAAACAATCCCACACTGAAGTAAAATAATGCAATTTTAACCTATTCAGAACACAATTTATGTGACAGAATGAATAAATGTCTGCTGGGTGTCAAGAGACTATCGCAACCCTTTTTTCTTGAGTTGTCAGCTAGAAACTACTAAAACAAACTCCAGAGCACCCAGGTTATGCAGCTCCTGACTTACAATTATGAGGTAGATGTGAAAAAATCACAATCAAACACATCATTAGCAATGGCAATGTCATCTTGTATCTTCTAGAAAGAACATAAAAAAGGCAAATCCAGCAGAACCTTTCAAATTAACACCTGTTTAGAACCTTCTGACAGTGAAGCCAAGGCAAACCCAGATCAAAGCCGTATCGTATAAAGAACTGACATCCCAAAGAAACCAATGGAAAAGTTCTTATTATCTTTGATGGGATTTAGAGACAATGCTTGTTCCTAAACGCCGCCTGCAAAGAGTCATGAGATTTGAGCTGTGGCTCATTCCCACCTCCTCTCCAGAGGTTTCCTAAAGGCATGCGTGAAGCTTGGGAAGTTCATTGCATAGGCCTCTGTCTCAGCACCTTTGCTATACACACAGGGTTAACATCCAGGCAAGCTTCCTGATGTCCTTATGTACACATGTATGATGCACGTTCATCTTTTAGTCATAATAATTCATTATATACCCTATAAAAGGGATTAGATGCTTTTTTCACTTATTATAGGGTCTTAAGATATCCTGTGTAATTTTACACTAAACTGACATACATTATTTTACTAACTTTGAACAATATAAATAATGTATTATAAGTAGTTTTACTGTCAAATAATTCAAATGATTGTCACTGTGCCACTAAACGGAGGCTGCCTTTAATCCACTCTAAATCTCTTTCACATAATGAGCCTTGTGTGTTACTTTTCAATTTCCAAGACAAGTCATGAGCTTCTGTGTCAAGGGCTGGTTCATAAAAGGTAAGTGCCTTTTTTTCCTCTAATAATTTCTAGAATTATGTGGGAAAAAAAGCTGATTCCCATCAACATTGTTATTATTCTGTCACACGTATGTTCTGCCACAATCTGTTGGCAAAATTGTTCTAAGAAAAAAGGTTTCTTATATTGATACAAACATTGAGGAGGAAACGGTATTTCAGGTCAGGGAAACAGCAAAAGGGATTCCTCTAGATACAAGAAGTTGTGAGGTAGATTCAAGGCATCCCAACAAAAAAACCCCATGTTTTATCATGCTCACATATGCCATAGGGTCACTATATGTCACTCAGAGAAATGAAAGTGAGACTGTGCATGTCTGTTATTTTTTGGACATGTAATTTTAAAGCTTACTGCAAGGTCTGACAATGACTGTGAAACCAGACTCAAGCCAGGACTGGCAGAATAATTTAAATATTTAAATCAAGAAATATTAGGCATGAAGAGATTAGGAATCCATAATTCCTTATGAGATCTTGTAATGTTTTATACCTAATAACTAGAACCAAGAAAGCAAAATCCTGCACGAACAAGAACATTCTATATAAAAACAAGAATGGTTCTTGTCAGTGTAGATTAAAAAGCACACAGATACCAATGCCTCTCTATTTCTCAGAATGAGAGGAAGGTACATGTAACCTCTCAGGCAATAAAAACAGGAGAGGTACCTTCTAAGACAAAAATTCCAGCTTCAGTAAAGGATGTGAGTGTCAGTGGTTCAATTGGACAGACAACACCCAATAAATTTTAATTCTGGCAGACTGGATCCCTGACCAGCCCCCTTTATTCTCTCCTGGCAACACAAACTTTTTTTGAAACAGAGATTCTCTCAGAGACAAATGAATTTACAGGTAACTAATATTCAGGGCTTATTTACATTGATATATATCTGGGTGTGTCCATTTCTCTGCCTGAACAAATTTTGTAGTTCTGATCAAAACCCACAAGTGTAGTGCAAACCTCAAAAGTTCATCACCTCACGAGGAGGGGTAGCAAAAGAAAACATATCATTAGAGTCCTCATTGTGAGAAAAAAAATAGTAGCATGGACCCCCCTTTCATTAGACAGCTGTGAATCTAACATCAGATACACAGCCTATACCACTGCACAGATAACACCCACAAGAAACCAGCTTTCCTTCAATCCCCTGTTCATAAAACTGCTTGTCTGATTTGCTGATTACATATGGCCCACTACTTGATTTATTCATTACAGAGTCAATATCACTGCCAGATAGAGGGCTATTTTGTTGATATTTTCCAGGGAAATTACAGAATAACCCAGTGTTAACTGCCAGCAGAGACTCAGAGAACATGGTCTCACCTCCTGAGTCTCCATAATCAAATGAATGAACATTCCAGACCTCAGGAAAGGCTCAGTGAGGACTAATGCAAACTCATGTAGCAGTAAAAGGATCCACATAAATATGTGAAGTCCTTAATAAGTTAGCTTTATTTTTCATTATGCTCTTGCCACCCGTATGCTGCTATTGAGCAGTTCTATGAAGCATATCAGATTTCTCACAGGGCTGCAACAAAGATATTAAAGAAACCTGCTTATAGTCATAAGGTGGTGTGAACTAGACAAGGAGTAAAGCATTGTTTGTAGTGCTCTTACTAGGCTCAATGACTCACTCAGCATCTTCAAACAAATAATATAAAAAGCAGTTATTTCTATTCCTAAGCATTAATTGGAATGAGTAGCAAAGACTGTCTTGATGAATATCATTACTGCTGCAGCATATCTCTAATGTTCTTCAGAGCTACACACAGCAGGGTTGTCCTACCAGCAAAAGAACTTTGTTCTTAGTTCACAAAGTGGTGTAATGATGACAGTTTACTACACCAGCAGCAAATGGCTTCCTGGAGTTGTTTTCTAATCTTTTACTAGGAGAGATTTTAGTCTCATTTTAGTCAAATTCACACAGAATATGAGGAGTGTTAAGCACATTCAATAGTGTTCATTCATGTGCAGTTTTATAAAGGGGTTCTACAAAATATCACACTGGAGAGTTGTCTTTTTGACTAAGAAAATTCTCAGCACTATGCATAGCATTTCCCTTTAGGTAATTTCACTGCTAACCCAGTTTGCACACAGCCAGATCTGTTAAAGAAGGCTGGCCCTGGTCACCTGTCAGGGCAAAGGTGCCTGCTCACTCCTACTGCTCCTTTCTCTGCAATGAAGGATGTTTCAGCCTATCAGCTCCTACATTCCTAGGACCAGGAGGGAGAATTTTATGGTAGCCAGAATACTCACAGCTGAGATTAAAAAAAAGATGATATAGCAAAACAGCATTCAATCGCAGTGCACCACATGGGTTGTGTTGGTGCTGAGTTGTCATTACTGGTGCTGTTTTCTCTTCAGAAAACTACCAGAGTCTAATGATAAAGGATAATCTTTTCTCCACTGCAGAGCAATTGTGAAACTGCAAATCATCTGTCCTACCATTAAATTAGCTACAGTCTAAAGCTTGTGTTTATAACTTTTTTTCCTACTTCGGTAACACTATGCAAACAAGGATCGCTGCACTTCAAAATATGACAGATCCTCTGCTTTTTTAGGATTTGACTCTGCATTTGAATCTTGCCAGCAAGCAGCATTTATGCTTGAAGTTTCTAATGAGGTGTTTAGGACTTAAATGATGAGTGGTGTTATTTCTATCTTAATTATAGTGATTAGTTGGTTTGCCAGAAATTTACTGTAGTCTGGAATGAGGATATACTGGAGTCCTATTGTCACCAAGTACCAATGCTGCTGTCTATATGTCTCCTTTTCCATCTATGTTGAGGTCATGCTTGCTTTTGGGTTAAGTAAATTTTGTTCTGTTACAAGAAGGATCACTCTAAATGAGCCTGAAGAGTCTTATATAGCTCCAGGAACATATATACAGAATAATTATCCACCCTCTCATCTTCACTGTGGAAAAGAATCAGGCTTGACTGCCAGCATTGTTGCCATCTCAGAACTCAGTTTAGTTCTACCTATGCTTATCAAAGGCTTATCTGTATCTGACCCTAGACTTGAACATCTCCAGATGTAAAAAAAAACTTTCAGATCAGTGCTTTCTATCAAGATCATATACTATGACACTGCCATTTCAGAAAGTCAGGTTCACCGAATATATGAAGTGTAAATAACTCATTAAAACTAGATGCCTTCTACAACAGACACACGGTGCTACATTACAGTAAAGAGGAAACAGGCTTCATCATAAAGTCCTAATTATAAATACTTTTAAAGTATTGATAAATGTTTAGTATACAATTTAATGATCAATCAATTTTGGGGTTATTAAGGTACAAAAAGTCTATCACTTCGTTAACAGTTTTCTGCTATACTTACAACTGACACTATGTGCAGTGCTCAGGTTTGTAATATCTATTATTTGTGTGTTTGCCATTGGTAAAGCATTTAGAAATGAAACATTGATACAATATTAAAACTAAGAAGCTGTTCTACTCTATAGGGACCACACCTTTATTACACCGTTATCAAAGTCCTGTCATTTCATGCCTTATATTGCCTTCACTGTCTCTTCCTTCTTAGGAAAGAATGTTGATCAGTACAGCATTTTGGTTTTCAATAAGAATTTATTCATTTTCTCTCATGCAAATCTTAAAAGACCATTTAAGAGAGGGACATTTGCTCTTTCTTTATCAATCTGCTCCTTATAATTTTTATGCATGTGGAAATCCACATCAAGGTAGAAGTGCCATCCTTAGAACACCATCATCTGTTGCTACATAATGCTACTCTTAAGCATGAGATGAATTTTGACAGGACATGTGCAGACACAGGTCCCACTGGGAAACTGATGTTTACATGCAAGATAGAACAGTTGGCAACTCTGAATTTTTTATGATAGGCGTGATAAGTTTACTCCCATTAACTTCATCATCACAGAAAGAAGGTAATACTGACACTTCAGTCTGGAGCTTTGGTCAAGCCTCACCTCTAGTAGTTAAACACTCATAAATCACAAAAAACAGATTATAGAAGTTGGTACACAGATACAATGGCCATTGTGAAGAATTGGTAGTATTGTATAACAGCCTCATTAAATACAAAAAAAATCAGCAATATGAAGCCTGTGTTAAATGAAGAATGAACTGGTTAATTGAGAAAAAAATTGGGAACACACCAAGCCAACAGAGGTGAGGATCTGACTGAGTCTTTAGTAGAGATCTAAAAAGCACGTCTGCTAAAACCCTGCAGATGACAAAATTTAACAGAATTCCATTAAGTGCTGGACTGAGTGGAGAGACTCAGACAAGTAACTGAGCAGAGGTCTTATTGTGGTTGTGGGCAAAAAGGGCTTATTGTGACCCTTATTATTAAGGGTCACCCTGGCGTCCAAGTAACTGTTTTATCTTTCTGTACAATATCAGTGTGGTGATCAGCACTGAACTATTGTTCTTTTCCTTAATTTTTTCCTGTAGGATGTAAAAAAATAATAAAATCATAGAATAATTTCAGAAATCTATTCATAAATTGAGGGAAATAACTTGCAGTGAAAACTCTGTGCTATACAGAATATTCTGTGCTTTTGTATGATTTTGTCAACTACACAGTGGTTGGCTCTGACAGAAATGAATACAAAATGAAGCTTGAGGCCTAATCTCTCTCTTCATGTGAAGAGTAACGTGGAGTAAACTAAATGAGTCAGACTCTATATTTCAGAAGTCATTTTGACTACAAATAGATGCTGCTCAGATGATACACTATTGGTAAGCACTTCAACTCAGTTCAATTGGTGATGATTTATGGACTAATATACTGTGGAGGGTAGAATAAATTAACTAATAGTTCCATCTCACCTTGAATTCTTCATGTTCTTTTTTACAGCAAGAAGAATGGTTTCAAAGATTAACATGCCAGTGGCTAAGACTGTCACAGTCCTTATTTATTTGTACAAGGATATATAACCCCCATCTCTAACTCCTCATAGCTGCAGTAAGTCTTAATCTGGTAGAGGGGAATAAACTGCCTCTCTCTTGATATAATGGAGAGGAGAGAGGAGAGAGAGGAGAATGTTTCAGCTGCTTTCCCCACTTGTGCAGTCACAGGAAGCTGTAAGGCTTCTCTCCATTGATGGAAGAGGAATTTAGGCTCAAGGCAGGAAAAACTCTCAAGCAGGCAGCACTCCAGCAGTGACTTGCATGCATTTTCACTTTTAAGGATTGTGCTTTCACAAACCAAACACACCACTTCAGGCTCCAGAGGGTTATATATCATGACCCCACACTCCTAGAGCTCCATGCTGTGAGGTGCTGGACGCTCTGCACAGCCCTGGAAGATGCACAGTGCACAGCACTGAAACAAATGGACTCAGCCTGGGTATTTAAATTTCAGCAACAGTGCTCTGCAAAGTTTCCAAGAACTGCGTTTCTGAAGTGCCTGAAGCTGAGTTGAAGATACAGTCATGGATCCTATAAGAGTCTTATGAGTAATTATGAGATTTCTCACCATTTAGAGCCCACTAATGACTGAAGCCACTGCATTAGATTATCAGAATGCTTTCCTGGCAGTTACAATTACAGAAAATAAACAAATATTCACTCGCAGATGTCAAATAAACAAGACAGGATATCGAAGGCATTTCTTTATACAATACAATACAATGGCTTAGACAAGCACTAGCCTAGTGCTCCCCTATCGCCCACAGTTTAATTTGCAAAGGTTTTAATTTATCTCCATTTTCCACCTCCTAGGTAAAAAAAAATTGAGAGGAAAAAAACACAAAAATATTTTAAAAATTACTTAAATAATATTTTCTATCCCTTTCACTGATGAAAACAAACAAACTCAACAGTGACAAGAACAAAACCTACAAAAACCCAAACAACAACAGTAAAAGGAGAGATGGCAAGGAAAAAATAGAAATATTAAAAAAAATTAAAATTAGATATTTCTATTGAAAATGAAATGAAAAATATGTTTAAGTTCTTATTCAGTTGCTTTAAATGTTTGTGGATTATTGTCTCTGATTATTCTTATGGAACTCCAATTTTGATTAAACAACTGTTGTTTCCAGTCTTCAGTTCTTTAATGCATGATTTTGAAAATATCTTGATCTTTGTGAGATTTGTAGGTTGGAATACATGTGGATGTCAGCTTCATACTCACATCAATCTTTAAGTGGAACACAAGTAATTGGGACAGGAAGTCAACCACAGAAAAGAGATTAAACTAATATAGTGATGGAGCCTAATTATTTTTAAAAAATGCTTCGATCTTCCTGTAGCCCAGTTTCTGCAACTCTCATTCACACAGCAGGAAAATAACATGGATATTAAGGTAATAGTAAAATGCTTTAAGACTGAAGCCCTATGAGAGCTGACAGATCCACTCTTACAAAACTCATTTTAAAATTAGGCCAGACACTGTCACTAAAGCTTGCATAGCAGGAACATTTTGAACACCCTACAGAGAGTTTGCCATGCTTTTAACTTTGTGTGAAGGCATTACATCTCAAGGCCAGGAAAATCAGCCTTTCCTCCTTCAAATTTCTTGAGCAAAATAGTCCAGGAGAGTTAAGAAATACAACGGCCGTTATTGAATCGAATTATTTGTCAAGATGGATGTTTGGAAAGAAAATTCCTCTTAGTTCAGACCTTTGCACTGTGCACTCAGAGTTGTGCTCACCATCCCCTCTGACAGATCTGTTCTCCATGTATGGTGGTGATCACAGAACTCTGAAAATTCAGCAACTCTCACATCCAGCCACAAACTGTCACTGACACAGAAGCTGAACAGTGCTTTTATGAAGAGCTGCACATCTGAAAAGCATGGAGTTATTGATTCACCAAATTTAGATGAGTTTTAATGGAAAAAAAAAACAACTTTGGAGCTTTAGGAGAGACTCATCTCTGGAAATACCAGCTGGACATCATATCAGCCATTCTTATGTTTGGGTGATATAAATAGAAACTGAGAATTTGAGAATCCTATGGAAAGGATGTTATGGGGGGTATGGGACAGGCAATGCACTGTTTTAAAGGTTCATGTGAGCAATAAGTAGATATATACACCATGTATGATATGAACCACATGTATCAATACAAACACGTTTATTTTCCAGTGCTTTTACTTCTTTTTTTTTTAAGTGACTCAGCTGTTATGAACATCTTTGCCATTAAAGGACTCTGGAATTAATCAGAAGAAAAATCCACTGAAATACTTCTTTATTGAAGTACCTTAATATTGATGTTTTCATATAAAGAAACAAAGCTAAAATTCCCTGCTGGAGGAGAAGTCTTCTTGTCACTAATTTTGCTAAAGAATTTCTCTATCATGCCAGTTAGTTATTTTTCACTACAACTGCCATCCATCTAAAAGCTGGCTTGCTACAGCTCATCAGGATTCTTAAGCAATAACAAACACAGAGATTTTGTAAATCAGAACTCATTCATGCTGTGTGCACTTCTAATTGCATAATATTAAAGCAAGACCTGTTGGCAGGTGAACAGATGAAGAAATTTTGAAAACCCCAAGCAATTAGGCTCTGTTCAAATCAATCATGTAAAATTTAGGGCCCACAGTACACTGGACTTGTTTAAAATTTACGTAGATGATGGTGTCAACTGAGCTGTCCCACTGAAAGGCTTCACCTACATTCTAATCCACCACTGCACCACACTTAATTCCTGTATTTTCAGCAGTTGATATTCTTAAATATGGAGATTAGCTCCTTAACAGAAAACAGCTCCCACAAAAAAGTTATTTATCCATGTCCAGATGTGATTCCTTAGTGACCATGAAGGTAAACTGAACTCTGAATTACTTTTGTATTATGTTATTAATTTATTCAGTGTATTCCTTAAAGTGTGCTATCAGAAAAATCATGACTGAAATGCCACCTTTGCTAAGCCCAAGGGAGGTTGATGAGTAAATCAGAGACAGGAATGTGTCTTCCAATTCCCAGATTCTGCAGACATTGACTTAACTACAGCAAATTTGCTCATAAGTAATTTACTGGGAGCAACACTCACAAATTCACTTAGATGAATAAAGGATTCATAAGAACACAGTAATATCCATTTCCCAAATGATTTTCCATTTCCTATCAGGGCTGGATGTTACCATTTGTTTATCTATAATTTAAGTATGATTTTATTAATGAAGCAAATAAATGTATTCATTCAGGGGGAAAGCTTTCATTCATATTGATAAGGTTTGAGGTTGTTTTCTTGTTCACTGTATTTTGTCTAGGTCCTACCCAAGAGGCTCTAAAATGCTCAAATGTAGAAAACAGAGATGGACAACACACAGAGTCAGAGCACAGCTGAGGTTAGAAGCTCCAAACACCTTACACAAAGCAAGGTGGGCTGCAGCTGGTTGCTGAGGCTTTGAGGATCTCTAAGGACAGAGACTTCACAACTTCTGAGCAACTTATTTCAGTGTTTGATTACAATTTAAAAGCAAAACAGACTATTCTTATGTTCAAATGCAATTTCCTCTATTTCATTTTTCAGCCATTCCCTTAGTGTTGTTTTCTTGTCCTTCAAACCACTGGAAAGAGTCTTCCTCCATATTTCCTTCTCTCATCAAATGTTTATAAAAAACTTGATAAGTTACCCTTGAGCCTTCTTTTCCCCAGGCTAAACAGTTCCAGCTCTCAGCCTCTCCTTGTATGACAGGTGCTCCAAGCCCTGATTCATACCCATGGTCCTTCACTAGAGTTGTTCCAATGTGGCTTTTTATCTCTTGGGCCATGGAACCCAGGACTGTGGTATAGCACTCCGGATGTGTCCTCAGCAGTGGAGAAGAATGACCAGACCAGACTCCTGTTTCAAAATCCAGTTTCTGAAATCAAGAATCCCTATGCTCATGCACTTCACACCAAAATAAGTTTTTGTCCCTCAAGCTAGAGAGAGAATTTGCTCCCACTATCCCAGAAAAAGCCTTGCTTATGCCCCAGTCCTCTCCTGTAACAAACCTTTTTCTACCTCTCCCCAACAAGATTCCCTTACCTTCCCCTCCTGTCTCTTATGGAGGGATGCCCATGTGGAAGCCCATTTGCTATATACCAACTTCTCCTTCATCAGTTATCCCCTTAAGTCTCTCTCAGAAACTCTAAATCTTTCCCACATAAAGCTCAGATTCTCAGAACCTTGGGAACTTCTCACTTCAAAGTCCCTCAGTATTCCCCAAACACATCTCTGCTCTGCCATTCTTTATGTGCTTTCCATAACTGCCCTTTCCCCTTGCATTCCATACAAGTTATCTCTTTCTCCTGCCCAAGAGGAGGCCCTGTGAGGGCTCGATACTCAGCCGCACCAAGGATTTCCTGTCACATACTTTAAGTTAAGGTTCTGACTTCTGCAACGCTCCTGGCCTTTGCTTCTCTGTTTGGAGCATTAAAGTACACTTGAGGTTGCTAAAGCAAATGTTTACACCTGGGTCCTTCACCCTCACTAGAATTTCCCCCCTTTTTCTGTAAAGCAAATTTTTGGACACCAATCACTCCCTGAAAATTTGCAGTAGAGAAGCTAATATAGACATTAGCCTAGAGACATGATGAGCTGCACAATTTCCTCACACAATGTCAGTTTTACTGGCAAAAATCACAGGGATTGGGTTGTAGAGCTTAAGCTATACTAATACAGAGTACAGTCATTGTCAGGATCTCAAAGTCCAACATAAAACTTTTGCACTGGAAAACAACATTCCTGTATCCCTACAAGTTCTTACGTGTGATAAGCTGCACGTAGCCCAACTCTGCTTTACCCGTCGACTTCAGTAAGGCAAATTAGGCTAATGCTAATTATGTTTGCAAACCTCCCAGAGCAATTTTTGGTGCAAAGCAACTGCATGAGAGCATTCTCATGCAGCATGTGGTCATTATTTTTTCAGTTAATTCAACTTGAGCTTGATGTCATGGAAACAGCATTTAAAAATCTTTGGTATATCTTCTTGCTTCTCTTTTAACACTTGAAGACTAGAGGTTACTTCAGAAAGAAGCTTTACCACCATTATTCTGTTCATCACAACCTTGAGCTTATGGCTCAAGATTGAAGGCATAATTTGGGTTGCTGTTTTGAACAACTGAGAAATAAACAAGCTTTGCACAGTAGGAAACCATTTGAAAAATTTTCAGCGTTAAAAAATAAAACACAAAGAAACACAACATCCAAAAATGGAAGGAGTGTACTGCATGTTTGCAGCATGATCTACTGTATGGGCAGTCTCCCCTGTGAGCATACACCACAGACTTACCCTTCTTATTCTCCTTACCTTGCAGGATCTGGGATCTGCCAGATTTAGCCTTTTTTTTTTTTAATTGAAAAAAACCTCATCTCCTTCAATATAGTACAAGTTCTTTTCATAATAATTATCATTACCTTTTACAGAAGTAGAACGAAGTATCTAATCCCTTATTTTATTCTTGCAGGGCTCTTTTTCCTTCTGGACCATAGCTACCATAGTTCAGAGAGGCTCCTTGCAGGGAATCTTCACAGCTGAATAGAATAACAGAAAAAATTGCTTGAAAGGGACTGTTGGAACACACAGTGCTGTCAAAAACCTACTACCAAAGAATTTTGAGAAGTATATAAAAGCATATATCATATTCAGATATGAATATCAGACTATATTGAGAGTGGTAAGTATGTAACAATTGGAACTGTTCATTACTCTTCTTTAGTATTATCCTTTATTCTTCACTTCGAGTCACTGTAGATTTTCTTATTCTTTTTATATAGAAGGACATCCTAAAATATTTGGACTGTGTACTCACAGGAAAAAAAAAAAGAGAATAAAACTGACAGCCCTGCAATTTCATTTTATTTGTATTAGAGCAAGAGAAGAGCAGCTCCGCAAGGCATAGTAAGCCAGGAACCAAAGGTGACCACAACACTGGAAGTGCCCCCACTCATCAGGGCATGTTCCCAGAGGGTTTGAACACAGCAGGCAGGCATGGTGATAATAACAAAGTCTATTTATAGAGTCAGACAAAGCAAGCTAATGAACCAGGGCCAGGGTATGACCTGGGAACCCATACAGCAGATCAGGTCACAAAGGGATAGAGATAATGCTGCAAAATGGGTCCAATATCCATCCAAAAGAAAGGACTAGGGACAAAGGCACCTAAAATACTGACCCAGAAATGCTCTAAGAAGCAAGACCAGAGACAAGACTAGAGCCAGGTCTATCCGTTACATAGCTCAGAGTAGGAGTGAGTGCCCGAGCCCCAGCTTAAATGGAGTTCCTGGGATTACAGGCAGAAGGCATGGATGGAGGCTCCAGGTGAGGCTGGTCAGGGAGACTAAGGACTGTTAGTGTCCTCATGTCCCAGCCATGGTTCAATGCCAGATTATCACTGGTGTTAATACTCAGTATCTTCCCCAACAACTTGAATCATGCAACAAGGTACAGCCTCTGAAAATATTTCAAAGCAGTTTGGGTATGTGCTAGTCCCTCAAAGCAGCACTATTACTCCAGACTGAGGTTGTGAGCATCTGCTTGCAAAGTCCAGTGTCTGAAGCACACCACGTTACTCATCCTGGGAGCTGAGCTGCCTGCACTGAACTCCATCACCCTGAGAAGACAGAGCTGTTTGAGAAGCCTTGGTCAGCCTTGGAGCTCAGCTGCAAGGAGTTTGAGTAGAAGCTCTGCTGAGCTTTATCTCAAGGCTCCTGCGCCTACCTGTGCTGCAGTTGTGCTTGCTCCCATCTTTTTCTCCTTTATGGAAAAGGATAAACTCCTGCTGCTCCAGGGACACATTTCTGCTCACAGGCAGAAAACCCAGTCTACCATGAACATGTCCTGGGAGCAACTCAAGGCCAACTCAATTCTTGGTTGTTGTACTGCTTGCCCAGTAAGTGCCATAGACAATCCTGCCATGGAATCTGAAGAGTGTTTCACTGGAAAATATGCAGCTCTCACAGATTATGGCTAAATTGCAGAGCATGGCCATGCTTCCCGTCTTCAGGATTTAAGTAGGCCTTGATCTTATGTGGGGTGAAACCCAAGTGGACACCGTATTCCTTTCCCTTTCTGCATTCATGATTTAAAGAGGCAGACAGCAGAAGGAAGCTGTGTGATGCACTCCACCGTGTCTCTCACCTGTGTGGCAAGCAGAACAGCACCCCACAAAATATAGTGCTCCATAGCTGGTGTAGGACCACTGAGACAAGTCACAGTGAACACTCCAAGCTAACGTAGTAAAATGCTAAATAACTGTTTAGAGAAAAGACTCCAGACATAGTCAAAGACAAAATCACAGAATCACTTGGGCTGGCATTTAGTCCAGCTTCCCTGCAATGAACAGGGACATCTTCAAGTAGATCAGGTTGCTCAAGTTCACCCAATCAGATCCTAAACATTCCCGGGAATGGAGCATCTACCATGTCTCTGGGCAACCTGTTGCATTTTCACCACACTCATCATGAATGAATTCTTACATCTATTCTAAATCTGCCCTCTGATACTTTCAAACCGTTACCCCTTGTATTGGAACAGGCCCAACTAAGAAGTTTGTCCCCATCTAAGTACTGAAAGGCCCCAGTAATGGCTCCTCAGAGCCTTCTCTTCTCCAGGCTGAAAAACCCCAATGCTCTCAGCCTTTCCTCATAGGAGAGGTGTTCTTTCCTTCTGATAATTTTTGTTGTCCTCCTCTAGATCTGCTCTAACAAGTTCAGGTCTTTCCTGTACTGAGGACCCAAGAGTTGGACACAGCATTCCAGGTGGGGTCTCACCAGAGCAGAGCAGAAGGACAGAATCACTTTCCTTGCCCTGCTGGCTGCTTTGAATGCAGCCCAGGACACATTTGGCTTTCTGGCTGCAAGTTCACACTGCCAGCTCATGTCCAGCTTCTCATCCACCAGCACCCCTAAGTTCTTCTCCCAGGACTGCTCCCAATCTCTTCATCCCCCATCCTGTGCTGATATCAGTGGTTGCCTGGACTGTGGTGGAGCACGTTGCATTTGGTCTTGTTGGACCTCATAAAGCTCACACAAGCACAATCCTCAAGCTTGTCCAGGTTCCTCTGAATGGCATCCCACTACTCAGGTGTGTCAGCCACACCACACAGCTTGGGGTCATTGGCAAACTTGCCAAGGATACACTCGATCCCACTTTGTCATTGATGTAGATATTAAACTGTACTGGTCCAAGTATGGACCCCTGGGTGACACAACTGATCCCTGGTCTCCATCCAGGCACTGGGCCACTGATCACTACTCTCTGGGTGCATCCTTCCAGCAAAATTCCTTACCCACCGAACAGTCCACCCATCAAATCCATCTCTCCAATTTAGCAAGAAGGATGTTGTGTGAGACTGTGTCCAAGGCCTTATTTGTGTGAGTCCAGATAGATTACACCTTTAACTCTTCCTTATCTACTGATGCAGTCACTCCATACCTGCTGGCTGAGACAGAAAGTTCTGTGGGGAGCTTTCCCATGCTGCATAGGGTAGTACTAATTGGGAAAGGGAATTCAGCTCCCTTGCTCCTCTGAAACATCTGCCTGAGAAAGTTAGAGAGGAGGCCAGTGGCTGTACCATACTCAGAACGAATAAACTCAAACAATTTCTACTCTAAACAAGTCTGATATAATATAAAAGATCACTGAGCACTGCTCATGTCTTTTGCATGATTCTCTTAGAAAATTAATGTGTTTGTGACTTTGTATACTTGTTCTATTTGAAACACCAATGGCTTTGCTGTCAAATATCAGCCTTTGTAAAACTTCATCAATTTATTCTTCAGATTAAGTACAGCCATATTAATTAGGTTGCATAACAAATGCTTGTGGAATCTGAATACTCTGAAGGACTTGAAAGGAATAACAATTTGGTTTGGACAGGCTATTAAAATCAAGTCACTTGGGAGTGAACTGGAGATTTAAGTCTCCACCATGACTTCTGGAGCATATTAGTGCTTTCATACAAGATGGCTCACTTTATCTTCCCCTCATTCCTTCACTTTTTATCAAAACATCCTCAGTTTCAAGCAACTGAAGCCATTATCTCACACCAACATCACAAGTGGAAGTTCTCTGATAATGTTAGAGCTTCAGATTTAATGCCTCATTCTTGCATGTAGTCGTGCAATAAAATTAGGCAGAACCCTGGAACAAACTGCTTCACCTGCCATATGCTCATTTTCCCTCCATTCAGCAGCAGCAGTAATTTCCTGCTGGTAGCTTTCAGACATGAAAATACTTGCTAGTACACAGGAATAAGGTGCTTCCATTCCAAAAAGGAGTCTCTGTTTTCAGCATTTGACAAGAGGCAACAGCCAGCTAGACTACATCACAGCACAGCAAGAAATTATCCCAGCTAAAGCACTTCATTCTACCTTGATACTGTATAAAGACCATGGACATGTTATTGACGGAATGGCTTTCACTGAGGGGAAGATAAGCCAGGTGCAGGCCTGTTCTGCAGACTCATTTGAGCTTCATTTTTAGCTCTTCCTGTTGAAAACGTTGTTTGGCTCAGCCTTTACTAGGCACTTGAGAATTCACACCAAATTAGAGACATAGGCATTTAGATGTTTTTTGTCTCTGCTGCTCAAGACTGTCCACTGAATGGAATCCCTTGCTCTGCAATTTGGGTGGCAAATGGAGATGTTTGGCTTTACAAGTCATCAGTCTAAGTTGAGCTAATGGGAATAGAAGAAAGGCAGTGGATATCCCTTTATTCCATTCCAAGACTTGCAAGGGAAGAAGCAGGCTTTTCAGGTTTCATTAATTACATACATCTACAAAGCTTCTTTTTCAGCAGAAAAAGGCTGTGATTCAGATACTCAACATTAGCAATTTGTTTGCCTGGAATAGCAACTCTTCCCCCACCAAGCAATACCAGAATATTTTTGTTTCAGACACTATTTTGGCACACTGCCTTTGTTGCAAGCAAATACAGCTTATTGGGAATAGAGATCCCCTTTTAAAAGATGTTTTTTTTATTTCATTTTATCTCATCTTATCTAAGAAATTACATGGCTGTCTCAGCCTAAAGTAGATGTTACTATTAGCAGTTAATGTGTCAACAAACATTGCACCACCGCTGCTCGTTGCCCTCTATGAGAATGTCAAAAAAAGTGAAAAGAATGTCATTCCTTGAGGGCCTGAGATGGAGGATTTAAGAAATGCATCAAAATAAGTTGAGATTTCAGCCCAGATAATTAGTTCTGGTAGGTAGACAAAGGTGGACTTCTGGCTGAAACAGATATAAACGCTTTAGGAAGAAGCCCTTCATAGCCACATTGTTCTGCTTGTTGCTCAAGAAAACAGCTGGAAGTTAGGAAGGGGTTGACAGATTTTACACAAGCTCAAATCGGGTGCCAGAACCCACGACTTTTTGTTCATCTTCTCTGTGTATTCAAATACAAAGTTCAAACTAGTGAGTGAGAAAGAATTCATATTTTCTTGACATCTGGTTACATTTCTTTCTAAATACTCAGTAAAGAAAAACCCTAATTAGGGTCTGCCCAAAAGACCACAAGGGACAATTTCAGGTAAAGGTGATTGGTTAACCTTGGTTGAATGACAGGTGTCCACAAAGCCACTCTCTCACGCCCCCTCCTTAGCATTACCAGGAGAAAACAAAATGAATAATCTTATGAGTTAAGAACAGGGATATCACTCGTCAATTACCATCACAGTCAAAACAGACTTTGCTTGGGAAGATTAATTTAATTCATTGACAATTAAATATAGAGTAGGATGGTGAAAATAATATCAGGCTACACCCCCCCTCCCCCCCAAAAATAAACTAGAACAAAGCAAAACCCATTTTCCTTCCACTCCCAGGCTGAACTTCACTCCTAACTCTTCTACCACTCGCCCTGTCCCAAGAGATGCCAAGGGATGGAGAACAGGGGTTACAGTCAGTTGATAACACTTCATTTCTATTGCCTTTTCCTTCTAACACTATTCCCTATTCCAGCATGGGACCCCTCCCACAGGATACAGTCCTTCACTAAGTCCAAAAGTGTGGGTCTCTCTCATGACCTGCAGCTCTTCAGGAACTGCTTCATCATGGCTCCTTTCTATGGGGTACAATACTTCAGGAACAGTGTTCCAGTGTGGGTCCCCCATGGGTCACAGGCCCTGTGTGTGTTCCTCTGCGTGGTTTCACCTCCTGCCAGGAGAATGTGGGTTCTGCATGGGTTGCAGCTTTCTTCAGGACACATCCATTTACTCTGTGGACTGCAGGGACACAACCTGCTTTGCTATGGTCTTGCCAGAGGCAGCAGAGAAACTTCTGCTCTGGTGGCTGGAACACCTCCCCTCCTCTCTCTCCTTGACCTTGGTGCTGCAGGACTGTTCCTCTTCCTTTTAACTTACTCCTCTCTCACAGCTGCTGTACAATTAAAAAACGGGTTTTTTACCCTTTCTTGAACATGTATCACACGAGTGCTACCAGTGATGGGCTCAGCTTTGGGCAGCAGTGAGTCCATTTAAGGGCTGGCTGGAACTGTCTCTGTCCAACACAGGGGCAGCTCCTGGTCCGTTCTCACAGAATTCAACCCTGTAGCCACCCTGATACCAAAATCTTCCCTCATAAATCCAATATGGTCAGATAGTGCAGGTAGGAAGATACAGCTAGAATAAGATGCATAATATCATATAGATATGGCTCATTTCCAGCAGAAAAACACATGCAAATTAAGTAGAGTTTTTCTTTAAATGATTGAATATCAGTGGCAAAGTCAAAGAGAAAAGGATATTCTCAAATACAACCATGCAGATCAACTTGCAGCAGCAAGAAATATTCATATGAATTGACAGAGCCAAAGAAGAAAAACTATTTATGAGTTTATAGGTAGGGAAATGGTTTTGTATGATGGAGACAGGTAGAAAGAAAACCACATTAGCACATTGGTAAGGCACTGCAAATCAAAGGTTCCAAGCAGAGACTGTCTAGGCAATCCAATCACTGTCTGGGCAAACCATTAAGAAAGCTTTTGACTGCTTGTGAGAATGCCTCAGTAAAACAAATATGAATTATTCAGTCATGTCCTTATGTTGTTAATGCTGTGAAAGTAAATACATAAAAAAGAAGCCATAAAATGCTTGTTACTTATCTTCAAGTCATTTTCAATACACTAGCAATGTAAATTGTTTCTGTTTAAAAAAAACCCAAAAAACCAAAAAACCACCAGCCAACAAACAAAAGACAATAAACTAAAAACCCCAACAGTATAGAAGAGGACTCTCATTTGAAAACGAAGTGATACAGGTGCTGGAATCAACCTGCAGCATCAAATTTACTCAGAGATCTACAGTACATTCATGGCTGGTCACACCACCACATTTCTAACTACCTTCAACTCTTGTCTAGTATATCTATTTACTGCAAATCTTGAAAGCATTATTTCCATAAAGGTGTTGACTTAGAAAGTAATACAACCAAGAACTATGTACAGGCCTCATCCGAACTACATTTTCTAGGAAGGACACAATTAACAGATACTTTTTCATAGCAATATACATACTTGATAGAAAAAAAAAAATTCAAATATCAGGAATGATAGGTCCCACAATCTGCTATGTGCCTTAAAAAGGCTTGGTGTAATTCCCACTGAGAACAGTGGAAAGATTCAAAGGAAATTATTGGCAGCAGCAACTATATTCTGCATGAATTCTCATTCCTTCATATTTAAACACAGCAGGAACAGACACTTTGTCAGGTTTTGAGTAGGAAAGTTAAAAAATGAAGGAGTTGGGGGTCCAATTTTTGTCCCAAAGGGAGTGAGGTTAAAATGCTCATATGATTTTGACAACCATTTCCTAGCCAAATATGTATATTTTTCCACTGGGCTATTACTTATTTAATAAAACTAATAAATATAATATGGTCCAAAGACAAATAAACCCCAAACTCTCAAAGGTACTCTGTGGCATTTGTGACCCTCTAACTACAGCTCAGCACCTCGTGGAGCAGGTCTGGAGTGTGTTCTCACCTGCCAAGTCACTCCCACATTGTCTTCGGCTACAACAGCAGAACGGGCCACAGTGTCCACAGCTACCTGAGTTAGACCAGAGGTGTCCTGGCCAGCTCCTTCCCTTCAAACTACTTGGGCAGGAAGAGCTGTCCCCCACATGCATTCCATCCCACACATATTTTCAGGCAGTGCCAGTATAAGCACCTTTGCTTCTCGGCTGGTGTGACAGATTTCCTGTATTCCCATGCTGTTTTTACATTTCCCGATAAACACAACCAGGATAGGAAAACAGAAGAAGCATGTGCATTGCTAATCACCACACTGGAGGTGACTGCATTTCCAGGACAGCTGGCAATCCTTTCAAACAAGCGTGCACATAAGAAGATAATCCAATTAGGCACTTGAAGATTCTTCAGGAAGAACAACAGCACAATATATGGAAGATTTAGTGTAACCATGCAACAGTTTTGGTCTAACAATGCTAGCAAGAAATCTTATAGCCAGACAATTAACAAAATAGTCTCCTTCCTTCAATAAAAGCTCAGATATGATGAGCTACCTGATACTCATTTACTACTCTTAAAAGTTACATAAAGAATAACTGCCTTGGGAAATGGGAAGCTTTAATTATTTTTTGTGTTGCTGTACCACTCAAAGTTCAAATGAACAATAAAGACGGTAAGAGTGAAGTGTCTTATCAAAACATGGATTCCTAAAATCTTTGTACTAAAAGTGAGATATATAGAGAAGAACTCTTTATTTAAGGGACAGAGAGTATCAGTCAGAATGCCTTGCCTACATCTCCCAGGACTAAAAGACATCACTTTGTAGCTCATAACATTTTTTCACCACAGTAAAAGTGTTTGAAATGGTACAAGGAAGACATTCTCTGAAGGCTATCCTTATCTGTAGATCCTATGGATTTGAACTATGTGTGCAAAGGTGTTGAGTTGATTGTTCTTTGGCCAAGTGAGCAGTGAAAAATGGAGAAGGAAGGAGATACCACAAAAACAGACTGAAAACCAAGCTCCAGAAAGAGACTGGATCAGCACTGAAAGAAGGGCTTGTGCACAACACAAGATGCATGAGAGGTTTGGATTTGTAAGCAAATTCATAATCTCTTTGTTTTCGCCTTTCTTCGAAGAAACAAAACCTCACACACTCTTCAAAAAAGAGGAGAAGGGTACACAGCCTGGGTGCAAATAGTGCAGAATTTGTGCACTCAATAAACATAACTGTCATTTTCTCAGTGCCTTGTTGGTGCCTGGTAAAACATGTTGCATGTGTAGAAGCTTCTAACCTATATTTGTATGTAACACAGGAAAAAAAGATTCTGCAGATAAGGCAGAATAATAATAAGGCAGATAAGACTACTTATCAGCATGGGTAAGCTTTAAACATACAGTAAACTAGCAAAAGTACTATACCAATGCTCATGCTCACACATTCCAGCTGCACAGGGAAAAGAAACATAAACGAGAGGGAAAACTAGCAGAATATTACCCAAAATTTTACCCGTGTGCAAAACATATGCAGTTTACCAGGAATCACTGCCAAAATGCATTTGTATTTAATCTAGTGGGTGAAGGGTGCCAAGTAACCCTACTGCCTTCTGTCAGCAGAAAATAGGAAATGTTGAGAGGGCACTGGGGGACACAAAGGAAGAAAAATGCCACTAGCTCCTTCTGCTTCATCTAGAATACAGTTGAAAGCTATAAAATGTGTATTTGAACTACTGCAAAACACAAATCTAGGGATGTGGCTATTTATACAGTTCTTACATCAGTGCTAGTAGGAAAAAGAATGTCAAGAAAGAACACATTTTTCTTTTTCCCTTTTACTTCTACTTTTATTTGTTCCACCACACTGCTCTGTTTCCTTTCTCTGTTCTGCTAGACACAGGTTTCTTTCTAGAACTATTTTCTCTTTTATAATATTTCCTTCTTCTTTTTATTCTTTCTTGTGCTCCTCTTGCTTTTGTATTTGTCTTGTTTCTCGATGGTTTCTTTTCATTGCCTTTCTCTTCCTGGATTTCCCCGCTCCCCTCTCCCTGTAGTGGAGGCAGCAGCTGGGAAGCTGTGCCAGCATTAGCCTCCACGGTGAGCACCCATTAGGAATGTAATTGACTTGCTTCACACCTTTGTGATCAATTCCCTGTGCAGCAGAAACCAGGTACCAAGTCCCGGGGTAGGGCTACACAGCCTTAGGTACCTGTTAAGGAAAACAGGTGCCTCAGCACCAATTTCCAGTAAAATCCCTTGAACCAAATGATGATTTGTGAAAGCACGGGCAAAGCCCCTGGACAAGATCAGGATCGCTCCAGGAGGCTACGGTGGGAGTCAAGAGAGTTGTAAGGCAAGACAGAGTGCAGGATGCTTTCAATGTCTATGAATGAGGAACAAATGCAGAGGGAAGAAACCTATACATAAAATCTCTTGGTGCTTATGACCATTTCCTTTAATGTGGTTGGACTATGGAGAATAGGTTTGATAGGCTGTGTTTTTATTAGCAAATTGAACATACACTGGCCATAGGCTCAACACAGTCCCATAGTCATGGACACAGTGCTGCTCATTAGTACACTGCCAGGCAAAGTTTTGGCTCTGGCCGCATACCAGCCACTCTGACCGCTCAGAAGGGAGTGTACAGCAGAGATTGCTCAGGACACAGCACAGATGAAGGCACTGTGTTCAGCAGGGGAAAGAGAATTTAGATGGTATGTGCGTGACCTATGACATACCACTTGCCTAAGAGCCAAAGAACTGCTATGGAGCTTTTATTTACTAGTATAGATCCCAGAATTATGGAATAGTTGAGATTGGAAGGGTCCTCTGGAGGTCATTTGGTCCAATCTCCCTGCTCAAGCAAGGCTACCTAGAGCCAGCTGCCCAGGTCCATGTCCAGAGGACTTTTAATTATGTTCAAGACTGAACACTCCACAAGACCTCCAGGCAACCTGTGCCCAGTCACCCCAGCAGCAAAAAGAGTGTTTCAGTTTGTGCCCACTGCCACTGGTCCTGCCACTGGGCACCACTGAAAAGAGCCTGTCTCCATTCTCTGTGTGCCCTCCTTTCAGGCACTCATAGATTATTAAAATCCCCTCAAGCCATCTCTTCGGCCTGAACCCTCACAGGCCTCTCAGACTTTCTTCTTAGAAGAGATGCTCTGGTCCCCTAATCCTCTTAATTGTCCTTCAGTGGACTATCTCCAGTACATCCATCTTGAACTGGAGAGTCCATAACTGGAATCCATCTGGAAGGCCACCATGTACTGGTACATGGATATGTAGCATGAAAATTTCTTCATTCCTTAGTCCAGCCAGTAGGCACAAGGGGAAAGATTGCACCAGGCTGGCTTTGTGCCCTACCCAGTCCTCCCAGACTATGATACTATTCACCATTCTCAGCCTTTGTGCTGCCTTGCAGGCACATAAAACAAATCCTCAGTTTCATGCTTAGAAACACCACTGTGAGTGTTCCAGCCCACATCTCCAATATCCACACAACCTGCAGAAAACAAGGAAGAGTAAGGGCAGAGAAGCATCCCATTAGGCCCAGAGAGGATTCAGAGTCTTTATTCCATTTAATCTCAGAACGAAACTGATGACTTGAGGAATTACTATTTTTCCCCAAGTAGAAATCAAGCATCAGAAAGCAAATCTGATTTTTTTTATAGCCCACAAACAAGTTATTTTGTTTGTTTCTTTGCTGGGAGTAGAGCCAAAATCTAGTGATTAAAGTTAAATTTTAAAAAGCACTCAACTGTTTGCTACTTTAAAAGCTGATTTAAGGCATTTAGTGCTAGAAGCTGTTAACTAATGGAAAACTCTGTCACTCTCTAGTTTTCTGTCAAGGCAGACACCTCTTTCACTGTTCTTTAATGCTTTTATCATATAAGACTTTATGAACTTTTAGAGGTTACTCTCTCTTCCTGTTTATTCCTCACTGAGAATATTAATAAAGAATTTTTTTTTCTTTTGAAGACCTATACAAAAATAAAAGGGAGGACAGGATGGTGATGGGGGAGCTCACCTGGGACAATTTCACTTTTAGAGGATCAGCAGTGGTGCCAAAGAAGGAACCTTCCAAATCCTTGTCCTTGACTCAGACATAAGACCCAAAAGAAAGAATCCGTTTCAATGGGAGACAAACAACCTTTGGAATACTACAGACCACTAATGAAAATCTTCAATTAGCAAAGATCCTCTAGGACAAGGCCCAGTAAATTCATGAGAGGGGAAGTCCAGGAGCAGCTTTTCATCCATCATCATACAACCCTGGTCATCTTGGAAGTAATTTTGCAGGCAGCTGGGCCAGCAGAGATATGTAAAAGGGACCCAAAGCAATACGATGGCATTGCCCCCTGGAGCCACCCCAACCAGTAACATTCCTAAGAGGGGGCTTGGGTTCTCCAGTAGTCCCCACACCAACATGGTGCTGCTGCCACTCAGAAGATACAGCTGCACTTCAGCTGCAACACTGTACTGGTGTGGTAAGACTGGAAAATACAAAAGTATTTTTTTCCTAGGATATTCCAGAATATCAAAGAGAAAGGAAAAAAAAAATAGTATCAGTATAGCACTCAGAATTCCCTGGGCAACAGGGCAACAGAAGCAGCTAGCTCAAGCTGGTGTTAAGACAACAACTTTGAAACAGGTCATGTCTATAAAGTATGTGTAGAATACTAAAAGGCAAAATACTAAGGGAAATAAAAAGATAGTTGAAGCTAAACATTATGAAGTTTTTTACTCAGAAAGCAGTAAGTTGAGAGTGATAAAAAGTGGATGATATACAGCATGCAGCACAAGCAGAAAAGAGATCTGGCCTCGTGCTCTGGTATTGCATCTGCAGTCATGGAGACAAAGCTAGTGAAAAATGGTGAGGGAGCAGGTGATCAAGTGTATGCACCCCACCGTGGCATCCAGTCTTTCTCCTTTAAGATGGGCAGAATGTAAAACTCAGACCAGTGCTACAACAAAGAAGCACTGAAAACTAACCTTTTATTCATGCCATTAGGTGATGGATCAGGCTGCAGACACAGAAATCAGCATCTGTTTTGCTTTCATGCCTTTATACTTAAGAGTATAGAATTAAGTATATCAAACATACAGATGCTGTATGTTGAAAACATGATTAATAACAATTTTACATTCTCTACACATGCTACATTTCAGAACACTTGTCTTTTTCTTGGGTGCAGTATGGTACACGGTAACTAAAGCATACTTAGTACAAGATAGAATTAATTATACGCTCAATGATTTCAAGAGCAGAACTACTCCAGTGTTCTAGAAATAGCAGGATTCGTACTGCAATACTTGCACTCTTAGCCAGTAAACTGGGATAATCCTGTAAATCCTGTAAAGGAATGTCATGATACAGAACTAAAGTAATCAAAATATTTGTTCTTTGGCTTACAATTACTGGAAGATCAGCATATGCAGATACATGTAAGGCAGATACCCACTTCTGCAGGAAAACACTTGGCTTTCAAAATTACTCACACACTGTCCCATTGTGGTCTGCAATCTACAGCACAGTAGAGTATTAACGAGACAAAATAACAATGTACACCAAACAGCATGTGAGAATAGGCCTCACTTTAAGGTGTACAGTCATCCCTTTCAATGGCATCAAATCTGTCTTTTTTTCATTTCCCCAGTCACTTCTCCAAGGTGAAAAAATAAAATGAAGAGCAATGAGAACAGAAATTTCCCCAGTGGGAGTTTTGTCACGAACTCTCTGTTTCTAGCTTGTTTCATCCCAAGGGACTGAAAGAATCCTCCATGTTTCTTGACAAAACCTTGTTTTCAGTGGAGGTCTTTAGACTAACATGGTCACCACCATCTCAAGGGCAGAGAAGTGGTGGGGAAAAGAGAGAGGCTCAGGTATTTGCAGTTATGGGTAAAGGCAGAGTTTAAGCTAACAAGGTGAGCTTTTTCTTCAGCTTCATGATCTTAAGAGATTTGTTTTTACTGATGGTAAATTTGTTTTCACTTTCTGATTTAAGTCTTTTAAAAACAATTTTCCTTTTTCTGATCACTCATTGTTTTTTGTTTAATCTCATAGAACCTCTATCTCATTCAGCATGCGAACTTCACATATTATTCAGATTTCTCTTCAATTCCTGATCCCTGAAGTAACATAGATTTTCTTCATAGTCTTGTTATGAGCTCCCTAGGACATTTATTTTCTCTCTTGCATGTGTTTTACCAGAACTTAACAAAAAAGCACTCTAATCTTAGCAAGGCGTCTCTAGTTACCCACCTAATAACAGCACCATGTTATTGGGCAAATAAACTAAATCTTCAGCATTCAAACAAAATCAGAATTCATTCCACCTATCAAAAAGGTCTAGCTATGAAACCCCTTATCTATCTGATTCCCAAATTCTCCACCTTCATCATCTCATTTTATTTCAAAGGAAGTTCTGTGTGGGCATGTATGTGGTTTTGCTCTTGCTTACAAGCATATTGGGTCCAACCCTAAAAGATGTATTATTAAGAAAGGGAGGCCTCTTCTGTATGACATTGATTTTTCTGATCAATACCCCAATTTATAGTGTCTTAAAACCCCAAACAGAGATGCTTTTCTTTTTTATTTGTCTAGATAGGAACCAAATTCTAACTTCTCCAGGAAAGAAAGACTAGAAGTGTGTGGCAACAGATTTAAAACAGCGAGAAGCCTGTGAAAAGTGCAGGACTGCATTTTATGTTTAATCCTGACTTTCATCTTGATTGTGAATGAATTGAAAAGCAAATGAGAAATGAAACCAACAGGCAAAGCCTGTTACTTTAGGTCAGGATTGATAAGCTAAGCAGCTTCTTTCAATAAGAGAGTGAGAAAGCAAGTTCCACTTACCTCTCATTACAGGTAAGTGGAAATACATTCCCATTTCTGCACTACATCAGTCCAGTGAAAAGTGCCCACAAACTGCAGCCCTTAGAGAATACCAGATGCCCCCCTCTCGTTGTCCTTCACTTATCTGGTACTCAAACAGCATCTTCTCACCTACTAATGAAATGCAACATAAAATTTTTCAAGTTACCTTTAGTTTTACTTGCAAAAAAAAGAGAGAAGAAAATTACTGAGTTGAGACACAAACTGGAAAGATGTCCTTGAAAATTCCTTTCACAGCTATATTTATTAAACCAGGCTAGGGGAAGATCTGTATTTGAATCAATGCAGGAAGGATACAATCCTGCTTTATTTTTCAGTGGTAGACAAAAAGAGTTCAGCGCACAAAGATGTAATCAATCCTTTTGCAATTAATTTTGATATTTGGGTAAGAGACTGGAATCTAACGAGGGGTTTTGGTGATTTGTGCAAATTTTCCCTTGCTTTGGAGCAAAAATACACTGCTTCAAACCAGATTTACATGAGCTCTGTTTTGGATACAATTAGAGCTCACAAAAAAATAATGACTAGACTGTAGAGATAATTACTTCCCACTTTCCAAGTTAGTTGCTTCCCACCGAAAAATGCTGTTCAGTCAAAAATGACCCTTATGGAAACATTGCTTTTAATTAAAAGCTTGAGATCCAGGGTGAAATCTGGAGAAGGACAAAATAACAAAGTAACTCTGCAGCTAGGTCATTTGGTGATAATGGATAGAAAGTTCCAAACCCATTGTATTTTATTTGAAACACAAGCCGAAAACCAGAGGTTTCTCAAATCTCATGTAAATGACCAAATCATGGCATTGTTCACTTTTCTTATCATTTGGAATACTCACTCTCCTAAAATAATCATCTTGTCTCCTTTTATGTGTCTTGCCTTCATTTCATGCTAAACCTTTTTTTCACATTTTCTGTTAAATAAAATTAGTGTGGTTTTCCAGTCTGTGTCGTGGAGACTTTTTTTTTTAAACTTGGCTTCTTAATAGCTTATGACACTGGCAATTTGTGAGGAATAAGAGCCAATATTCAGCTGTTGTGAATCAGTGTTCCTGCAGCAGTTTCCCTGCAGGTCCACTGATTCATAGCTGTTGATCTTCTGATGAATGTATTCCAGTTGGAGAATAGACAAGACAAGGTAGGACCTTAAGACAGCGAGAAGCAATAAAGTAACATTGTGACAAAGCCCTGTAAAAAAAAGGTATCTTGGGAAATGGCTGGGCAAACACTATAAACTTCCTCTGCTTATTAAATAGAATGAGACAGCTCTATCAATGACTGGAACATCATGCAATATTTATTCCTTCCTTCAATAAACATTGATTATAGGCTTGGTGGCACATCCTCTGTTCAATAGCAGATAATACCTGAATGCAGATTTCCTCTTTGTATACACTTCAGTATTCTTTGCACACACACACACACAGAGGGAGAAACCTGAACACATGCTCCTGAGTATGGAACTGTTTCTGCATTTAAAACCAAGCTGGCAATACTTGAAGTAGACATATATGAAGTAGACATAAAAATCAAAGAAAGGAAGACATTCTCCAGCACGAAACTACTACTATGATCTTACACAAGACAGTCCAGGAAGCTTGTTTGAAGTGCCAGCTGGGTATTCTTATTGGATGAGATGCTAGTAATTTCCACATCTGAAACTACAGAAACTTTTCCTGATGCTTACAGAATTGTAATTCTGCTTTTCTGCTAGAAAACAGAATTACATGGCTTGCTATAACCAGGTGTTTACTTGTGTAGAGTCAGATCCTGTCTTCACATTTTAAATTACACTTACTTTTCTTGCATTTGGGGGGAGTCAGAGGGATGGCAAGAGGGGGGAGGCTTTTATTTGCCTCATTATTGTCTAGGTTTTTACAAAACTTTATCAGAAGTAGTACTTGTTCGGGGAATTAAGTTATAAATCCCCAACTCTTCTTGTCCTCCAGCAAGAGAAGCACTACATTTAGTTTTGTTTCAGGCATCTGGTGTGTTCTCTGTCACTCATGAACCTGCAAGATTACTGAAACAGCTTTGGTCAGTTGTTCAACAGAGGCAATCTTGCCATCAGTCTTAAAATATCAGGGCACATCTAAGATGATCTGGCATGGTATGCCCCCTTAAAGGCCTAGATTGCCTTCAGTTATCATTAGTATTAATTGTAAAAGATTGCTATTGAGCTACAGGTGAAGATTGATACGAAAGAAACATTTTAACGTATTTTAACCTTTTAACATATTTATCCTCAGAGTCAGTAGTGCACAAACTTTTCTTGCTCTTTGTCTTATCATTAATGTACTTTTCAAGTGATTCCAGTTACTTTTCATGCCCCTCATTAAATGCATGACATTGTGTTCACTGACCCTTCTGATACCTTTATCTCTGCTTACCCACACTGTATTTTGAGACCTGTCCCAGCTCTCTGACCTGCACTCCAACTTCTGTATTTTTATTCCTTGTGTTAAAGTTCAATAAAGAACTTAGAATTTAGCCAAGTTGGTTTGTTTCCACACTTATTTTACCGCTGTACCCTTAATATCAATCCACCAAAGAGTTGTGAGCTAACTTCATCTTGTTTTTCTTTCAGATCTGAGCCTTACAAAACACGCCATGAATTCCCAAAAATAACTGAAATCCACCTTCTCAAACACTATTTTGATTTTCTTCTTTCTCCTTTATCCCTTCCTCAAAGAGAATAATTACTGTCATTGCATGGTAAAATCCATACATTTGATCTATATATGAATTTCTGGTTACTCAGAAAGTAGCTGCTGAAAAAAGTGCTTTTACTCATTTTGGGTTGAAAACATACCTAGCCCTAGTTCCTTATCTTTCAGTCTCAAAATACATCTACACTGTGAAATTCCTGGCACATTGCTTTCCTGCTAGGATTCACATTTAGCTGCTGTTTCAGCCAATCCCTATATGAATACTATGCAAGAAGAAAGCAGACTTCCAGAGTGAAAAACCAGACCAATTTAAGTCACTTCCTTCCACTTCCACTGTTACAGGATTTGCAAGGAGAGGGTGAAGATTCACAGCCTGTTCCTCAGCTTTCCATGTGCTTGTAGTCACACTGAACTTTTGAAAAACGGTGTGATCTCCAGCAGCCAAGGACTTGTGTCATCAGTATGAGGGGGATGGAGCAAATGCAAACAATTAAGTTTTGTCAGATACTTCAGAGCATTCTCAGGCATGGCATAAATTCACAGCTTTAAGAATATGAAATATTCATGTAGATACAATTACAAGGATATTTCATTATTTATCATGTCCAATCATTCCAGTCATTCATATCCTGTTACAGAAAAAAATAATGTTTTTATTACCTAATCCAGGCAAATCCCAAATTAAAAAGAGCAAAATACTTGTGTAGAAGGGAGAGCAACAAATCTTGTTTTAGCTGAACTTTAAACTTACCTTGGTGTCATCTGTTGACTCCAGCCTAGTACAGAGTGTTTGATCCAGTAACAACTGACTTGGGTAGCTCAAAATGATGCCTCAGAATATTGTTTGATAAAAAGTTACTCGTTTCTAGAGAATAACCTAAAATTCTCAGTGAGATGGCTATCTTCCATATGGAGATTGCCAAGGGAGCAGTCTGCAGCAACCAGAAAGAGTAGAGAGCCACATGAAGTGAGCATTGTATTCTTTTGAGCATATGAACAATGTAATGCAAAAGGACAAGGGTGCCTTTTAAATTTTTTACTTCTCAGAAGTGGCAGACATATGTCTTCTGTAGCTTGGCATCTACAGTCCTTACCCAGCTCCTACGTATGGACTTCATCTCAAAGCCAAGAAGCCAAGATCACGTTTTGAAGCAGAGTAGGAAATGGAAACTCAAATGGCAGAGATTGTGCAAATTTGTATGTGCAGAAGTTGTGTACAGCCTGGATGTGGCAGTGATACCCATTCTTCTTAAGCTTTGATTTACAAGTAATTCCAGGCATATTAAGCTAAGGATGGAGAGCACAGTCTGGAGTTATATTCAGCAGTTTGTACCAGGGACAAAGCAGATTACTCGTGATTGACAGAAAATAATTATGCAAGATCAAAAGAAGATAATTCATTATTTTTCTGTGAGAAGAAGATGAGCTTCATCATCCTTGGGCTAGCAAGAAATACTAAACTCATCTATAAATATCTTCCTTCCATTTCTCTCCACTTAGTACATTTCACTGTATTAGGTAATGATATCAATGAATGTGACATTTTCTCTCTAATTAGCCTGCTTTTAATAAAGTTAAGAAGCAAGTCAAAGAACTATGAAAAATATTTTTAAAAATCACAAACATTATATTTGATTTTAGAAAAGGGAAAATAAGAGCTCTTCAGCAAAGAGCTGTGTGAAAATGCACTAGAGCCACTCTGAGCATGGACAGATCAGATTTCTCCTGTGGCTCACAGCCCCATATTTAGAGGTGGTCAAATCTTTGCAGGGACTCCTGCCAGAGTCCCTGAAAAGCCACAGCTTTCAGTGGCCTTATGAGAAATGCATATGAGTGGATATGCCTTGCAGTGTAAGGTCTTACAGACAAGTAGTTGGCTAGGATGTATGGTTCTGTTTGTGCCTAAAAGGGCATAACAAAAACACCTATTGATTCTCTGCCCCATTATTCAGCAGTATATTAGACAAAATGCATAATGCCTGATAGTAGGTATACTGTATCTGCCTTCCCAAGGAGTTATTGTTAGGAGGGTGTTTTTCAGTTTCTTTAGTCTATGGGTCTATCTCATGAATACTGAATGCTTGTTTTCTTAAGCAATATTGTACTTGGAATAAAACACCTTAAATCCATCCTAACAATAAGTGTCCCCAGGGACAGGGAAGAACAGATGCAGCTAAAAGCCCAGCAAAACTTTTACAATTGCAAACATTGATGAACTGCAGTATCCTCTCTAACACATGCACACAACAAGGCTAATAATGTCCTACACTTTTGCTGGTATTCTGATTTTCTGACTAAGGCATAAAGAAAAGCTCTTTCAAAGCTCTCAGTTCTATAACCCTTTCCCAGTGCATCTTAATATGAAATATCTTGTACTGTCTATGAAAATGAAAATCAATTTTGGCTTGGAAAGAACATATATATCAGTGTTCAGCTTAAGATGAAAAAAGAAAAGGATGAGGAAAGAATCAGCAACAAGAATACTCTCATGGACTGGAAAGAAAGAATGGTGCCAAGGAAAACTCCATTATTGCCTTCCTGACCTCACACACACACAAAAACACAGATACATATATATATATATACATATATATATATGTGTGTGTGTAGACATCATTTCATGCTGCTCTGGTCATCAGCTCCATGAAGGAACAGCACACAGACTTCTGCCAGTCTCTTTTTCCTCTCTTGGTGGAGATGTCTTGTGGATATATTTCACAGAGATAAGAAAAGTATACTCACCTGAACTGTAGCATCACTGAAGAACTCTAATATGTCTGAGCCATGCTTGGGGGCTTGGACAGAAACACTGTTCACTGTTGAATATCACAGTCAAGGAAAGCAATATAAAAATAATGAAAATCAAGTTACATAATGCATAATTAATTTGTACAAAATCTAAATTTTGTCTTTCTAGCAAGAGCATTATTGTCATAAAACATGATCAATTGAATTTCTGTTAGTCTCATGAGAAGTTCTTAGCTCTTTATTTTGGTTAGCAATGCAAATATAAACAGATGAGTAAAAATTTACCAGCTAAATAAGAATTCAGGAATTATTCCTGCTAATAAATACAAAAACATAAATACATGAAGATCTACAATTCAATTTTATTGTGCAGTTCCAGTAATTATATTAATAGCATTTTTAAAGATTTAAGTATTGTCATTGAAACAATTCAGGATAGTGACTCAAACTCATAAGAGTGCAGAGTTTTTTTAGACCAAACCAACAAACCAACCTGAGCTTATTTCTCTTTTACCTTAAAATATATCTGAAGCATTAGACATTAATTAATGTGAAATGTGGGCTTTATGTTCAGTAGTGTCCTAGGATGTGGTGACCGATTCCACTTCAAAATGTGTTGATCAAACAGTTTATCATTGTATTATTTATGGCTGGAGATGATAGACTGTTTTCTGATTTCAAGGTAACCCGCTTGAAATCTTTGCCGAGCCTGAAGAGATTTGACACAATTTTCCTGGAAATAAGGATCTGAGAGCACATTGTTCGTGACCTGAACTCTTTTATGAGGATGTCACACAATGCCAGCCCAACAATGCCAGTTGGTGGCATGTCCAACAAAAGCATCATCATATCCAGCACTACACTGGCACAGATGAGCATTTCAGGTATGGGTTATCCTGACCAAGTAGCCAACAACCACTTAAGAGAGCCTACATACATCCAAACAGTGGATACTCTCTTGTACTGCCAGAACAAGAGGATGATGTGCACAGCTCTTATGAGCTCTTGATGGTTATAAAGCATCTGCATTGCTGTTCTCCCACTGGCATTATCTCCCAAAGAACTGTGTCCCCACACCAATCATGTGAGCGGTTAGATCATGTCACTGAATCCCAAAAAATACGGAACATACGTCACCATGCAGGCAACCACCACTGTCAATCAGATCAGGACAAAGGTGTGATGGCTACACTAGGGGACACCCAGTCTGCTCCTCTTCAACACAAATTGGAGCAGCTGCCTGACACCCTCAGCTCAGCTCCAGCAGGCTGCTCCTAACAGTAAGCAGTATATATCAAGGTTTGTCTGCTTCCAAAGAATCATTTCCCTCAGCTTTAGTTGTTCTGTCTGGGTGATAATTCTTGTCTGTTTTAGATTCATAGGATCATTAAGGTTGAAAAAGACCTTTTAGATCATCAAGGTATACAGCAATATGTGTTCTTAGTCCCCAGAGCTTTCAAAATACATTTATACCTAATAATTCAGGGAAAAAAAGCTCAGTTTAAAAGTGTTTCATCTGCTTTTTTTCAGAAAAGGCTCACTCACTAAGGGACAGTAGGGAGAATTTTAAAGGGCTCTGAATTAACTGTTTCCTTTCTGAACATGGTAATACCAGGCCACAAATAAGTAAGTGTTGGACATAGCACACAACACGTAACCCTCTCTCACTACATCAAAGAGATATTGCTGGGCAATCAGTATTACAGCAGCATGTCAGAAGTGGGAATTTTGGCTTCATCTAGCAGGCAGTTTCTAAGACTTCTAAGTATCTTCTTTACAACACTCATATCAAATTCCTTTCTTCAACTCACTGAAAGGCAATCAGAGTTGGTGTCCAAAGAACACTGTTACTTTTATGCCATTCTAGCGAGTCTAAACAACTGTGTAGCACTTACACCTTCCATGGATGTTTCTGGCATTTTTATTTAAATAGGAATTGTCAGAATAACAATTCACATTTTGCATCCGGGTTAATTAAATTTTCTTCCATATTACGAGGTATAATTTAACAGCAGAAGTGAAATAACAAGACTCTACCTGTCCTATCTACTTACACATCAAACGGAAACACCATCTCTTCTGAAGGATGCTAAAAAGGTTGTCCAGTGTCTGTTGCAGCGTGGGCAGATGATAGGTTGCTGCAACCTTCCTGAAGTGTTCCCATGAGGAGAGCGCTCCACCAGGCACACAGCAAATACCTCACTCAGACGCAGCAGCTGGTTATCTAAGACAGCAGAGGCAGGAAGGGTCTTTGTGTAGGTTACCAGTGGCAGTCTATTTCACCTACACACCGAAAGGGTCTAGGGACAAAGACAGGAAGAGGCAGAGGGGCCAGGATTATATAGTGGTACAAAGGGGCAGAGCCAACAGCAACAACCAATCAGCCGAAAGTGTGAGCAGGAAAAGGATTACAGTGACCAATAGGGAAACACAAGGGTAAACAGACAGGGGTACAGACCAATGAGGGTACAAAGAACAAAGAAGCTGCTAGAACCTTGACCATATATGGTGTAACAGGCGGTTGAACAGCCAACGGCTAACAGGGGGAGTGGCACTGGGGTTGATTGACAGCATGTCACAGGAGTCCACGGGAGAGGTTAAGGTCTAGGGAAGGCCCACAGGCCTTTTCTTATGTCTGATTCTAGTTTTAGCATAGATGAAAATGTGCAAATGTTTGGAAGACAAAACACTAAAACATTGTACTTGTTATTTATAGAACTTCCTTTTTTAGGTTTTAAATTGTTTGACAAACTTGATTAGTGAAATATTTCCCTTTCCAAGGAGAGTAGTATGGAGCAAACAGTGTCTCCTACAGCATTCTGTTAATTCCACACAGTGGAAAAGACAATTTTGTCCAGGTCCAGGCAGGGGAGGTGGAGAGCACATATGAAAAGCACAAAGTATTTTGAAAGGTACAAGAGGTACAATTTATTTCCTTTCTGTAGTAGTCTATTTTTATAATAAGTTAACTAATATGTATATGGAAGTGTGCTCAACTGGCTTCTCCTACATAATTATAAAAGGAAATATTAATTATGGAATAAAGTGTTGTTGTCTAAACCATAAACAATGCCATCAGATTCCATTACCTGTGAATATATGTTTTAGTTTCATAGATAATAGCACTATCACAGCTTCTTGCTCTAAAAAAAATATCTGATGAAGCATGTACTTCAAGTCTGAATGGCAGAGGACTCAAGGTCTGTTAGAAACTTCTCTGACGAAGACCAAGGACTCTCCTGAGATGCATGACATAGATCTGAGGTAACAATAAGCAAGAGAAGCTCCAACATAACTCTGAAAAGTACTGCTGAAAGCACAGAGAATTTGCCAGCAACAGGCACTTCACATATCTTTGCTATTTTTATCTAGCACATTGATTTCCAATTTTCAGCTTGCACAATAGCCCCTATACTGTGGTCAGTTTGGAAGATACATATAGCAAGTTCCCACAGAAAGTCAGTTTGGTCTTTCAGAGAGGAAAATAAATAAACGCACAAAAAACATATAAAAAAGTAGTTACTTGGGATTGGGTGGTCTCATAGAAAGTGTCTGTGGTTTTTTCTGTTCCACTTTACCATATCTTCTGGAAACTACAGGGAACAAAATTTGAAGACATCACACAAGTAAGTTTTCCAGTTGATCTATAGGAAGCTTGCATACCAACTGCCTGAATTTCATGGGACGCGGGTTAAAATCTGATTTTCTAAAAAATCAACCCTTCTCCTTGGAAAAAGGGATTTTTCCTCTTATTTTCCTTCTTCACACAACTGCAGGATAGTGGGTAATTCTAATTACAATCCGTGAATTTGCATTAGTGCACATAGTTCACACCAGGAGTACACTTTTGAAACAGACTTCTTTACTGTGAGGCTGGTGAGGCACTGGCACAGGATGCCCAGAGAAGCTGTGGCTGCCCCACTCCTGAAGATGTTCAAGGCCAGGCTGAGGGGCTCTGAGCAACCTGGTCTAGTGGGAAGTGTCCTTTCCCATGGCAGGGGGGTTGGAACAAGGTGATCTTCAAGCTCCTTTCCAACCCAAGCCAGTTTATTTTACTATGATTATTCCCACTTGATGTTCTTTTGTTTCCATTGCAGAGCAGTCTGTGAGTGTTCAAACATTCTCAGCACCAGCTCTGCTGATCTGCTTCTATGGAATCCTTCTTTAGGTATATTAGTCAGGGACTAATATATTCATTTGAGGCACTGCTCTGTGAAAGGAGGTCAGAACTCTTCAGGCAGACGACCCAGATCCCTTACTGTTGGTCACTTGCCTGAAACCAAAATTTCTCACTTAGGTTTTGGATTGGCTCTAAGCAGAGTTCACGTTCCTCTCAAGTGGGAAAAAAGAGACTACCATGAAAGCATTTACATAGAAACTACTGAACTAAAATTAAAAATATTTGGAAAAACAAAATACCAAAAACTTAACATCTGAATCAACACTTACAAAAATAGCAGAATGACGTGCTGTCTTAAAAGATATTCTCTACTTTACGTCTACAATTCATGCAGTTGGTCCTAATAATCTGCTCAGTAATTTGCCAGTTAATTCCAGAAAACCATACCCTTCCTTGCTATTCTCTGCCAATTATTCGTAGTTCATTGTAATCCTCCAGAGTGACACTCCATCATCTTCACATAAAAAAAACCCACCAAAAACAAAAACAAAAAACCCCAAACAAACAAAAAAAAACCACCACCACACCACAACCCACCACACATTAATTTGACTGAACATAGCACAGAATGTTACCTATAAGTGTCACGGTCCAGATGGAAGTAAAAAACCCTACATAGTGATAAGCAGAAAAAAAAAATGTAATACATAGAAACAAAACAATTTATTTCTTGTCATGCACCTGGACATGAAGACCTGGTCCCACAGGATATCTCCAAGGTTGCATCTCCAAGCTTGCTGCCACTCCGACACTCACAGGCAGGCTCTGCTCCAGCTCTCAGCAGAGGGACGGGGACATGAGCACCATGGCTTGTGCTCTAACTATTGGTGCCAGCCATCCCCATTGCAGAACAGACATAAGGAAATCTCTCCATCCTTCTGTTCTCATGCTGTCTTCTTGCTCCGAAACTCCCAGCTTTGTGCTGGCACAGCACAAAATGTATGCTTGACCATTCACATTCTTTTGCCACCTCAGCTAAACAGGAGAATCTACCTTTGGCAGATAAATAGAGAAAGCAATTGAGGATAGAGGTGTCTTGATTGTCAGGGGAAAGATTAGAGAAACTCAAATCTTTTTACAGACTCTTGCCAGAAAAAAAATTTAAAAGCCTGCAGTATCTAAACTATGGCATCTTTCAGCCTCCTCCTCAGGGATGTATCTATATTAGCATTTACTGCATTGCAGAGCTCACTTTAGGTTTAAATTTGTTTTGCATATATACTTGGATTCTTGCAATATCACTCAAGCTCTGGTGCAGTCAAAGCACTTTCCTTCCTGGTGATCTAAGGCTGAAGTCTTGTGTTAGGGCAGCCTCTGTCTCACCCCACCTGTGATAGTGGCACAAGGCCCTCCTGTGGCTGACACTCTCCAATCCTTGGCACACACCTAGGCCCACCACCTGACAAAAACACTGGACCTGGAACCCAGAGGTCACTGCAAATTAAATCCCAATTCTTCCTTTTTGTGCCACATCAATAAGTAAAGTAATACATCATCAGAGTTTCTGCAGGCAACTCACCTCGGAGTCCTGCTGTCATATTTGCTCATGCCAAACAGGCTTTCTGATCTTCTATCTCTGCTCAAAACAATTCTAAAATGCCATTAATTAGCATATATTTACAGAGGACTGAAACTTTCCTACAACTTCAAGCTTTCACTGAAGAAAAAATGAGTAAGTCAGAAAATAATCCCCGAGGACTGTACATACGGGTATTAAGGAATTCAATTAGAAAAATCCAGTGTTCAAAAGTCAAGTACTCAGGCTATAGATTCTGCAGCATTGCTGACTTTAATAACTTGACATCATTCCTGTTTTCTTTATTCCATTTCATATGGCTTTGCCTTTCTGTCTGTTCATGAGCACAGCTAGGGAGTTTGGTTGTCACACATATGCACACACATACACACTCTCACTCCATTTGTCCAATCCCAGATATATTTATAAGTGAACCGATATTCCAAATCAGCTAAACATAAATGTCGTGCGCATTTGTTCAACCAGGCTAATATGTCAGACTTAAATGCCTGCATTTATATCTGTCTGATATGAATTATTCATGAGCATATATTAGCAAGCACTCTCTCTTTCTCTTCTGTTAAGCTTTGAGCTGGTCCCTTGGGAACTCATTATCTATAGTGGGTTTCACAAGGGCTTGATGTGACTCTACCAGAATTGTTATTGTACCTTCCCAGAAAGACTGTGATACTCTTCCCAGACACCTACAGTTCAATTCAGAGTCGACTATTTAATTGTCTAATAGCAGTGAGTATTTTTTCCACTGAGCCAAAGTAGTGAAATTGAATTATCTGGAATATTAGTGGGTTTTTTTCCAGAGACAGACAGAGCCATTGGACAGGTACTGCTGAAATAATTTCAGGGCTGTTCCTTTCCCTGGCAATCTGCTTCGACTAACTTTTCCCTTTTCAAAGGAGGTTTTGATTTTGCTTTTTTTAAAGCACTTCGGGATGGCGACTCTGCCCGATGCCAGCGCCGATGCGGGATCTGAGAGGCAGCCCGCAGCTCAGGTGCCGTATCCCGCTCGGCAACACCCCGTCAGCAGCTGGGAGGCGGTGAGAGAGCTGGTCCATCGCCATCCCCGCCACCTCCGAGCCTCGCACTACCAGGGTGATGGGACGCGGGAGCCACGGCATCCCTCTCCCACCCGTCCCGCTCCATCAACACCGGCGCCTCAGCTCGGGCTCCCCGCGCTGAGGAGGTGGCGGCAGGTTGGCTTTTCCCCGCTCGCACACCACGTGGCACCGTCCTGCCGCGGGATTTCGTGACTTTTCCGTGGATCTCCGTCCCTCGTGCCGCTGGATCTCCCCGGGGTGCGCGGAGCCGCGGCGCCCTCTGCGGGCCGCGGCGGGAAGGGCGCGGAGGGTGCGCGGGGCGATGTGAGGCGGGACCGGCGCTGCGGGAAGGACAGGAAGCAGCGCAGTTCCCCCCGGAGCCCTGGGTTAAGAGGTTAAGAGCACACACGTCCCCCTGTGCCCTGCCTTGGCGGGCTGGAGCCCTCTCAGCTGCCGCTTGGGCACGGCCCGGCCGGCGCTCCGCGTTCCCGCCCGGCTCGCGCGGCACAGGCGGCTCCCAGGGGAGCCTCGGTGTCTCGGGGCTGCCCGGCTCCCTTCCCGGAGAGGGAAAAGCAACCCGCCCGCTCGCTTGCCTCCAAACTGTGAACTTTAAGGCACAGATTCGGCACAATGACGCCTGAGCCCAGCGCTGGGTCCGAGGAGCGGCTGTTCCGGAGGATGAGCTGCGGAGGGTTTCGAGCGGCACGGCACGGCTGCCCCAGCCAGCCTGCCCCGTCCCTCTGCGGCCTCGGCGTGGCAGCCAGGGCGGCCCGAGCGTGAGGGCACTTCCTGCATCCCCCGAAAAGCAGGAGCCGGGAGGGCGGGAGAGTGTCCGAGGCTGCTGCGGACACCTGGCGAGCTGGGCAGCACCTCAGGGCAGCACCGGCCCGGCCGAGGCGCGGGAAGGGACAGCGGTCGCTGCAGCGGCCGGGGCAGACTCTAGTAGTTCTGTGGTCAGTGAAGGAGAACCCACGCCGCAGGCATCTCCATCCACGGCTTTCTGCGGGGATCTCCCACGGCTTTATGCTCTGCTTTTTAAATAACATGAGTGTCCCGTCTGCCCGAGCAGGCATTCGGGAGAGCCTAGAAGAGGACGGGGAGGATGGAGGCATTTGTGCCCCCCGACTCAGGTCACAGGAGACCGCAGAGAATGGAACCCAATGCCCCAGACCCCGCACCTGCCACCGCCGGTAAGCGCGGCCGGGGCGAGCCCTCCCGCCTGCAGGCGACTCCCGACGGCCGGGGCTGCCGATGCTGAGGGCATGAGCCCCACCTGGAGCCTCTGGCCGGGGAGGGAGGTGTGAGCACACTCCCCGTCAGGAGCATTTTAATTGCCCAGCTGCAAACCAGCCGGGGTTTCCAGCTCCTTCGTGCCCAGCCGAGCGCTTCCCTCCGGAGAGAGCCGGGAGCGGCCGTCGGGGGCCGGCCCGTGGGGCAGGGCAGCCCCGCCGAGCCCGCACTCCTCCGCACCCAGCGGCACCGCGGCGCCGGCCGGCGGCAGGGAAGGAAGGCGGGGAAGGAGCCCCGCTCCCCCCGCGGAGCGCACGCACCCCCGGTGCCGGTCCCCGGGGCGGGGGAGGCGGCAGCGGGGGCTGAGCGGGCGGGGGCCCCGGCTGCGTCAGAGATGTGTAAACACCGCCGCGGTGCCCGCCGCTACTTAAGGGGCCGAGGCTGAGTCTCCCCCGACTTCCCTGCTTGGGCACACACGGGACTCACCGCTCCCAATTCGAGTGGGAACTTGGAAAAGCGCAGCGGAAAGGTAGGGAGCACTTCTTCTGACGGCACCACTGCTGAGGGTGGGGAGCCAAAGGAAGTGGGGATGCCTGGCGCTTACCTGTGCGGCGGCTCGGAGGGCATCCCGCTCTGTGCCGGAGGAAACGCTTCCCGGCGGGGAAGAATAATTCCGGCCATTCCCGACGAGCGC
>VXAX01000211.1:62056-170432 GCA_013399835.1 Leptocoma aspasia
TAGCAAGGACATGAATACTTAGATATGTGTGTGTATGTATACGTAGATATATATATATATATATATTTACCTGTATGTGTGTAAAAAATACAGGACTTGGGACAGCTGAAAGGATGCAATGCACCTTCTGTGTCTACGTACCCAAACCTAGATGAGTACATCACTAACAACTGTGTTGGTGTGGCATTTCAACTTTCTTCACTCATCTCCTGAGATTTTAAAACCCCCATGCTTTATGCACTGTGAATTATTTCGGTCTAGTGTATGTGTTGGGCAAATAAACTTAATTTTATCCCCTTTTAAAATTTAAGGTTTGTGTTAAGTGTACCGTTAAAGAACTGAGGCAGTTGAAAAAATCTCACGTAGCTGAGATAATCCATGTGTATTTATAAGTGAAAATTACCCTCATAGCATGAAGTACTGGATAGTTTGTTTCTTCTAAGAATTGAGAGTGATTTCTCTGTCTCCAGGAAAAAATACCATTTCAGCTTATGTGATAAAATGATTTAGTAAACCAACATTGTTTTGCTTAGTACACATATAAGGAAGCAGTAGAAATCTAAATTCTCTGTTTAATATGAAGAAGTTTATTAAGTAGCACTTTATTTCTTACAGCTTTTAACTATACAGCTTTTACCACTCCAGCTATTAGATCAAATGCTTTGGGGCAGGAGTATTAGATTTTGGTTTTTCTTTCACTGGGGCAAGATTTTGGTTTTTTCTTTTTGTGTATGATGAGATGAAACCTCTTGAACACTAAAGTTCAAATCAGTGAATGTTGGTAGAATAAAGGCTCTTCATAGAATTTGTCAAAACTGAGTATCTGTAATAACAGCAGGGTTTTAATGCAATAGCAAAATACTGAAATGTTTGAATCACAAGTTTTTTCACAGAAATGGATTCAAGTCCCTTAGGTTTTTATGAAATACAGCTTCCAAAAAAAGAAAAGCAAATAAGAATTGAGTAGATCAGGGAGATACAGCACATACTAAGCTGGAGGAAACAAAATTAAATATCTATACCTTCCTCTTTAGCAAAGGTATTTAGCTATTCACATACGTGTTTTCCAGCTGAAGACAGCTCCCGCAGTTACCTACATTGAGAAAAACCCAACACAAGCTTGGTTTGCTCAGAAGCCAGCATCCCGTGGAAGATGGGGTTAGGGACTGCACAAAATGCAGTGAATCTGGTCAGTAACAGCCCGCTGTCCCTTTTCTCCCCAGCGATGTACAGCGGGCTATGCATCTGCGTGTTCCTTGCCGTGCTCTCGGCGAGCTCCTTCGGACAGCAAACTCTGGGCTCGCACGATGGGAATGCTCTGCCTGCCGAGCTGGAGCACAGCCTGACAGAACATCAGCGGCACTCCCGTGCTCCATCCTCTGCCGGGCCCCTGAAATCCCTGCCGCGGCTGGATGCGAGCAGTGACCAAAGAGCCAACATCGGCGCCTTGCTGGCCAAGTACCTCCAGCAAGCCAGAAAAGGTACTGGTTACAGCCTGCTTCTGTGCCACTGGGATTTCCTGCAGGGGTTCCTAGCAGCTGAGATAACCCTGTCATCATCTAACATAACTCCTAGAGAAGATAGGACTTAGATTTTACCCACTTATCCCTGAAGTAGACAGCATTCCAAATGCTCTCTCCCAAACCCCTCCCAAAAAAAAGGGTTTATTTGTAGTAGCCTCTGACTGAAGGTCATATAAAGATAACTGGAGAAAATGTCACCTACCTCTTAGGTTATAGTCCAGCTTTTATTTTTAAATATTTTCATTGCCTTATTATTTTGGTGGTATTTTCACTATGTTGTATCTCAGATAAAATGATTGTGTTTTCCCTAAATTTTTTCATTTAGTTAAAATCCGCCCTCCTTCCCTCTTTCAAAGTTAGAAGAGCAGGAAAACTTTTCTGAGGATAAATGCAGACCAAATGGCTACCCTCACCTCAGTCCAAAATCCCTGTACCAAGGAAATATTCTGGGTATTGGATTTTTCATATATTTGTTCCCAAAGGAAATTACAATAGCATGAAAACTTCCAAAACACAGAATTCATATTTATTAGTGCAATAATTAAAATCAATGAGAAGTAAAAGCATTATTTGCTTCCACACACATTGATTCTTGGTAGGTTTTTGGTCTTGGGCAGCCTGGGAACACTCCGTGGCACTGTGTAACAAAGACATGAAGAATCAGTAGAGCAATGGGATTACAGAGCATTCTTAAAATGAGATTTATTAGTCACTTGAGGAAACAGTTGTATTACATAAGAGAAAGAGTAAAGCTATCCCTGTTGACACCTTACAGAATATATTTTACATAAGCAGAAAAGTATGCCATTGGTGCTTCCAGTAAAAACGATGGCTCAAAATCATTGACCGCTGAAACTTCCCCAAGAAAACATCTTCCCCTTTGAGCTGTCTCATCTCTGTGCTGCTCTGTCTCAATAGAGTTACACCATGGGCAGCCTAATTGCTGTGGCCTTTCGGCTGCCAGCCTCAGCAAGAGCCACTAGAGAAATTTTGTTTACCCATGAAAGCTTCACTCCAGACTTTGCCCTGTTCTACACAAAAAAGACATCTAAGAAGGAAAGAGGGTTTCAAGAGAAGCCAATAATTAGGATTAGGATTACCTGGACATACAGACATTGAGAAATTAATTCACACCCAGCCCCAGACTGTGCTTAGGATAAAGTTCACTTTATATAAGTACATAAGAGCTTTCTCCACATAATGCAGATCATTTAACCCTCCCCTCTTGACAGCTTCCTTGCTGACCTCTATGCTAGGCAAAGTCCTGTGCTTATCTGTGATGGTGCTCTGCAATTAAGAGATGCCACATCTGGTTTTGTGCATTACATATGCAGCCACACACACTCCTCTGTGTACTCAGAACACAGCCAAATCAGAAACAACAGAAAAATGAATCCCTTTCAATAGTGCCTGAAAGATTTCATCTCATGTTAGCTATTTGCACCATATCCATTAAGGAGCTTCTTCTAGCTGTTCATGCAATTTATTAGAAAGAGAATTCAGATATGAAATTCCACAATTCAGTGCTACACTTGAGGCTGTTACTGAATAAGACTGTTGTTGCAGCAGTCTGCAAAGCAGAATCCTCATTACCTTTCCCCAGCACAGTCATTGTTGCCCACCCACATGGAAACTGAACTCCTCATTCTAGTTTATGTATCCATTATATTCTCTTAAATATGTGGCTGACATTTCCAAGTAGATTAACCAGATAAAGCAAAATAAACCCCTTTGGATTTAAGATCTTTTTCTGTAAATATTAATATGAGGGACCATTTCCTGCACATGTGTTATTGACATATATAATTAACTCTAGAAAGAGTCTGGAAGCAGATGATGAGATTCTTGTGATGTTACTAGGCTGGTTGGACTCTAGTTTGTAGATGTAGTTGCTGGTTACAGCAGAGAAAGTTCATAGGAAAAACAGTATCTACCTAATTTATAACACACATACGGTGTTCCCATCAAAACATAATATTCTCATTTAATGTGAAGACTCTGGGCAGTACTTCAGAAATCTCTGCAGAACAATCACATCTACTGTATTAGTCACCTGTCTACACCATAATAATCGCTAGAAAATTCCATCTAGGGGGGAAAGAGAACCTGGGCTTTTGTTAGTGTTAGCAGTCACCAGTAGTGGCGTTTGCCCTCATGATTAATAGAAAGGCTGGTTTTGTAAAGTATTTCTAGTTAAAACACTGAGAGAGCTAAGTTCTCTCAAGGGCTTAGGGATTGATGGCAGCCCTGTAGCTGAGCTGCTACAATTTGGAATGTGTCTGTCATACACTGATTCTGCAATACCCACATGACATCTCTAGTGGGTTGAGGAAAGGTAATTAAGGTGCTGTTAGGAAATTTGTGATCCAGGCTTTCAATTTCAATTCATCTGCAGGCTTTCAGCTTGAGTCTGGTACCATGCAGAAGAGATGTTCTAGCACTCAGCCAGTGACAGGCACACTTAATGTCCTCTAAGGAGCCCTTGACTGGCCAGAGAGTAGTGGCACCAGGGGAGCCTTTAGAGCCCTCAGGTCAGGGCAGGCTCAGAAGTCTCTGAAGCACCAACATCTGAGTGATGGTTCTGCACTGCCTGAGCCCTGCCTGGTTATTGTGCTAAGGAGTCACTGTCATTACCTTAATTACACTTTTTGAATTATGAATGTGAACTTCATGGGGTTTGAGCATTTAATGACAGACATTCTATTCTAGGGAAAATTATTTTTTTTGTCATTTTGTTCTAGGTAAATGTCTTAAACATGGCTTTTTCATGTGTGGGTATCTTCAACTCCCTGCAACCACTAACAAAGCAATGCAGTTGTTTTTGTTTTATTGAGTCACGTTCGTTGTAAAGCACTACATGAGGAAGACCTTGAAATATAAAAGCACAGAGTCAACAGAGGTTTCTTCAAAATACAAGAAACTGAAAGCAAAGCAATTTGTGTAGATTTGGATATATGGGATTTAATTTGGGCTCCTTTTCCTTTTTGACCAATTCAAGCCTCAGTCTGCATTGAATACTAATACATTAAATCTGTCCCTTCCTCACTCAAAGCTTAATGCCATCTGATTATTGTTATATATCAATTTTGTCTGTTTTCAGGGAGGACAGAGAGAAGTAATTTACCTTTCTCTGTATTTTTAGTTACATCATGTGATGCTGTGAAAACAGAGGACTGCAGCCCGTTTTTTTTTAAAGCATAAATTCTCCTTACAAATAGTTTGTGTCTCTTTGATGCCTTAAGCAAGGCATACAGAAAGAATAAGGCAAGATCAGAAATCAGCATCCAACCCTGCTGTGAAAAGAATTATGAAGGCTTTGGATAAGCAATGAAAAAATCCCTGACAGTAAAAAGCCCTGCATCATTCCAGCAATAGGTATCTCTAACTGTGAATTCCAGACACAACTTTCTCCATTTCTATTCCCACTTTTCCACAAAGGATTCATAACTCTACCCTGCTTGTTGCCAAATTTGCACTGTAAGAGCTCCTGTACTTATATTTCTGTCTTTTAAAGCAATATGGGGCTGTGGTGTCTCAGGCTTGAGCCTGCTCTCAAGAAGAGTTATTTTGCATGTAGAGCAGCTCTCCCAATATGAGCGAGCAAATGTGGGGCTGTATAGGAATAGTGAGAAATAGTTTAGACTCTCTCTCTCTCTAGTAAAATAGGAAGGAAAAAGGAAAAATCTATCTATATTCCTTTCTGTCAGACAGGAGCAGAATGTTCCTGCAGCAGGAGGTAGAAAATTATCTGTTTATTTTGCACTGAAAAAATCCGAGCTGCTTCCAGGACATTACGTATAAGGTTTCTATAAGGTTTCTATTGATGTTTTCCTCAATGACATGACAGTGGTGTTACATGACCTGTATTAGGTCCATTTCAACCATTGCAGACATCTGCTAATGAGCACAAGCCAGATCAGAACACGGGTGAACCTGGAAAATGTGTCCTCTTACTCTCTGCTCTCCCAATGCTTTTTCTTTCCTTAGGTTCCACTGGAAGATTCTCAGTTATGGGAAACAGGGTACAGAGCATTGATCCTACTCACAGGATAAATGACAGAGACTACATGGGCTGGATGGATTTTGGACGCCGCAGTGCTGAAGAATATGAATATTCTTCCTGAAGAACACCGAACTAGAGCAACGAGGAAAAAAAAAATCACACTCCCATGTCTGTACAAAAAGAGATAAATCAATTTGTTGTCCTCTTCAAATCAGTGTTTTAAAGTATTTAAAATCATGTATTTGACATAAGTTTGTCTGTAAGACTATACAATGCAATATATACATATGCAGAATTTTCCAGAAAATGTTTTCTTTCTTTTGTGGTTTCTCATACATTGATACTATATTAAAATTATTTCACTTATCCCTCTTGGTCCTGTCACTGCATGTTGCTGGGTGTCTTACTATAAAGAGAGAGAGCATAATGCCTTTATTTGGCACTGTAAATACATTCCATGGGTTGAATAGTCAGATTATCTATTTCTCAGAGACATTTTTTGTCAGTCCCAATAGCTTTGAACTCCAGGGAACTTGTCCAAATATAAACACAGCAGCACAATACTGCCAGAAAAGACCAGCTATTTTCATGGTGACCCTGTTTGCAAAGGACTGAGTTATACACTGAGCCCACGTTTGCAGTGAACAGCCAACAGTGCTAAAACAGTGGAAAAGAGGGATGACACCAACATGTTTCATTGTCTGACTTATTTGTTTTATGTTGTGAATTCAATGTGAAAGTTCTGCTGATGGCTGCAAATCACAGAATAAACAGAGCATTCCCTGCTGTATGGTGAGCCAAGCATTCATTTGGGAGGGGGTGAAGACAGGTTCCTGAACAGAGCAGAAGGTGATCCTGAGAGGGTGAGGTATTGGAGTAATCTAGTCACAGTATCCTCACAGGAAAGAGGTGGCTCCCAAGTATCACAGAGGCTGAGTTGGCTATTGCCTACTGATGTGCAGAGAAGGAGGGAGGTTCTGCCCAGCTCTTACCTGGCTCAGAGCAGCGCAGAGGGCCCCAAGTTCAGAGCTGGGCAGTGATCCCAGCTTGTGCAAAGCCAGCATCCTGCAGTTCCTGCAGTCATTCCTGTCTGCCCATGGGCAGGCTGCAAAAAAAGTGTTTTACCTGCATGCTCCTCCACCACAGGTAACCAACCTCACTGCAGCTCCTGGGTCTCCTTCAGCAGCTGGATCTCAGATCTAAGGAATGCCCTAAATGGTAAAGGAGGTGTTTTTTTCATTCCATAATTAACAGAGTTTCTCCCAAATATATGCCCTAATACAAAAAGGAATATATTTGTCACATGTGGGAAAGCAGGTGCTTGCCAAAGGAAAGAGGCAGCAATTTCTACAGCACTTGATAGGCAAACACAAAGTGTAGAAAACAATACATAGAAAATACTTGCACTAAACCAAAATTCTACTAAACCAACATTGGGAAAAAAACCAAAATGGTTGTGCCAAGGGCTGAGCACAAAAACACTTTGAGGAGCTGCTCCCAGCATCAGCTGGGAGAGCAAACAGCACTGCAGAATCTGCAGTGAAAGGGAGAGTTCAGCAAACAGTAGCAGGGAGTTTTCTTCTCCAGTAACACCAAATATATATGTTATTTTTTTTGTGCATCTCATACTGAAAACATGGAAATGCTTTTCTGCGTTTCTTCCTCTCAAGCTCCTCCCAGTCAACCAGTTTCCAAGCCACCTAGCCTGGCTTTTTTAGGTTCCTTTCCAAGCATAATGAGTCCTAAATCACCTGAATTCTCTCCTTGGTTTTGGTTATTGGTCACAGCAAAATAGTGCAAAGTGCCCATTTTTCCAAAACTTTCAAAGAATAGATTAAAACCAATTAATCTATTTTTTAAACTGAGGAAAATACAAATAAATCTAAAAATGCATATATTTATACATTTGCCACCAAAAGGATGTTTCTTTAAAAGTAACTTGAGAGAAAACTCAGTTTCTGCTTTGCTGTCTTTTAAATTAACGTCAGGAACATTCAAGCAATATTTTAAAATGTTTCCATTCCTGGCTTACATTGATGAAGGATGTAATATTGTAATATTGCAATATTGCAGGAGGGCTGGGAGTGGGTAATGTTACAAATCAAGCCTTACTACTGCAGAATGTTGTAATTTTTCTTTTTCTCCTTTGTTTCATTTCCTACAGGCAGATGGATGGAGAGACAAAAATGTTCTTTCCCATTCCTCTCTTCTGAAGGTCTCTGAAGATGTCTATGAAAGCGTACAGCCCTCAGTGCAGCCAGGTGATGGGTTTGGCAGCTTTTACATGTTGCTCCCCCAGGACAGGGGTGTCTTTGCCTGACACACAAAAATGGTTTCAGCACCTGACTGATACAAGTGAGTGTTAAGAATAAAGAATTATGGGGGCAATTGCAGGAGTTATGAAGAGGGACTGTGACTCTGGGACACAGTGCTGTTCCTCTAGGCAAGGAGGAGCTGGCTGTTAGCAGCTGGCTATTGGCAGCTCAGCAACATTATCCTCATTTTCATAAAAATACCCATCACCTGCTCCTCTGGGAACAGAAGAAATTCTTCAGATGGGGAAGGGTTGTAAAGGCTGCTGAGACACCATTCAGCTGCCAGGTGACCTGGAGGTGCTGATTTGAGCTAAACAAGGGAGCCAGAAAACCGGGGAACGTCATGAAGCCCTGGTAGCTGCAATCCTTATCCCATGGCATTAGTGAAGCCACTCTCCAGGCTGCCATGTTTTAACCCAAGGGAAACAGCAGCCTCAGGAAGGGAGGCTCTGCAGCTGGGTAGGAGCGCCTTGCATCCAGCAAAGGCTTTGGGCTGAGAAGTGCCCCACAGATTCCAGCACACACAGCAGTGCATTGACACAACCTCCTGGTGCTGTCTGGGACATGAGATTTCTGGCACTGCCAACTCCCTTGACATTTAATTTAGCTTTATCCAAATTTATCTTTATGAAAGCATGTGCATAGGTGCTAAATTTAAACTGGCAAAATAGCAAATCAATACCTTTATGTGTTTAATTGCAGTTTATTTTCTCCATGAGCTGGATTCAATTAGTTCTGTTTCAGCTTTATTAACTTTATTTCAAAACAGGTGCTGGGCAAATCTCCATGAATGGAGCAGCTTGCTGCAAACTCCACATAAATTATTTTGGAAAAGTTTGTGGTTCTGCTTTTGCAGAGTTGTGCATACAACAGCTGTGAAAAGGGTGCAAACAGCAAGTGCTCCTTGTGGGAATGAAGGGAAACCCAGGCAAGAGAGAGGGAGCACTCATGCCTACGGAGGGGGCAGCTCTCCCTGGGAGCTGGGGCAGCATGTGAGGGAAACCTCACCTGCACCAATGCACCTGAGCCTGAACAGTCTCATCTCCCCTGGTATTTCATACAGGAACACATGTGGATCGTGCTCTCCGCTCCCCAGCTTTGATGCATCCCCAGCTGCTCCATCCTTACTGTGTGTGGGCTTCAACATGCCCCAACCAGATGTCCCCAGCTGCAGCCCAGCTGTGTACATTTCTGCAAGCCTGACAGCAGACCAGGCACTCCCCTCTCCAAGTGCAGAGGAATTTACAAGTCAAACAAGATGAATGTTTCAACATCCCAGCAGAGCAGCGAAAGGCTTCTCTGTGTTTTCCATTTTTGTATCCCCTAAGTTCATTAAAATTCCCTTAAAGAAAGAAAAAAATGGCTGTGTGCTTGTTAAAGCTCTAATAATTTCTAAGTACCTGTGTCAATTGAACAGCAATTGGATTCAGCACAGCTTGAAACCTATTTCAGCTGGACAAAAATCCTTGTCATCTTTTAAACACAAACATTACTGGCTTCTCAAGTGTATGCAGCTCTCACATGAAAGCCCACTGCCTACATTATAGCCAAGGACATTGCTTAGCACCAGTAACTTTCAGGCCTTTTATTTTCCTTAGCATTCTGTGGTTCAGTTGGCTTGTTAAGTGAATTAAAGTAGGTCTGAACAGCACCCAGTGGGATGTGGTAGCACAGCTGAACGAGGCTAATTCTTCACCATGAATACAAGCCACAGGCAGCAGGTGCTGTCTGTACCAAAGGAAGGCAGGACACATCTCACTGGCATTCCTGGACTTGGACACATCTCACTGGCATTCCTGGACTTTTCAATTCAATGCAGAGAGCTGCCAGTAAATGTGTTCAGGGAGTTGGGAGGAACTCCTAAACCTCTGTGCACAATAGCAGTATGTTGTGGGGCCATCCAATGCTTAGGATACATGTAAAAGGAAGAGGGGAGGAGTCTCAAAAGGCATTTTTAGCCAGTCTTGGCTCTCCAAAGAACATCCTGTATTTCAAGATCCATCTACAGCCCAGTCTTAGACACAATCCTCAGCACCTCATCTTCCTCTCCCCTCCAACCCAGCTTTCAGAGGAGGATTACCAGAAGCAAAGATGCATCCAGAAAAGTTTCTGAGACACTTGAAAATTGCCAGGGTGGAGGACAATTTCAACACTCTCTCTTCTGTGCATCTCAGAATCAGCTCTCACCTTCCCGTTTGGCACTTGCTTAACTCATCCTGTTCCCAGGCAAGGAAGGCTGGATGCACTGCGCCTCTCCTCCCTGAATCCCTCCCGTTAACCATTAACTTTCTGACCAGAAGCTTCCCTCAGGCTCTGTGCAGAGGGGAAGGATGAGTGTCTGTACTCACTGACAGCCGCTCTCGCAGCTGGCATAGGGCACTGCATCACACTAATGCAAGCCCTCCATGAGTTTATTTTGGCATTACTGCTGTCCCATTTTCTCTCCGTAGCAAGTATGTGATATAGATGCTATTATTTCCCTCTCCACCTCATACACACACACATCCTTCTCCTCAATGAGGCTGTCTAATCCTTCTGTGAGTTACTGCCTGATTATTCCCTCCTCCAGGGAGCTTTTTCCATTACTTAGATTTCACCATGTGTGCAGGTTTTTTGAGCTCCTCACTACCTGATGTTTCATCACTGTAATGTTTCCTCCCTTAGTAATGAAGATATTGGCTGACAGCAGACCTCAGTCCTGTCCCATTTGAAAAACACGGGATGTTTCCTCCTTATTCTGTACTTTCAAATTTTGTTACTACAGGTTTTGCACTGTATTAGGCAGGAGAATCCAAACTCCTCTCCTCAAAATACAGAAACCATACAACATCCAATTCTGAATTCTCACAATTCAAATAAAAAAATCAAAAAGTACATTTGTCTCTCTTTTTTCTTTTCACTCAAGTTTAACTGATTTCAGGAAACTTAAAATCTGAAAACTTTTCAATCAGTTCTGTGTCTAAGAATTTAAAAAAAACAAAGGATGGCCTCTTATTTTGCTTTAACTAAGAGGTGAGAACAAGGGATCAAGGTGGAAGATTTGTCACCATAAAAGAACAGGAAAATCTTGAATAACACACAACAATGCAGCTTTTCTGTTATTTTATTTATATTAGTGAAGAAAAAATTAAATTTCATCATTCTGATGTGTTACAATTGCTTTCTCTGGTGGGTGGACAGCTCCTACAGCTTATTTAAAAGCTAAATAATACTTCTTGATTGCATGATTAATTTCTACACTTTAAGTTCTCTTATGGTATTGCTTTCTTCCTCTGGGTATATAAAATGGTCCATTAAGTCCATGACTTCTTTTCAGAATCAACTGTTACTCTATCTACTGGTTTAAGATACATTCAAATAAAAAGATACTTAAATTTACTTGCAATAAGTGCACACATACAACAGCAAACAGCTGATGGCATTTTACTAAAACATTGTAAGTTCATAGAATAAATAGAAGTCTTCAAACACATGCTGTAACTGACCGATGTGTTTTTTTTTTTTCTTCCTCAAAAAATATCCTTAGTGTCCTTAGCACTACTGCAATAACTACTTCATTCAGAAAAAAACAAACCACCCACCTATCTCTCATCACAAAGACTAAAAGACAGTTTCATTTATACAAGAAATTATCAGTGCTAATAATTTAGTAACAGTCTGGTACAAATGGCAATTCACAGCAATTACGTGTAGTGTGACAATGATAACAAATGGGGAGTTTGATTTTAGATGCCACAAGAAGTGCAAGGAAAAGAAAGTGGATGCTAAGCCCTCCCTGCTTTGCTCCTCTCCATCCCCTCTTCCAAAAAATATTTATGTCTCAGCTCCGCTCTAGAAACAGCTCCCTCCAGTCTGTTCCAGTTCCAAGGTATTTCAATTCTTTCTACAAGCATCCAGCAGAAGGGTGGGAGAAACAGAGAAAAACTGGTCATATAATTTGGATTGCCTGGCAACTAAAGGTTGCGTGAGGTCTTATGTTTCCTTTCTGAAAAAGCAGGGGGTAATGTGTTTGTACAACAGGAATTTTTCTCATTTTAAAAACACTGCGAAAATAAAGCATTTCCCCTATTTTTACCTGTGCTGGGGTCTGACTTGGGATGAAAAAGGTTTATTTGAAAAAAGAAAACAGAAATGGGTGGAGAATATTCTCACCCTGCTTACAAGGCCACGGTCTCTACATGCATGAAACACGAAGATCAGCACGAGGGCTGCAAGCTGCTCTTTCCCGCCTGTACCATTCCATTACTAAATGTTTTCTGTGGTTCTCTGCTGAGGCTTCAAGGACTCACCTTTGCCTAATACTGGTTTTGCTACATGTTCTTTTATAACATTCTTATCTGTCGATCTGTTCCGCAACCTGGACTTCTAGGAAGTCACTGCCATGTTTACCTCGTGAGTTGTGAAAACTGTTTTCTTTGGGCGCACTGACAAAGCATGTTTCAGTGGCAGCAACACATAGTAAAGCATTTTCCCTTCCACAATCCAGTGCAGCATTGGAGAACAAAACAAAACAGAACAAAGAAAAACAACAAAGAAAGAAGCTGCACAAAGTGTAAGTGTGCCAAAGGAACCAGTGGTGGTAGGAATATGTCAATATCCCAGGTACCCAGTAGGCCAGCTGACTCAACACAGTTCAAGTTTATAATTTTGGGGAGGAGGCAGATACAGAACAGGAAAAAAAAAGAAAATATTTCATCCATTCAGGCATAATAGCCAGGCACTCCAATAACTCAGCTCAACCCATCTACAGAGGCAAAATTAAAACTACCACATGTTAAACTGAGTGCTTTTTTCAGTATTTAATGAAGCACAAATGCTCCCATGCTTCAAGTGATGTAATGAGAGGTCTCACATAACACATTCAATAGCTTCCCATGCACCTTTGACTCAAGTTAGGCTAGCTACAGAATTCACGTTTTTCTAGTCAAGTTATTTTTTGTTGGTTTTGCTCTTTTGTTTTTTTTTCAGTGCATCTTAAAAAAAAAAACCTTTTCAAAAGGTTAGCAAGTTAACCTTAATACAGCAATCATAACATAGAGCCTTTTGCACTCAATTGAACAGTAAAATAGTCCAATTAGTTACAATAGATCTGGTATATATTTACACATTTTATACAAAGTTTACACATTTCTCCCATTAGGCACAAAGTTGATTTGTCAAACTCAAGAGGCAATGAAGGGGTGGTGGGGAAAGGAAAAGGAGATAGGAGAAAGAATCTAAGTATTTTCATTTAAAAAGACTAGCTGTAAAAATAAAGTCCTTCATCGTAAGCTAGTTTGCTTCGGGAGCTTGGTTCCCATGAGGATCCCTGAAGTGAGGGACGTTGGGCCTTTCATCTGCATGCTGGAACCCACCATGGTGGGGAAGCTCCGATTCCTTCGGATGCCAGTGTTCAGCTGGATGCCCCCGATGGCACTGGTCACGGCAGGGCAACCCAAGGGGAGACCGTCAGGTGCCAGGCCTCCAGGAACAAGGGCCCTCACTGGTCCCTGTGCTCCACAGAGAAGAGGTCCCTGGTCATCAGTTAAAGGAGGAGCTGACGTTTGCCCTGAACTCACAACTCTGGCAATACCAAACCTCCTGACTTTGTCCACGAGATTAAGGTTGGAAACAGACACGTCAGTTTGGCTCTCGCTGTTCCTGATGTTCTTTTTATTCCTCACCTCCTTCAAGATTGAACTAGCAGGCTTTGAAGCCAAGAAGTTGTCATAAGGTGGGCTGGTGCACTTGAACTCGAAAGACGGAGGGGAAGAAGAAGGTGTCTGCATGGGTGAGTTAGGTGGAGTGGAAGGAATGATTGCCATTTTCGGGGAGTACGTGTTCAGCAGGGTGCTCCTGCTGGCTCTGTCCCAGCTCTGTGGATTGTACACTGCTGCCGAGATGCCCCTTTCCTTCAGCAGCCACACCAGTCCCAGGGACGTGCTCATCGTTGTCGTGGATTCCCGGAGGTTGGTGAAGGATTCGGCCAAACTCAGACGCCGAGGAGTGCAGGGAGTAGCCACTGGGGTGCCTTTCAAATTGCTAATGCTGCCACAAGCTGGAGTAGGTGCTGCGTTAAGGCTGAAAGCAAAGGAGCAGTCAAATTATTCTCTCCACTGGAAAATTAAAATTTACTACAGGCAAGATTTTTAACCCTGAGCAGGGCCTTTATCCATTTGGAGAGTGCACAGGACACTGACAGTTCCCAGCCCCCCAAAAATGTCATTATGAGTGCAAAACCATCAGATGTCACAAAACAGATCTCCACTTTGCACACTTCAGAGCCCAGTCTCACAGGATTAATGCCGCTGCCAACACCCAGCACCATATTTCTCCTGATAAACTATTTACAGGTTTGTGATCAACACCTTCACTTTTTATTCCTGATCTACTGTCACAACCTCCAGTTGCTTCTAAGAGACAAGGAAATGCAGAAGACTGGACCAACGGTATAAGCAGGACATCTACTCTTTAGTGTCACTTCTGAGCACACAGAATTGAACACTCATACACTAAGGTATGGTGTACTTAGTTATTCCAGAAACAAGGCATGTGGGATATCTATGACACTCCAAATTCATGTCTGTTTTGAGAGAATCCCAAGAGCTCCATGGACCTTCAGAAAAAAAAAATTCCAACTTTTTCTAACCATGCATAAATTATGGTCTTTGCCACAAGTACACACACACAGATTAAAAAAAAAAGATAATTCCACAGTAATATCTCCTCTAAGCATGGGTTCATCCCCTCTAGTGGCATTTAAAGAGTCTTGAGCAATTCAACACTTGCTGCTAACAAAGGATTCACTGACCTGAGCTCACCACTGCTCAAAGAAGGAAATCTACTCCCTTAACTTCCCAGGTTAGCAAGTAGAAGACACTCAGCAAAGAGTCAGACAGAAAGTAAAGCCAGTGCAAGACAGTGGGAAAACTAAGCAACTGGGAGGGGATGGAACAGGGGAGAGAGTGGGATCTTCCCTTTTCAGCAGAGCCATGCTGTTGGATTGGCTCAGCTATAACGTGTGACTTTAACTTAAGTGGGGTTCTTTGCACCAAGAAAAGTATCTCAAAGAGTCATTTTGAGACAATCTGGTGGGATTTCCAAGAGAAGACTCTGACCAATGACTAAATTGAATCTTTTTTGCCCATATGGACAAAAGGGGCTGAGATGGTGTCTTGACTGGAATTTTCAGTCTCATTTCACCTTACATTAATGAACTCTGTGTAGCCAACACTACTGTGCATATCAGGTTAGACACCCTGGAATGCTTTGAGCCGCAGCTTCTGATGAGCTTAGAACATCACCCAAATCCTTGGTTTACAGTGAGCAGGTGACGTGAATTCACGTAACACTGGAAACTCTAGTCCTGTGGTCTAAAAATCAGCATATCTTTAAGGCACTTCTTAATTAAGAAAATATTAGCCTGATGCTATGAAATCTCAAGCCACGTCTTCTTTCCAAGGCTAAATAGGATCTGACCAACATGATCTCTAACAATGATTTGGAACTGTACCAACCTCTACCACAAGCAAGTGAAGTTGAGGAAGTTGAGTAGCAGTTGCAATTCAGCAAGAGGAATCCCACATATTCCTCCTGGTATATTGTAGTGAAACACTTATTTGAGAAAACTGGCAGACGTAATTAGAAATGCAGCCTTGCTAAGTGGCTCAGGACTCAGTCTCCGTGCACCCCCATGTGTGCTGTGGCTGTCAGTGCATGTGGCAGATGTGCTAGGGCACATCCTGATATCCTGTCCCTTCTGCCTGGGCTGAGGCAGCAGCAGGGGAGAAGGATCTCTCCCAGCAGAGCTAAGGAGGCCATGCACACCCACTGCAGCAGCACACACACTCTGAAGGCAAGGCTGAGTGGAAAGAAATTAGTTCACAATTCTTCTCTTAAGCACTGATTAAAGCTGGACCCTCGTAGTTCTGATTCCAGTGGAACTAAAGAGCAGGGACAGCCCCTGTGGTGCATCTCCCATACAGCTAAGTACAGAATACGGAAGTCTTAAAAAGCATGAGGGAGAGAAAAGAAAGAGAAGTTACTGCATGAACTGACTTTCTACAAGGTATGGCCACATACATTTCAGAAATCCAGACATATTGTGTTAACTACCAGGCATCCAAGATATCCTAGTCACGAGATGAAAACTATAGCACTCCAACAGTTTATTAACTCCAACAGCTTCACTCTTTCCAGATACAGATTTCAGTTGCAAGACATGTAGATTAGTATTTCTGCTAATTTTTCAGCACAGTTATACACCACAGTGCAATTAAAAAAACAAGCCATCCCTGCAAGAAAGCAGTTGCAGATGTTGCCTTTTTTTCCCATTTGATCATTTTGGCATTGCTTTAACTGGGAAATATTTTTCCCATCAAACTGACCAACACTGCAGGGCACCCTGGACACAATCGCAGCAACAGACTCAAAGTGGCCTCAGCAACTCAGCCCAGTGACGGTCTCAGAGTTAGATTGAGAAAAGAAACAAATAAAGGACCATTTCATTTAGCTGGATGAAATTTAGTCAGGTTAGAGCAACACCTGGGGTAGCACAGGTTAAAACAGGCATAACCAGGTAGGTAAATGCCAGACCTCTTGGGGTTAGCTGGTGCCACACACACTAGCATTCCTTGTACATGACCCTGCCAACACAGATGCTGCTGGCAGTGCTGCTCACCCCCGACCACGCTGGGTCACAGTGTCTGCCCTATACCTCCTCTCATGACAATGAGACATAATGCAGTTTCTCATCCTCCTCACATGACCTGTGAAGAATCATTAATAGTCAGTAAGGAGAAGCTCCTTAAACATCTGCTGAAAACATAATTTTGTTTATTTTGCTCTTTGTTCTCCTGAACGAATGATGAACTTCCATTTAACTAAGGCAGCTGAAAATGCACTGAATTTAGCTGTCTTTTCCGACTGATTTGTTAGCTGTAGTACCCAAAGAGTTTATTATGATCACAACTGCCAGTAATTCAACAATAATAAGAATATTAAAATAGAACTGCAGCCATATGAGATGATCTCTTCAGTAATTACACTGAAGGGAAAGACAGAAAAGAGTAAAGAAAAACCAGCCAGGCCATTAATAACTAACTTAGTTTAGAAAGTGAAGCAAAAAAGTTACATTTAAACATCATCTATTTTCTTTCCACCTGACAGGTTTTCATATTCAATACCCCTACTTTTCATGCCCTTCATAGGCAGTCAGTGCCTTTCTCATGTCTAAACAAGTGCAGACACAACACCTCTGCACGGCGACCTACACAGTGGTACAGTCCCACAGAGGAGCTGGAAGGGGCAGAGAAAGCAATGAGACATTGCCCTTCTAAACAGAAAGGAACATTCTGTAAATCCTGATTTGCTAAGGGAGGAAAGTTTCCTCTTTAGGTATGAAATTCACACCCCCTGCCCCCCCGGTTCTCAGATCTTCACCTCCCATAATGCCACAGAACCACCTTCTGTTGGCATGCAGGGTCTACACTGCCAATTGCTATTGCATCACCAGCCCATTACAGTCTGGCAACTATGAATTAATTTCCAACAATTACACCAAAAAAACAAAGTAGACATCTCCCTGCTTCCAATTAAGGCGTATGTCCTCCTCCATTCTTCACGTAGCTCTTGGATTTCTTAACCTGCACATCTCTTTTTCTTCTGAGAGGAAATATTTAGACTGCATTCCTAGAAAAACCTCTCATCTTTTTTGGTAAGAGATTACATCCTGTGCATTCACAGATGAGGACTACAACTAATCTAAGATGAGGAGTAGCCTCATCTTAGATATCAGAAGCCAATATAGTTATGTCTGATCCTGCAATATCTTAACTAGAGACAACAAAATTTAAGAAACTTTGATTGGCTTTTTAAAACATCACACATGCCTCTGAAATTCAGGCTGCAGTAACTCAAAATGGCAGGAATAATTGGTGGGTGTGTTGTAATTTACCAATGCAGTCAATACCTATGCTTATGTTATTATTTTGCATTTGCTTAGAGGGGAAACTCTGATAGAGCTGAAGGCTTTGCCATCATGAGAATCCCTTACCTTGGCGTGACTCGTGTGAGTTCATCGGAGGGGTGCAGAATGCGGCAGGTGGTGAAGGTGAAGGTGGAGTTGGTTTGTGACATGCACTTCCCAGGATGAGGTACTAAATTAAAAAAAAGCAAATTCTTTGCATTTTACACAGAAAAGGGGAAAACCAAACTTCTGTGTGTTGATAAGACAGATGCAAAAAGTGATGAGGCACCTTGATGGGATCAATGCAAGAAAAGTGAAATGGCCAAGTACTACAGTGTTAAACAGACACTTGCTCTCCAAAAGAAACACCTCTAGGACTCCAAGGCCAGTGCTAAAAAGGTCTGCTGAAACTTGCCCATGATCACAAACATTGCAGATTAAGTCTTGTTCAAACCAAATTTAGGCCAGGCAGTGCTTGAAATGCTAGTCCTTATCTAAACTAGCAACTTGCATCAGTGGGAAATTACAAGCAAAATTTTCTAGTACCAGCTCAGGAGCACCAGGATTTTCTAAATGCTTATGCCTTTCAGCTTTTAGATTGATCCACAAAAAGGTATCCCCATTACTTCTCAGTAATGGATCCATCTGGCTAATGCTACAGGGATACAGATTGTTGGGGTGGGGAGGGGAGGGACACACATTAATTACTGTTCCTCTTACTTTTCATATCCACAATATGGAAAGTGGTAGTTTTTTTGGATCCACTACTGTACATCTGTGACATTTCTCTTGTGCATGTGATTAGGTTCTTTAAAAATATATGTCCTCAGCTGCATAGTATAGCCGTTTTTGAATATTTGTAGACAGTGTAGGAAGCAAATTTCCTAACAAATGTGGCTGTAAAATTGCCACTCTGGTGATAGATCAGTGATCTGGTAAATAAGCAATACAACTTAGTTTTAAAAATGAAGGACCTAGGCCAACTTCTTTCTTCTTAGTAGAAATACTTCTGTGGCTGTATTAACCTGCTATATAATGCAGCTGTGGTCACTGCAAAATAAGTACAGAATTTAAGAGCCATGCATCTGAAAAGCTGTTTGAAAAACACCCAGAGTTAAATATTACATCAAAGATATCATGATTGCATAGGTTCTCTTACTTAGTAACCAAACTTAGCAGTGGTCAAAAGACATGCACAATAAAAACCATGTGCAGCTCCCTCCCCGCCAGTCCTACCCAACCCTCTGAGCCATTCCCTGATTAAGCCACATTTTAATACCACAGTACACAACTATTCAACACATTGCAAAAGACAGACAGACCGACCAGCTAGACCAGACACCATTCTGAACTCCCAGAGCAGCTCAGCAGAAGCAAGGCAAGTCTTAATTGTGGCTGTGTTCCCTTTTCACATATGAAGTGTCACAGCTCCAAAACAGTGTGTGTGGTTAGGTAGCCCTTTAAGAACACATATAAGCAGTGTGTGAAGGGTAGAGCATGGCCAGTGTGAACAGTGGAAGCAGAAGTGGCTGAGCACAGAGTGTGAAGTAACTTCTAGTCAGCACTGCAATGTACGGCTGTACATTAGAGAAGGATATTTCTAAGGACCCACTGGAGTGTCATGTTAACACACTCAAATGTTAGCACGCCATAACATAACAACAAGCTCTACTTCACCTCCAGAGATGGTAATTAGGATGCTTCAGGAATCCAGTTGCTTTAGAGATTAGTGTGAGCACTACAAAAGCTATTACAAGGGAGCACAGCCTAGCAATCATGATTCTCTCCATATTGTAGAGAGTTATAAGAAAATCTGGAGAAAGAACTCAAATAACTGGACATGAAAAAATTGGTTATTTAGAGAAACACAGGACTTTAACATAAATCAATTAGAAACAAAGCAATTATCCCTGGATGATGAATAGAGAACAGAATAAAGCAATGCTGGTTTAAGATTGCAAGCTCAACCCAAAGCACATAGCTGTAATACAATCAGTGCATTTTCCCCATTTGTAATATCCACTGGGCATCCCCTCAGATTGGAGACAGGCACATTGAAGAAACATAGTTGCATTAGCAAAAGCAAGACTCATTGCTATTAATGAGTCCAAGATAGGAGAAGGCTGCTAAAAGTAGAGAAATCACTAACTCTAATCAGAGCAGACAAACTGAAGTGATGAAAAAAATCTTATCAATTTCCAAGGATGTATTTCACCCTCAAATACCACTAAGAAAGTCCTGTACCAGCTTCATCCTTCATCAGTCAACAATGGGTTGTATCACATTGCTGTAGCATTTTCCATCCTTTGGACACAGTAAAAAGAGTGAGAACCTGTTGCTGTAAATGAACAAAGTTTATGAAATAGAAACAAAATAATTAATTTCTAACTTAGTAATTTTACATAGGGATGGTCATCTCCTGAGTTGGTATAAGTTCATGAGGAAGTAATACATTTTTCTAATATGAAAGACTATCTTCACATTTACATATGTCAAAGTATTTTCTTGAATATAAACATCTGCTCCATGTAACTGTCTGAAACCAAATGTTTTACTTATACTCTCTTTTCCAAAGTAGTCATAGTTTAAAAACAAGGCTTCATATCTGTATGAAAAAGAATCTGTACATAATTCAGTGCTTAAAAAAATTTACAGAAACATCGTGTAAACATCCATCAGGAACCCTGTGCAAACTGTTAGTGCATTTTCCCCATAAATTAAAATTAAATCTAAACCTAAGATTTCTGCTGTATCATGTTTTAGTACTCAGGAATTAATGATTCTTCACCTTATTAAGTTTTCTTAATTCACAGGCATTATGGAAAAATGCAAACCATAGCTGAAAGGGACTCTTCTGTAAGCACAAATACTATTGTAGAAACATCTCTTAAAATACTGAGAAAAAAAAAAAAGGCAGGTTCCAGTCAAACTGAGTGCAGAGAGCTCCATCTTCTGGTAGACCAAACAGGACTTCCCTTACAAAACACAAAGCTCAAAGCTGATTTTATGTATCCCTGAGCTGTCTCAGATCCAGCTTCAGGACTCAGAGCCTGTGGGCCATTCTGCTAGGTTTAAACAGCAAAATAGGTATGTTCAGGACATGACCTTCTGCCCAGGGAACTCGCAAAAGCCCATTTTATCTGGATTTTCAATCAGTTTGTGCAGAGGAAGGTCCAAAGTTACAGTAGGTAAACAAGTGGCCTGCCCCACCTACAAGAAGACATCAAGACAAATTAAGTTTGAGGAAGATTTTTAAGAGGTAGCTATACTAATACACCATTAACTTTTGTACCATTGGATCAAAATTCAAATTCGTTGTTATGTTGAAATAACAGTGAGGAGGCAGAGAGCTTAAGGTGACCAATAAATCTTTGCATTTTATACAAACACTTATTCTGGCACATACAGATTTATTAGGAAATTAGCTTCAAAAAAGTTGGGAAATCTTTAGAGTATGATTTGATCCAGACTGGCACAAAGTTAACACTTTAATCCAACAGTGAAGCAAGCCACTCTACTCCATCATTTTTTGGCATTTTTCAAGAAAAGGAGGGAACCTGGTTCCCAGCTATTTGAGCAGGGGGAGCACTGGGATTAGGGCATCTCTTTAGCACAGGCTGTGGAAACAGGGATGGAATGACAATCAGACTTAGGCATCCTTAGAGCAACAGAGAGTGTTTTAACGCATTAGAAGTTTATTGCTGAATAGAAAAGTTCTGCCTGCTTTAAAAGAGGATAACAAAGGACCATTAGGAGATTTTTTTTTTTCCTACTGTGTGATCATCTAGAATACAGGCTATGGACTTCACTTCTGGCAGTTTGTGCCATGAATTCCATTCTTGGATGAGGTGAAATTACTGGAAACTAGGTCACAGAACCCCACTAGGATCCACAGGACAAGACAGTGGCTTCATGTAGTGTCTAGATTTAGCAGAGTTCATCCCCTTCAGGTGGCTAAAGGTGAGACCTCTGATATCCAGTGCTACCTGTACTGAAATGCCTGGCTGACAGAATAGGGGGAATATAGAGTAGGCTGGATCTGATGCCTGGGTGAACCACTACAAGAAGAAGGAGATAAGTGATAAAAACAACAGCAGTAAAATGTGAACATGAACTCCTAAATGTGAAAAATGAACTCCTAAAGGTGCAACCGTGAATACTCAAAACCTCCAAGAATTCATACATCTGCACCAGAAGCATGGCTTTTGTTATGTTTCTTAAACAACAAAATTATTTTCTGAATACCTGATTTTCCAAAATTTTTCATTTATTTTGCCTTTGGAAGCAGAAAGAGTGGAAAAACTGAACAAAGGCAGGTATTATTTGGATAGGGTGTTCTTCTGGCTGAGATCACTTTCTCATATGTATATAACCGTTGAGCATAGATGTAAAAAGACTTCAAAGTATTTAATGTGGCTTTAACATAAGTTTATGCAGGCTAGGATCCCCAAATTAAAAATCAAGCATTTTAACAGCATAGAAAGCAACTGCTGACAGACTTTTCTTAAAGAAATAATTACTGTGAAAATATGCATGCCATTTGAAAATAAAATATATTTAAATATGCATCAATACCTTAGCTCTAAGAAGAGTTACAACATTTATTGCCTTTCTGTACAATGATAACTTTTTAGAAGCATGTATAGTGATGCTGCTAAACACAACTCAAACATAATACATTCATTATGTGTTCTTGTGATTTTAGGCCTCTATTTGGAAAGCCCTCCATGTCATGGTTAAGGTCTAAGCATGAAGTACAAGAGTGCTGATCCCGTAATGCTGTGCACATGTCTATTCAAAGCCATCAATCAGTGGAACTAACAAATTCAAGTACTGAAAGATCAGTTTATGCACCCAATACTAGCAGGCAATTAAGCATACACTGCATCAAGTGTAGCCCTTCCAACTTCAAAATTAGAACATTCATAACGTTATTAAGTGCTTTGAGTGGCTGGTGTTTCGTTTGTTTCTTTAAGGTAACATGAAAGCCAGCGAATTAAAAAACACAACAAACCAAACAAAAAGCCAACCCAAACAACCCCTCCTCCAAAACAGATTCTGTGTAGTTTATTAATATACTAGTTTCTTTCACAGAACAAAAAAAAAAAAAACATATTGAGGTTACTAGAAATTTGTGCTGCAAAATTTACTCATCCCAAGTGATTTTAAGATCACTGTGCCCTGTAACTTCTCTACAATTCCACTTACACTGAGTCTACACAAGTGATACACAAATCTCAACCTACTCCTGTGTATTAGGCTAGAACTGCAACTTTGGAATTTACAGTCCTCCATAAAGTTAATTCTATCCACATGAAGTACATGGCTCCAACAGACTAACTGCAGACCATAAGACACATGTGTGCTAACTTCTCCTGAAATATTCAGTGCCATAATTAGGATAGAATATGCATTTATGGTGAAGAAGCTATTTTATAGATCAATGGGTACAGGTTTCAACATAGGGACAAGAAAACACAAGGAACATAATTTTCCTTTTTTAGTCAGAATGATTTCTGACTCTAGCTATCTCAAGAATAGAATATCTATCACAATTGTTCTGAATACACTTGTTTTGGCTACAAGATATTTTTGGCACCAGCAGTGTTTGCTCTCCTGAGCCTAGAAGTTAAAGTAAGCTCTTGGGCTCATTTTGAGCAGCACTCTGCACACACAAAATGGCAACATGAACAGTACTTGTAAGTACTGTGACAGAGAACATAACCAGTGCAAAAAAGGCAAGATACAAGATACAAGGCAAGATACCTCAGAGCATACAACCAACTGAAGCAGAAACCTGCCCAACAGACTAAGATGACCTACACCTGCTGGGAAGGTCCTTGCAGGCACTGTATTACTAAAGACCTTTTAGTCTGAGGCTAGAAGACCTGTAGCTCTAGACTGGCACACTTTATGGCTTTTACAGACCTCTTGAATGAGATTTTTCCACAATGGAGCTATCCTGGATTACAAGCAAAGGCACTATCGCTAGAGACTGTGTGCAAGATTTTCTTTCTTTACCTTTTTATTTTACTTCCACATTCTCTAGCAAGAGTTTATTCTGTATGTTGCCAACTGAAACCAATTCCCAACTGGAATCAGGCAAGCAACGATGTTGTAACCTTCTACTCATGATGAGGTGCCATGTGTCCATACACACCCCTACTTGCCTTGCATTTCCTACAGAGAAATCTAGAAGAAAGAATGCTGAGGAGAAGCAATGGCTGCACAATATTTAAAAACAAAATAAATTCATAAGCTAAGCATGCACCTCCTTCTCCCAAAAGATATTCTTCAGTGGGCAGATTGTGGATCCTAAGAAGTACTGCTCCATTAGTAAGTGCCTACTCTGACAAAATCCACAATCATCTCCTCCTTGTACAGTGCCTGACAAATTGCTTTAACAAAAAGCAGATACAGTGTCTTTACTCCATTTGAGCAACACAACCAATAATGATATGGTAGCTCATGGATACTCCTAAATCCTACGCAACAGTACCATTTGAAAGAAGGCAAAAGAATGAGAAATTAAGTTTTCGGTGCACTTGTACATTCTACACAAAATTATTAATTTTGACCCATTTATTTCTGTTATGTATTAAAATGACTTGTAATTACATTACAAGGTAAAACAAGATTGCTAGAGCAATTTCATTGATTTTATCTACCTTGTCAATTTATAAGGTGGGGAATTTGCTTAATACATCTGTCTAAATAGACTTTTCCCAGGAAGTCAGCAGCAACCAGAAAATAACCTGTTCATAAACATTGACCTTTATTCAAATCATAACGGGACAGAAAATGGAAGGAAATACTAGACTTTCTTACCAGTTTGTAAATACAGAGCAGGCCTACATTTATTGCTCTACTCCAAAGAAAAAACTCTTTTCAAATTATTACCCAGAAATGTTAGACTAATTTGTTCTTAAAAAAAAAAAAACCTCAACAAGTAACTAAACTATATCCTTATCTATGTTTAGCCCATGACAATGATTCTTTTACTTTTTTGACATGTTCCTGTGTTGAACACTCTTACAATTAGAAAATTCTTAAAAATGTAACCCAAGCAACTTTTTTTGCACATTTACTGTACCCTGAGTACATGAAGAACTGCTTGTTCCCTTCCTCTCTATGGCAACACATTTTAAAATTAATCATATCTTTTGTTGAATCTTTTATTCCCTAGATCCTAAAAATGTCAGTTATTTCAGTCTTCAGTTATTTCAAGATTATAAAAACCTGGATAATATCCACTGGATAATAACAGTACACAACTGCCTGAAGAGGCATTATTTATTTTCATATTAATATAAAGAATAATATAAACTCTCTTTCTGGGATCTCACAGAACAAGGAGAACTTTTGCCAATGGAAAGGGAAGTTGAAGGGTTTGCATATTGAAGCACTGGAACAAGCTGCCCAGGGAAGTGGTTGGGTCACTACTCCAGGAGGTATTTAAAAGATCTGTAGATGTGGCACTTAGGGACATGGTTTAGTGGTGGACTTGGCAGTGCTGGGTTAATGCCTGGACTCAATGATCTTAGAGATCTTTTCCAGCATTAATGATTCTATTATTTGAAGTTTAACCTTAATACAACTGACTGTAGAAAGTAGCTTATCTTCAATAGCTGAAAGCACTGAACTGCCATTGCAGTGAGAGCTGAAGATACTCTGCATGTCATGATAATAACAGAAGTATTATTGTTTAGCCCTGAAACAATCTAACCTTCTGAAGACCAGCCAAATATTAAATTATGATTTATCTCAGAAAAAGGAGAGGGAAGGAAGTGTCTTCATTTAAAGTAGTTATACAAACATAAAAAGTCTGGGAAAAAAAGGAGTTCTGGCAATTTTCTGATTCTGGACTAAATATAATTCTTTACCAGAGGCAAATCTTAACGAAGACTATATAGCTTATTAAAACAAAACCCCCCAAATTCCAAGAACAAGACAGAAATCACACAAACTCAAAACACATCTATAGTCTTGAGAATCTGTAATCTTGTGCAATAATAGACTGCTAGTGTCAGTTCAGAGTATCTAATAACTCATGCAGTAGTTTTAAGTGTCACTTAAAAATGTTTACATCTTAATACAGTATAAATGGGAAGGACAGGGTTTAACAGTGTGGTGGAGAAAGAGGAAGGAAAATGTTATTAATCACTGCATAAAAAGATTCCCTTAATTCTTTATCTCAGAAGGACTTTAAAAACAGGTAACTGTATCTGAGGTAAGTGAATTAAACTTTCAGAATTTCTTTGGTGGTTTTCAAGGCACTCCATTTGTTTCAGCAAAGGCAAGGTGGAGGCACCTTTAGTGCACCACTTAGTATTTGTTTTTTTCCCGAAGTACAAAAATCTAAAACATGGTGTCACCTCTTATGAACTGTCAGAAGAGTATCTGCACTACAGTAATACAAAATATATGCAATCTGTACATTACACACACTTAACAGTGCACACTAAATACACACACAAATTGAATACATGCCACACAAAGATTTGTGAATGAAGCACTTCCTTTTAGCAGCCTTCTCTTATCAAAATAGAGTAAAATATTGACCACAGATGCCGTTACTGAAAAACAAATTAAAAGATTATCAAAGAAACGATTTTTGAGCCAATGTTAGAATGGTTATGTTCTAACCACTGCACATACTATCGTGCAGATGCTACACACAAAGCAATATTATGGATGCTGTTCTGAAGAGACGTGAGAATGGCCCAGTAATCAAAATCCTGTAAAGATGTCAGTTTTACTGGACTTAATGAGTTTCCCTCACCAGACCCCTCATCATCGTCAGTCGCGGACTCCTGCATCTCCTCTGTGAAAGCCTGAGATTGGCGGGGGTTATTCTTGTTCTCTGAAACAGTCACTTGTGCTTGTGACCTCTCACCTGAGGTCTCTGTGTGCTGAACTGGCGTCGAGGTAGTTAGGCCCTTGTAAGAAATGTCACCTGTCTCATCTTCCTCATAGTCATTAAGGCAGTACACTTCATCCAGGTCCAGGTCTAGGGTCCTGAAGCCCTTAGTGACAACCCCGGGCCTTGGGTCCAGGATCCCACCCAAGTGAGGCTGAGCCAGCTGCTGCCAGTGGTGCAAAGTGGCAGAACCTTGAAAGGGAACAGAAACACAACCAAAATCAATTAGTAAGCAATCCAGAACCTAAAAGACAAAGTCCCACTTCATTTATCCAAGAGACAAAAGGTTTGGGAGCTCCAAACCTTTAACGCTTCTGGGTTTAATGTGTCTAGGGAGAAGTGCTACAGTACAAAACTGCTTCACCTATACTTCAACATTTCCACACCAGTGTGTAATAAACTGATCACATCAGCACTTATGCAAAGCCTGGTGGTGAGAAGCAGCACACTTGTGCACATGCACATCCCCTCCCTGTAAATATTCTCATCTGCTTCAATTCACAGGATCAAGCAGGAGTAGAAAGAATTTACATTGTAACAGTTGATCTGAGCACCATCACAGAAAGCTCTAAGAGGAACATACACCACATATTCCCACATTAAGCTCAAACTAGGACAAGTGCTGAAAACATGCCAGAATTTTCTACCAGTGGCTAACGGGAGGACAGTAGTCACACAGATTGCACAGCAATTTTAGCTTTGTACCATACATTAGAAAACCCCATCAACTTCAGGCACATGTAAGCAGATACACAACTCTGAACTACACGTCAAGTCTAAATACCTGTGTGGGCCCTATGCTATAGGAATTCAACCACTACATAACTAAATGCTACTGTTACCTGTAGCTTCATCCTTGGCAGAGAAATGTTTTGAAAAAGGAGGTGCATTTTACAGAGAAAAGCATTCAATGTTCAAGGTTTAATAGGAGACAGTCAGAAACAGCAGTGAATCAGGAAAAACTGATATATACACTGAGATGGGCCCAGTGAAATCAGGGGAGGATTTATTTGATTCCTCAAGTAGCAATTAAACACTGCTTGCAAGGGCCTGCATTTTCCTGTGTGCCCACCATCACTGTGTTGAAAAATGTGACCTAAAATCACACATGTCCTATGACACAAACAAAACATCCTTCTTTTCACCTCTGCCTGCAAATCAGAGCAGTTTTTGCGGTCTCATTCCTGTTCCCGCTCTGCAAAGCAGAATACCCACTCATTCAACAAGCTGGCATACAAATGTCTCACCCATATTCAAAAACCAAGAATATTCAATTCATTACATGGTGTATGTAAAAGCTTAAACAACTATAATAACTAGAGCAAGGGTGGCTCTCATATACATTTTCAATCTGAGAAAAATCCTATGGAATGAAAAAATTTGCCATTTCACATATTGCACTTGAGGAGACTTACTGTAAATAGGAAGTGAACAGGGAAAAACTCTTTCTCTAGAATGACTGGGAACAATGGGTGGCATTTTAATTAAGCCTATCTCACTTTTTAAGATCTGTAATTTTTTAACTCAGAATAAACAGATCTGCTAGATTACTTTGGCTAATGACCCTATCTATTTTTTTGCTTTTATTTAAAGTAAATCTGGAGGGATTAGGGAAAATTTGCACCCTTGGGGCTCAAGAAGTAGAAACCATTACAACCCCAAAACGAGAGATGAGACATCCTTATAACACGTATTTACTTCTGAATTGTCACAAAGGCCAAGTTTTTTGCTTTTATATAAAAGAAATACCCCAGAATGTGAAGCAGTGACAGATATTGTCTCCTTAACCTAGGAGCAGAGGTCTTCTGTCAGTCTACTCCAAGAATTAAAGAACAAAGGAAATCAAAATTTCTTTCTGCATTTCATGCAAGTTAATTAACTTCTACATGCTACCTTCTGCAGATGTAATCTTTTTCACCTTAAAGCACACCAGAACTTATACTTAAAATAAACTCGGCAAAATACAAGCACTTCATTTTCAATATATATGTCATATTTTTTCATAGGAAATATATTTACCAAAATATTTGCATTTTGAGCTTTAACATTTCTATTGGAACTACAGAAATCAAAATGGCCTAAGCTCCATCACAAACAAGAGTATATCTGAGCCTAATCTTGATCTCATAAAATGTGTGCACGGGAGCTTTAATTTCCTATACAGAAAATGAACACAAATGTACAAGGGAATCCAACAATTGTAAATCCCCAATAAAAAGAAAAAAGAGAAAGCTGCAGAAGTCAAAAGAAGAGGAAATACAACACTTCTTTGGCCTACATTCAGTTCCAGGTTCCTAGCAGATGGTTTTGTAAATTATCAGAAATAGTTGGCATGAGGGAATTACTGTGTAACACTGGGACATGCCACTGAAGGAAGAAGGAATATAAGAACAAAATAAGTATATGAATGGAGTAAATTTTTTTCCTATATTCCTGATATCTCTGCATGATTGCACATAGGCTTTGAGGATCAGAGAAAGCTTAGAAATTCAGTGTGTTGCTCCCACAATTGCAGTGAAGTGGGTGAAGACATAATCAGTCCAAGTTTTTAGTTTTCCAACAGAGAGTGCTCTTTGATGGTTATGACACAACAAGTCACAGGTTCATAGTTAAAAAAAAAAAAACCTAAAACAAAAAAATCCCAATGGACTATAACTAAAACAAGTCACATCAAGCAATCCTTCTGTTTGACTAAAAGAAAGCATGTGTTGATTTTTAAAGGTGCAAAAGATTAATTTCTTACTGCTTCTGCCACTTTTTTTTTTTCTGGGGGATTTAAAAGATTGCTTTAAAGGAGCAGAAGTCATTAACCTATAGTAAATTTATTATAGAACTAATTTTTTTTTCTATTTTATGACATGAGCACCCAAAACAGTAGTAAAACCAAAGACACAACTACTTATAGCAGTCTGCAGGTACAGTAGACTGTTTTTCCCCAGTAGTCTGAAGGCATCCATGAAGTTGAAAAAAAAATTAAGGCTCATGAAAAATATTCAGAAAATAAACTAAGCTGAAATGAAAAACAAAATCATGAAGATATTTAGTTAATAAAAGTTAACAAACAGAAAACTTATGAAACAGGCAGACACAACATGCTACAAATAAGATCTAAAACCAAACATGGGAAGGACTTTAAAAGGTGCAATAACTTCAAGAGAGAAATGACCCAGTGAAAACACTGAACAAAACCAGGGGAAAAAAAAAACCCAGACAGATAGAAAGATGATAAAGACTTGAAGAGTTTATTGGAAAACAAAAGCAGATATAATGGGATGGTGACAGAAACCTATTACAGCGGTAGCAACCGGAAACTGAAACAAAGTGGGATCATCCTTTCCCTCATGGTACAAGAACTTTTATGACCATTTAAAAGCAGCCATGAAAACAAACTATTAAAATCTGCTTGACAGTATGGGTTTGTGCACTACGGCTAAAGTTTCATTTGAATAGGTAGATACAGTACATCACTTTCTTCACGACATAAGAATGCTTATTTTTGCTTCTGAGTACGTGTCATGCTATATGCTCCTTATAAATGAAACAGATTTGTTCTAAACAGATGAAAAAAAGGAACTTTTGCAATTAAAACACAATGCAACATAATACAAGAGTTCTGTTAAAGGAAAAGAGAGAGAAGACAAAGCTAAATGATGTTACCTAGTGTATGTATCTATGAAGTACTACAGGAAAACTTCATTTGGTTTAAAACCTGAAGGAATTGACCCAACTAACTTCCAGCTGCAACCCGAAAGAACTGAAGAAAGCCAGGCAGACTATACTAGGTGTGCTTTGACAGCTTGTTTTAAACAGTCTATTGAAATGAACTTTGAAATACAGCTCTAGTCCTGACTACTACCTATCTCTATCTTGCCTTTTTCTGACACAATGTATGAAGGAAATTTTACATTTCACCTATTTCACACATGAAACACAAAGCCATAGTGACTCATGTGTGACCACTCAAACAACCCATTAAGACCAGAGATAATTTTGAATCACTATAACAGTCTTATTAGATCAACTGGACTAACTGAAGTAGGTAAAGGCCTTTCCAGATACTAATTTACAGAACTCTTGTTTAGATTTCATGGACTTATCCACCTTCCTTTTCCAATTATGAAATGGTAACATTTAGGTCGGATATAAAACTGCACAGCTGATGTGAACATGTGGCCTGTAATATTTATTTTACTGCTTTGGCTGGGATTGTTTCCTAACACTTTTAAGGCTTGTGGAAGAATATAGTAGTTAGAAGATCTCAAACCAACAGCGTGGAGTACTGTCTCTAAAGTAAAAAGAATATGTATTGCAAAGGTTTCCTGCTTTCTGGTGATGGATTAGAGACCACAAAGAGTCACTAATAACAACAGATAAAGGCCGAGGCCCTTTGTTATCACCTTCTAGTGGTTTCACAATCTGAAGCTTTTCTGGCAGGTAGGAGCGACTGCTGATAGACATTCCTGAATATCCAGTGAATTCTGAAAATCTGGAGTGAGTTCCCAGTGACATGATGCTCTCTGTGGGGGTAACGGAACCACTGTGGAGTTCTCCCTTTTCTGCCAGTTCCCGCAACTTCCTTTCCTGCTCTTCCTCAAAGAACTTGCGCTCCGAGAGGTAATTCTCCCGCCTGAGGGAGAGCCTACGAAGGGCAGTCTCTAGGTCACTGGAGCCTGGAGTCCCTGGAGTTCCAGGCTTCTTCATCCTGTCTTCATTTCTAAAACATAAAGAGGGACACAGAAAAATAAAAATAAAAAAAAGGTGGGAGGGAAAAAACACACATTCTTAGAAATGTTTAAGACTTCCACATGACTGTTTCGAGAGACTCACCAATACCTTTACGTTATTGTGTCTGGGAACAACTTGTTACTCATCTGAAGAGCTCAAAGGCAAACACCAGTCTTTGTTTCTTTCATAGTAAAAATTTTGAGCCCTAGTTCCTGCCTGGAAACTCCTGGTTGGAAACCTGCACTTTACTTAAGAGCTTCCTCCTACAAAGAAATGAGAGTTGTCTACTTGTGTGTCTCTCACACTCATACAAACTCAGGTAAGCAGGCCACATGTTAGAGGGCCAATGCTGTAAGAACATCACAGTGAGTCACAAGAGTATATTATACTGACAAACATACATCGTTTTGAGGTATTAAGCCATTTTTACTGAAAAGTATATACAGCATAGTGTGGAGCTGTACCGGGGGAAGAGACAAGAAGCTAGAAAAGCAAAGTTCTGATTGGTTTCATTCACAAGTTTTCATATTAGGTAATCTACAGATGCACACTTGATTTATTTTTAGGATCAAAAAAGTTAACTATAGCTGCATCTGGGATCGGAACTCCCTGGCATTTATGTAAAATGTAAAATTTAATTATTTTTAAGTGTTGACCCACAAAAACAAAGGGTGGTTTTACATCACCTGGTGATGTTGCATCTCAGGACAGGTCTGAGTTGCAGACACTGATTGATACACAGTATTTTCAAAAAGCTTTCTTTTTACAATAAACTTGAGTGCTCAAAAACTATAAGCACAAAATAGATTTTGAAGATGTATGCCACTGTGGTAATTGCACTACGTAAGACAAAAGGAGGAAAACAGGAAGACTGCCTTTATGCCAGAAACAAAGCAAAAGTGAATTCCAGTGCTGTGGTACTGACCCGTTGTCCGAGGACTCTGTCTCTAAGATGATGCTATTGGTCTTGTTGTCTATCATAATGTTAGAGATGTCTCCCCCATAGAAACTGGAACGTGGAGTGCTGACACAGCTAGAAATGACTGAGTTCATAGCAGAGGACTGGTTGGAGCCTGGGATATTCATTGGTGACGGAGTCATGGATCTCTGCTTGACAACTTGATTGACATTTCTCACCGTCTCGAAGACCCGTTTCTGATGGCTGTAAAACACACACAGTTAATAATCACTCAATAACTTACTACCATGAGAAGGAACAGAGAAACAAGTAACAGCTTATTAACAGCCCTTCCTATTAACAGGTCTATCAAACACTTTGGTTTTGTATATAGTTCAGTATGCAGTATGCATAGGGTCCCATACTATCTACAGTCTGGCCATTACATTCAATCCATCAACACAATTCATCCATCACCTTAGAATATTTTTGACAGAACATTTGACAATTATATGCATGTACTCTTTCAAATATTCAAAAAAAAATAAGTGAAAGAGCATTTCAGTACATCAGCTAAAAGTGCCATAAAGCCATTATGTAAAAATGAGTTTTTAAAAACCAGAATTGACCTCCATTCAACTCTTAACTATAGACTGACTAATCCATTTTAAAAGAGAGTTTGAATTTACTCTCCTGAGTATCTCCATGTAAGCAAGTCTTGTATCTCTTCTCTTTGAAACCAATTTCCAACCCCCTTAAATAGTACTTTAAAAAAAAGGAAAAAGGTCCCAGAAATATAATGGACCAAGACTTGAGAGAGAGGCTGTCAATGCTGGAAACCTAATATTTGACCTACTTCTACAGTTCATTCTTTATTACCATTGGCTTTATACCATAACAAACATTGTTCACCTGCTTTAAGAATGACATCAGATGACACTTCAGCAGAAATTTCTTGACAAAATAAAATTACCTGACATCATGCTGCAGCAGTGCCACCACTGCTTTGTTTTACAGTTCAACAATGGCTGAACACAAGGATAGCACATTCCTTTTATCTGAAAGGTAACACTGCCAGCTTGTAACAGTGACTGCATTAGGCTATTTAATGTCATTTAAATTTCTTTCCTTCTGTCCATGGGTGCTCAACTTTTGTGTGGAGACTCCAGGTCTATGGCTGCATATCTTTATGAGGCTGAATCTAAGAGTATTTATCAATAAACAGTCCCATGGAGCTGGCAGTTACTACCACTGCACAAATAAATAAAGCCAAGACAAGTCATGCAACCAAAAAAACAAGTATCCTCCTCTGGTACAGGCAAAGTAAATAAGACATTCTAAAGAAGTTAAAATAGCTTTAAGTTAGACTATACTGGAAGGATGAAAGGATCCTATGGGGTTTGAGCATGCTCACAACTTTCTGATCTTACATTTTTCTAATCAACATTTCACTCTGTCAAAGCCTCATTTGCAGTTCTTGGCTCAGGCTCAGAAAAGGTCAGCGTATGCGTCAGGCATTTTGTAAATGCAATTAGAAGGTTTCTGGGAAGTGCCTACTGTACCTTCCCTGACTGTCCTGTTTTGTAAACTCTGTTTCTGTAACAGACCCTGTAAACTGGATTAACTTATTTCAAATTAAACAATCCATGCTTTGTACAAATCTGTGAGATAAACCTATTGGAGTACACGTGCAACTGGCATCAGCGAGGCCATTTCTGCCAAGCTGCATCTATCTATAGCTTTGGGGCTGTCGCAAGCACTTAACTTGTTTCAAACTACTCTCTTGTTTAATTCAACAGAACTTCAGCACAGGTGTAATGGGCATCACACTAAGTACCCAACCATTCCAAATCCCTTACTGCCCTGATGTTCATCCTGCAAAAACTGGATTAGATCAATAGTTACCTGGTAACTTACATTATAAAACCCACTAACTTCAACTCCTCCTCTAACTGGTAACTGAAGAAATCTAGCATGGTAACACACATGAAAACAAACCTTTTCTCATTCTCAGCACTCACCAATGAGGAAAAACAGTTTACAAGACAAGGCAAAGCCAATATATCAGTGTTCTCTTTTGGCAGCTTTCAGAGAACATAAAAACACCCCAAAACCTAGAAAATTTGTTTTCCTTTCTCCCTATCATTCACATTCAGCTAGAAATATTTCTTTCTAAATATCTAGCTCAATTATTTCCTGTTTTTTCTTTTCTCATAAAATAATTAACTTCACATATAACCAATCAATTAGGAACCAATTCTTTTCAGTCATACGCCAAGTCAGGAGAGTCGGGTTCATCTAAATGCAGTTCCTTCCTCATTGACCCTTCTATCTCTGCTGCCAAAGAATCCTGTTAAAAATAAGCACGAAAGAGAAACAAATATCACAGTATTAATAGGTTGACATGACAGAAAATAGTAAATTAGCTATACAAAATAATAAGTAATGAAGAGTATTTCTAGAAGAAAAAAGGAAGGTTTAAATATGAAAAAAATACTGGAAAACTAATGTAGATATTTCAAGTACTGACAAAATACAGCTTAGCTTAATTCTCCTGCATTATGTACCACCTGATGATACATAATATCTGCCAAAGAACCTCAAAAAAGCATTGTAGGCGACAACATGATCCAGCTACCCAGACTGAATTCCATACCCACTAACACTGACTTTTCATGTATAAAGTTTTGCTCTTTATGTTCTCATTTAAAATAAACATAAAACCCACAGCATTATCCACCCATCCACAAAAATGACATGATTCCCGGCATAAAGCACTATATATTTCTCCATAAGGTTAGAGGCAACAGGCCATCAATTATCCATAGCTGGTCACTAAGTTTTACTGCTGGATGCAGGGTCTAAGTATCAAACATGAACAAACCTAAATGATCTTCTGTCCCATGATTCAACATTTGAAAACAATTTTCACACAAAACACATAAACCTATCTCAGCCCAAGCATACTTTTCACAGCTTTCAGCTGTATTTGTGCAAGCACAATTTGTATTATTTTTGCAAGCACAGTTTGTATTATTAAACATTTGCACTTTAATTTGGCCTGTATTCAGTCTCAGAAGGGAGCACAAAAAGGCAAGCTAAGCCTTTGTTGGCAATTTACTTCTTGTGAGCACAGATAAAATGTGTTCTTCTTCAGCAGTAAGACAGGACAAGGCAGGCCAGATTTTGCTGCTTGATTACATTAATGTATTTCAAAAGAAGCCACTGATACCATTGCCTTCAGAAGTAATCTAACTATTCTAGATACACAGGCAAGCAGAGCAAGTCACTGGACACATTCTTATCCACTCTTTTTTCTCATTTCATTGAGGGTACTGCATATTCTCTGAGCTTTAAATGTCATAATCACATGAAATCAGGTAAAGAAAGTTGATAACACCTGTGAAACCACCATAATTTGTTGCCATAATACAGATTAGCAACTAACATTGTTTTAATGAACCACTGAATTTTCAGTCACCATAAAACAAGAAGGTATGCTTTTAACCCTGTTCAAAGGTTTAGACTGAAGAACTAGAATGTACATCATAAATGACTAGAAAGATGCCATGTCTGGAAACTATTGTAATGTTATTAGGAAGTTATATCTACAAAGATATTGAAGATAAACAGGAAGCTCCTAATGAACATCAGCCATCACAGTACAGGAGATGCTTAACAAAGATGTATAGAACTGTGTAAAAACCTGTTAATGCTACCCATGTTTCACAGCATAAGCACAGACATCTGCAGCTTGTACATAACACTGCAGCAGAGCTGCACAGCACCACTGTTTCAGAACCAGATATGCAAAACTGATCACTTAGGTGTCCTTTAACACTATACAAATACACATATCACTCATGCTTATGTCAGACCTAGCTTGGTGTGTGCAGGCTTTCCTTAAATCTGCTTACCATAGGGAAGAGACCAAGGGAGTGGTACCGACGTGATATAGCATTTGGCATTGTCTTGTTCCTAAGGTTTTTCAGCTCTTCTTGAGCCTCATGAAGCATTTCCATGCACTCTGCATACTTGTCTTCCAGCTCTCGCAACTGCAACATAGAGAAAACAGTCCAAGACCTTATGGAGTGCACTATTACCATAAAAATCCAGCAAATTCTTTTAATACTGGTAAGAAATAATGGTGTAGGGATGAATATCCTACAAAAGGAATCGTTCTCCAACAATTGAGTATCACTGGAGGATCATTAATAACATGGATTAGTAATGGGAAGGCAGGCAGGGAGGGTCACAATTTGGAAGGTCCATTTCCTTCCCTACGTATCTACGTGAAGCCATTATCAAGGAGAAGATACAGAGCTAAAAAATTATCTTTAGTCTGATCAGGTTTGACCATCACTGCCATGATAACCACAGTGGCAAATGCCATGGCCTGAGGACAAGACATACCACAATGGTCCAAAGGACTTAGGAATGTTAAAGCCAGGACTTTCATGCATACATACATATACACGTATAGCTTTCAACAGCCTAAGACCATGCCTTATTTTTAGCTTTCTCAGGAAGCACATCTTAGGTAATCACTCTGTCTACAGATGTCTGTGTACCCTCACAGCTTGGGGGTTCATCAGCCACTTCAACTAAGTTTGGCAAAGGGGCAGAAGTCTAAAACACCACATTCCTAAAACTTTCATAAAAACCAGCTATTTGGTTTAGAAAAAGACATCCAGTTCATTTTCTTTCCTAAGAAAGCAATGGTGAGGCAAGAGCCCAATCCTTGTTGAGCACCCCAGATACAAAAGGTCCACCCACGGGAAAAGCTTCTCTGGCCATTCCCACCTTCATCACAAAGTAGTGCAAGTGAAAGACACATCCTGAAGGGATCAAGCTCTATTCATTCGATCTTGGCCATTTTTTTTCATGTGAATATACCACCCATAAGATAACCAGACATACTGGACTGCCTTATGTTTATACAACAACAAACAAACAGAGCACAAATGAGTTCTTCCATATTATTTCACTCAAAATAGGATGAAATTACCAGCCTAGATAAGTCAACCTCTAAAGGCGTTCCTGTATAGCCTATAAGTCTCTGTGTTTCAAAATGTGTGTCGTTTGAAGGAGCAGAGATGAGGAAAGAAAAGGGTTTGAACTCTACTAGGAACATAAACGTTCCTTCATTCAATATACACAGGCAAAACTATTGAATATTTCTGATCCAGCTCAGACTAAACCTCTCATGGCAAACAGTCATTGCTCTGCTACTAAATTATTGTATTACTGAGTAATGTACCCACCTCTGCTGTGAGCTGTCTCTGGGCATCTTTAGCTGCTCCCAGATGCTGGACAAGTTCCTCATTTTCAACTGCACACTAAAATATGCCAAAAAATGTTAGAAATGCTGCAATGTTTTGTCCTGTGATATTTGTATCCTATACTACAGGTAAGCAGGAACATTCTAACTTTTTTCACCTCTCCTCTGCAGCAATATTAATCTACACATTAGTTTAAAAACTTTTAAAATGTTAACACAACAACACACAGCATTAGAATGCACCTTGCTAAATGAACCTCCAAACAACTAGGTGCCCACTGAAATACTTGCACTGACACTCTTGTCTCACCAACATCACTCAGAGCAGAATTTTGTATCTAATATTTAAAATAATTTTAACTATTGCATTTGATAAACCATATATGCATCTTTTAATAAATTGATGCTTTCTAGTCGAGTATGCCAGATATTAAACACCAAATAAGGAAGGTGGAATATTTCCTTTAGGCTCTAGTAGAGAGAGGATTTTAATCTGTCCTCCAGTCACATTAGTAGCAAATAACAACAGTAGTCTCTCAAGTGGATTGCTTACAGCTTTTGCCTTTTTCTGCAGGTCAACTATCTGAGAGAGAAGATGAGTGATTTCTTCTTGCTGCCGGGCAGCATCTTCAGTTTTCTTTGCCAACTCTTCAGATATATTGGCAATCTGGATGTTTGCATCCCCTTTAAGATAAGTAATTACAATTAACATCACAAACCCAAAATCAGAAAAGTAAGCATAAAGATGTTCTTTTGGAACGTCACTTGCTTCAGCAGAATCCTACCGCCAATTCACAGTAACATATTTTTTAAAAACACAGTAGGACACAAAACCAGAAAGGCACCAAGTGCTCATGCTGCAAAGGAGACTGAACACTTCCAATGCAAAACTATTTTTAAATGAGAAAGATTTAGCTTTCAGGCAACATTTTCTGCTGTGAAATTTCAGCCAGAAATTTTCTCCTCATAACCATTTATAAAAGGAAAATAAGTACCACAGAAAAACATGACTGACTGATCTGTTTTGGTTTTTTTTACTGAACTATCTCAAAAAAGTGTAAAGAAATAGGGACATACTTAGCTCTTTTACACAGTCATTGACAAGTTGTTGTTCTTTCTCTTCATAAGTAATTGTTTCAGTCTTCAGCTGACAGGCCTGTTCAAGAAATCCACATCAAATATGCTACATTAGCACATTTGTTCTTTGCCAGTCTGTTGTTGCACTTCCATCTGCTTCAGAAAGACAAGCTATTCTAATCACTCCTTCAGGAAGACAGTGAGAAGCTACAGTTCTTGCCTGCCCTCCCACATGTTCTGGAAAAAGAGGCCAGGTGAACATTCAGCAGAGACATTACTGTATGGAGAAACTTACATCATTATCACCATATCCCCACTAGATGTCACTTGTGTGTTTTGCACTAAAAGTAAAAAGAAAGGCTTGGACATACAAAATACTAGCATGCAGAACTTGATCTGGTCACCTGAGCAAAGCTAGGTATCATCAAAAACCAAATAAATGCTTGGTTTAAATAACTGAATTAAACATTCAAGTATTTTAAAAACATGCTATTTGATCATATTTGAAAAGTTCTGGCACTGTAACCATATATCCCACAAAAAACCTTAGTGCTACCTCCTTCCCTGCTTTGTCTTTTCCACTCTGACTCTGGGAGTGCCAAGAGCAGCGTGGCTGCAGCCAGCTGGTTCTGTCTGGCACCACCTCGGTGGGTCTGTAATCTATTCCCAAAGCTGGGGGCATGCACAGACACCCACAGACTGCATCTGTAGAGAACTGCACAACTCACAGGCTTCAGATTTGGCTTCATCCTGTGCCTTGCTGGCACACACTACATCTCCCTGGATGGGAAGGTAGAAGTAGCTGCATGGGGTTTCCTACCAGCTCCTTTTGCAGTGGCTCTCTCAGTTCTAATGTTCATTATTCTCAGACCATCTATTGCTCATCTTCCTTGTGCAACTTCTCAGTTAAGAGCACAGCAGTCTCCATTACCTGGTGTCTTGTGCAAAGGTGTGGCACTAGCTATTTACAATGAGCCCTGCATTTGCAGTGGAAAATGGTAGTAACATTTTGTTTTCATGTATTCGCTCTTAGACCAATAGTATCTCTTCTGCCATACTCTGCTACATGTTTGCAAAGTGGTAACATGCTCCCCTGGTTTAAAAATTGGATTGAAAATATAAAATTATTCACTTCATATTCAATTATTAAACTTTTAAAAACTGGGTCATCTGTGAAACAAACATTTTTAAATATTATAAGAAATAAAGAGAAGAAAAGCACATTCAATTTAAAATATTAACTGCCTGACTTGAAACACAAAATGAAAAAATGTAATGCAAATTCAGGCTAGCAATTATTATTTTGACAAACACTGAATTGGTATCAGAGACCATGCCAGCCTACAAACTTGAGATCTGCAGCTCAAGTCATACATATCTGCCAAGTCAGCCCTTTACAACCTATTTCAAAGTGCAATCCTGGACTCCAAAATCTGCCCATGCTCCTGCACATTCCTACTGCACAAACACTGCTTTGCATGTAGCTTCATTTGGGAAGAATTTCTTCACAGAAAGGGTGATAAGACATTGGAATGGGCTGGAGTCACTGTCCCAGGAGGTGTTCAAGAAAGGACTGGACATGGGACTTAGGGCTCTGGTCTAGTTGATAAGGTACTGATTGGTCAAAGGTTGGCCTCAATGACCTTAGAGGTCTTTTCCAACCTGAACAATTCTGTGATTTTATGTAGCTTCCACGTTTCAGCCTTTCCTTCATTTAAAAGGATAAAGGATGGTGATTAAACAACTACAGAGAGATCTGTTATATGTGGAATTATACTCTTAGTTAGACTCTCAGCTTTTAATACAAGCTTCTCAATACCTGTGTTCTGGCATTTAGATGAACAACTATATTAAGCAAAACAAAGGGAGCAATTTCACCTCAGATCTAAGGACAACATTTTCCTCTTCAAGGTCCTTGAGTTTCTTTTGAAGAGAGTCCAAATGAAAGTAGTTCTGGACGGAGGAAGAAGATTCATTCCTCTTCAGCCTTGTAGGAAAAAGCAACATTTTAAAATAATTTTTACATGTATTACAGCCAATCTCACAGCACAGACTGAAGCACAGACTGAACATAGGTCTCAAAAGCAAACAGAGCCACATGAAATACAGCTTATTCATGCCAGTACTTTTGGGCAGCAATAAATTAGCAGTGAATTTCAAAAGAGAACATTTAAAATTTTTATTTATTATTCTGCACATTTCCTATGGAAAAGTTATTCAGCTAAGGCTATGAGAAAAGAAACCACATTACAACAGGGAGCAGTCCAATAGCTCCTGATTAATGCTGCACATGCTTCATCAGAATGCAGCAATAACTCTGCAAGGGCAGACAGCCCCTCAGAGCCTGCAATGCTGTTCAGCCAGCTAACTGCCTGGAACCCACACTGTAAGCCATGCTTTATTTCTTTCCCTTGGCTTGGAATTTTTCCATAGTGCCTTCAGAGGTCCTTCAAGCACAAAGGTCACTCATGTAGCATGTCCTAGCACATGCAAATGTACGTGGTGTACTGGGCTGCTGTCAGTGCGACCCACGGCTGCCCCACCACAACAGTGACCCACTTCCTCTGAGAGTTGCAGCATCGTGCCAGCAGCCTCTCTATGCACTCTCCTCTCCTGGCTCTTGTAGGCACCTGGATAGCCAGCTGCCTCAGTGCAAATCCTTCCAGCTGGAGCACCAAGTTCTGAGTCCCATTTATAGCTCCAGCCAATACAGGGGCAATTTTACCACCTTTCAAAGTTATGAAATCATCCAACAGCTGACAGTTGAACATTGCAGATCAATTGACTTACGGGGTGGAACAGACGGACTCCGGTTCGCTTTCTTCAGCAGCACTGGTATAGAACTGGAGCAGTTCATCTTTCATGGACAGCTCATGCCTCAACTGAGAAACCTACACAAAGAAAGAGCTCACAGATCAGTAAGCTGATTTTCCAGACACATTTTTAAGCAAACCCACCACAAACTAGCTCATTATTCACCCTCCAGGCATCATCTTGGACTAAATCAAGAGTCCAAGACTGAAACAGACCAGAACCATTTCTTTCATTTCTTAGAAAGAAGAGAAAGTGTACCTTTTAAAGTAGCCACTAAATGTTTTTTTTACAAGTCCAAATATGCAATTATTCACTGCTCTTAGACATGTTTCTTTTTTACCTTCTTTAAGATGAGCAATCCTGACTCACTGTTGCATTAGTCTAGATTCACATGCACGGTAATGGATATATTGCAATGATATAGCAAGAAATTAATGTGGCACAATCAAGCCAAACATTGCATTTATCCATTTTGTGTGATGACTGTCACCTTCTGGCTTGGATGCTGACCTTGCAGGCCTCAGATGCAGACATTTCTTCCTCTCCAGCAGACTGTACATAAAATTACTGAAATGCTTGTGTAGTAAGGTTACAATTGCGACTCAAGTGCCTGTTGAGCTGCAGAACACCACCACGCAGTGGGAGGCTGCTGTTCTGAGGCTGTTCCAACAGTGAAGGTTGTAGTCAGTTTCCAGGTTTTTTTTTGCTCTGGTAAAGTAGTTTGTGGGATTCCCATACTTAGTACACAGATACATCAAAAATGAACAGAACATCAGAAGTGGGTGATTAAGATTCCTTGTAATTGTGAGCTCCACAAACGTCATCTTTGTTACTTTATATTGCTGTTCTCCAAGAAAAGGGTTAAAAGCCCAATTAGACAGTAGCACATACACCACTTCACAGCTGTGATTTAAGATGCCAGCAGAAGGAGATTACTTTTATTTGCCTTGCACAACTACAGGCAGCATAACTGATCAGACACATCCATTCCCTTCCACTTGCACTGCAAGACTTGGCCCTCAGTTTGCACTTTTCCATGTAAAACAGGCACAGTACCTTTCTTTTTATTAAACTTCTGCTTTTCATATTGTGAGCATACTTTTCTTTATAGTTATTATTAGAAAAAAGCCAGAGAATATCAATGACATAGATTTGAACTCCATTATCATCGAACAAAAGAGCAGACACAATCCAAAAAAGCACTTGAATTGTTCAGAATTTGAAGCAAACAAGGTCATTTACTTAACTAAGACTGTTCTGCATAATGAGAACTGCTAAGGCACCAAGTCCTCCTGAGACATAAGTTCTAAATAGCAAGGGGGAAAAAAAACATCCCCATCCAACCACATTTTAGAAAACTATTAAACAAAATTTGTGCATTAATTTTTGGGGGTTCACTTTCTCCATTTCAGGAAGACCGAAAATGCTGAACCAAAAATAACAATTTACTTCCCTTCAGCACAACTCAGCCTCTTTAAGAAGGAAGAATTCAGATACTGTCTGTGGGTGGACACTAGATCATCTCCAGCTCTTGCTACTGTTTTTTTTTCTGTGAATTAAAAAGACTGAGGATATTTTTACTGCCATTTCCGAGCATTCCAATCCTCCAAAAGAGGGTGAACAGTCAGAAAGGTTGATCTTTTAATGGAACAGGACCTGACACAATAGGCACAAACTGAAACATGGGTGGTCCCTTCTAACCTTCCCACCACATTGGGTGCAACATTTTAATTGTGAGGGTGACTGAGCACTGACACAGGTTGTCCAGAGAGCTTGTGGGGTCTCAGTCCTTGGAGACAGTCAAACACATCTGGACATGGTCCTTGGCAATGGACTGTAGGGGGTCCTGCTTGTGAAGCAGGTTTGGATAAGACGACCTCCAGAGCTCACTTCCAATCTCAATCAGGCTGTGAAACTGTGAAACACCCACTACAGTAACTTCCAGCAGCACCTCCCTTTGATGCAGTGTTTTGTGGTGTGTTAACTTTGGTGAACAGCTAAGCACCCACCAGCAGAGCACACCGTTTGCCCCACAATCCCCACAGGATGAAGGAGAGACTCAGAAGCTCAAAAGCAAGAAGAAATTCTGGCTGAGACAGTTTAATAAGTGAAGCAAAGCTTCCCATGCAAGCAAAGTAAAATAAGGAATTTATTTACTGCTTTCTATCAGCAGGTGCATGTTCAGCCACTTACTGGAAAGTGGGACCTCGGCACACATAACTGTCACTTTTGAAGACAAACACCATAACTATGAATGTCCCAGATTCTTCCTCCTTTCCCTGACTTTCTATTGTTGAACATAACACCATATGGTATAGAACATCCCTTTGGTCAGTTTGGGTCAGCTTCCCAGCATCTTGTGCAGATGGTGGACAGAGTGAAGAGAGGGAAATAAACCAAAAAGGCTGGGGAGGCTGGGAGTGGCATGAGGGAAAAAGAAAAGAGCCGGGCTGTGCAAGCACTGCTTGGCAATAGCCAAAACATTGTTACCCACACTGATTTAGTCCCAAATCCAAAGCACAGCACCAGGTAGGCTGGTGAAGAATATTATTTGCATCCCAGACAGACCCAGTACACATTTTCACACTGCAAAACACTGGACTTGTTTTATGAACATAGCCTGTTCTACATTTTCACAAGCCACTGCAACATGTGCCCTCTGGAGCTAACACTGCCACGTTCCTGTTGCACAATCGTGGTATTGTTACCAAGCAATAGAGACTGAGCCCTTGCTGTGCATTGAACAAGGTCCATGACATCCCACGAACCAAGCATGGTGATAACTCATCTCTTCAGGCTTTTAATTGCCTGTGCTGGCCTGACAGCTTTACTCAGCTTCAGAACTAACTCATTAAATAGATGTACCTATCTTAAAATAATTTAAGTAGAAGATAAAAGAAAATCCTCACACAGAGAACAACAGCTTAAAGACTTGAGAGCTAATTCACAGGATCTATCTTTACTGAATCATGAACAATCATGTTTCAAGAAAAGAGCTGATTTGTTTTCCTGACAGCAACTAAGTTCTTAACAAGTTAGAATTACTCAAAAGGAAGACATCCTGTTACACCATATGTAAAAAGCACGCATACAAGTACCAAGTCAAAGAGCATTTCTGTCTTTCCAACATTACTTTCTACTCTTAACAGACCAAAAGCAATGTTCCCTTTTTTTTAGCCATCATTCCAGATTATAATTCAACTTCTTCCTTTCCTCTCACTTTACACAGAGCAAAATCAAACCTGGACTTTGAAACCTGTTATCATCAAAACACAAACTCTGACGGGTGACCTGGAACTCGAATAACAGGTCTAGAGGGCTGTATTACCCAGAAGTTAACACATGTTTGAGGTGGTGTTACTTGAGGACTGACACTGCATTGGAAGTGCTGCCATTTTAGCTTCAGAAACATAGGACAAAACACATAGAGGAAAATGAAGCAGAAACTGGGAAATTTAGAAAGATTAGGAGAAGCTAAAACCTAGTGAGCTACTCCATTCTAAATAAAATTCACATTGTGTAGATTTATGGTTTACATTTCTTCGATACTGAGCTCTAATGTCAAAGGAGACAATACCAAAGTGTAGGCAGCACCATCCCAGAGAAAAGGAACATGGAGCTGCAGCATTCTTACTGAACAGCAGATAGACACACAGTACCTGGGAACTACACTCTGCTGCTGAAAAGGCAGACACCCATCTGTGTAAGCAAAACACTTCACAATTAAGAACGTTTCCTCAGTATAATGTTTATGCTTCTAGAATATAATAGTGAAACAGTAAGCTGAGACTGAAGTGTCTGTGCACACACTGAAGTACTTGCTTCAGTCCACTCACCCTTGTGTTCTCTAGTACAGCAAAAAATCTCAGTTACATCAGTTTTTTACTGAAAATGATCACAGCCCCTTCTTAAACTTAGCAGTGCCTAACAACACAAAAGACAAACCCAAGAATCTGATGCACTTTGCACAGGTCTTTATAGTTTTGACATGTACCTATCAACGTGGCATGTTACCAGCACACAGGAAAAACTCAGTCTGCTTAATGGGATGGACAGAAGGTTTTGTCACGACAAAGGTCAAAGAGACATACAGCTAAATTATTCATGCCATGAGACAAATACAGATATAAAGCTAAATTATTCATGCCATGATACATATACCAATAAAACCTTAATTTTACACCACACACCAGAAAGAATTTGTCCCTGTAGTACAGAAAACACATATCTCCCAGCAAAACCATTTTAGGCAATTTTTACAGAATTTTAGAAGTATCAAATTCTTTTCTTTTATCTTTTGCCCTTAAAGACAGTTGTATTAGTTACTGTTCTGTTCAAATATTCAAAATTCAGTTTTAATAGAAAATCTGCAACCTACTAAAGGCAGATTTTCAATACACAAAAGTGTCATGACTTTAAAGTCTGATGAGCTCTGCCTCAAAAGCATCAGTTTCTGAAGGAGTCAAAACAACAGTGGGAAAGAAGAGTGTTGACAGAACATATGGCCCGACATACCAAGCGACCTGGTAAGAGGCTTATTTCTGGTAGCACTTTTCCTAATGCTGCTCCTCAGTTGCACTAAATAAAAACAGACATGGACAGAGGCAGTTTGTCCCTGTCCTCCACCTTCTGCAATCAGATTTTCTCCTCTGGATGGATGATACGAATGCACAGTCCTGCTCCGTCACCTTGCACATACCTAGTATATGTCATATTGACCAATACACAAATTGGTCTGCCTTATGATGGGACTTGGGCAGCAAGCAACAGCACTCCTTTGGAAGAGAACAGAACTAGTTTTCCATGCCAAAAAGGGTAGGCCACATCAAAGGATATTATTTCATTGTGTGTGCTCCACCACCATTTATCACACATCACCGGTCACTCCATCCGCACTTTATCCTTTATGTGAGATGTTTATAATGCAACATCTCACACCCCTGAGCAGTGTTGATCACAAATAATTTTAAAAGTTTTTATTCCATTGTGGTTTATTGTTCATTGTTCTCTTGCTCTGTGCCTTGCTTAAAACCACATATGGGTGAGATTCAAAAAGCAAGGCCACTGTCTCAGAATAGGAAAAACAACATTGGCTCCTAGCTCATTTATTAAGTTGGAGTTTAGTGACAATTGTACTTTAATAAGCTCTTTTAAAGCACAGGTGCTACTTGAAATTATATAAGCTTTTTGGTGTGTTTTATTGATCACGCCAATGTGTGCACTCCCAACCCAGAAAGCCAACCATACCCTGGGCTGCATCAAAAGAAGCATGGCCAACAGGTTGAGGAAGGTGATTCTCCTCAACTGTTCTCTGGTGAGCACCCAGCTCTGGAGTCCTCAGGACAAGACAGACACAGACCTGTTCAAGCAGGTCCAGAGAAGGGCCACAAAAATATTCCTTCTCCTGTAAGGGAAGGCTTAGAGCATTGGGGTTGTTCAGCATGGAGAAGGTAACACTTTGAGAAGACCTTATCGCAGCCTTTCAGTACTTAAAGGGGGTTCATAAGGAAGATGGGGACAGACTTTTTAGCAGGGTCTCTTGTGATAGGATAAAGGGTAATGGTTTTAAACAAAAGGAGAGCAGATTTAGACTAGATATAAGGAAAACATTGTTAGCAGTGAGGGTGGTCAGACTCAGGAGCCGGTTGCGCACAGCCAAATGCATGGACCAGGTGCAGCTAGAAGGAAATTCCCTCCATCATTGCATATACAGCACTCAGGCATAAAAATCTTACCTCTTCTCTGATGTGTTCTACTTGCTCCTCCAGGAAATCATTTCTTTCTGTCAGTGATTTATTCTTCTTTAAGAGTGACTGGCCAATCCGAGCAGCTAATTCTAAGTCCCGTTCTTTCTGTGAAGCATTAAGAACAGAAAGCCAGTTTCAATTTATATTTTTTTAATCATCAAAAGATCAGGCAATTTATCAGAGGGTAAAATTGCCTTGAAAGGGAAGGAACAAGCACTTGAACAATAAAAAGACTTTTTCTTTCTGTGAGGGTTTATTTTTTGGGGGTTTTTGCTGATTTTCTTTTTCTACTCTTGCATACCTTACAACAGCATTATTCAGAAATGACTGACCCTCTCTCAAAGCATTCTTCAGTTTCCACTTGCTACAAATAAAAGGCAATGAGCTATACAGGAGTAGAAGCCAGTTCTACCACAATGAACGTTCAGCTCCTATTTTTATGTATGCCAACCATTACTGCTTTTGTATAAAAACAAATCCCAACTCTTTCCTTTCTGCAGGTGCCCCAAACTACATTAAGTGGTTACTCTCATGTCATGCTCGGCCTTTTCTTCCCCCTCCTCTATGAGCACAGTGCTGGAAATCACTTGTCTTGACAGCTCACCACAGGTATCAATAAAAACTAGAAGCTTATCCTGTTGATGACCTGTACATATGGATGTCTCAGCCTTCCAGAAGCTGGTACATGAGATTGTAATCTGCCTGGGAGAGGATAATAAACTGCATAAAATTTTGCACACTGTTCATTAAGCATTTCTATTTATCGTTTTCTTATTTAACTACTAGATTTTTTTAAACAGTGATAAAATGGTGCTGTGGTTAACTCCCTAAAGTACCCTTAGTTCAACACCATTTGGGGAAGAATTTTCCGCCTGTCACTGAAAATACTGCTTGGAGCTTACTTACTGCCCCTGACTACCACTCAGATTTTATGACTAAATGCTACCCTATGTCATGGGTATGTTAATGAAAAAGCCTACAAAACGTACAGCTACTGTTCACATGGATTTGAAGTCAATGAATTGGAATGAAGAGGCTTTCATAATGGAAAAAAAAAGTTGTATAATAACCAGTAAATAAAAAGAGAGGTGACTGATCAATGCTGTATCTGCAAATATTTTTCCAAATGGTTTCTGAAGGTCAGACTTATATTTGCATTGAAAGATACTGGCATTATCTAGCCATAAAATCTTTATGTAATCTTATGTACAATCTTTCAGAACAATAGGTGCCACGAGGTTATCCAAAATATGTTTGGATATATTTTAAGCCAACTTACTGTTCACTAATTTGGCTCACTTCATAAATACCGAGTGGAAAAAATATATTGCTGCTGCAGTTTTGACTCTACAGAGAAGGAGCTATCCAGCAGCAATGTTTTTTAACTTTCAATTTGAAGAATCTAAGTGCATGTCCAGTCTCTTCAAATAACCTCCCCAGCCTTCCTACACAATTTTTAGCAATTCAGCTCTAAATCTCAGTTTGGGGACAGGCCTCTTACACAATGATAAGGAATCAATTTATTACAGCAATTCTTCAGAAAATCATTGTTCAAGTTTACTGCAGAAAACCAGCTAATATAAGTCAAACAATTTATCATTATATTTATTGAACATAAGCATTGTGCTGTGACAGTTGCTTTTTGACATTTCTTGAGTGCTAAGGATTGCAAGAATACCAGTTTTCATAATAATGGTATAAAAACCCCACAAGCAACAACCAAATCAACCAAACATAAGGAAAAGAAGGAAAGAAGACAAACGGAATACTAGATATTTTCTGATTTTGTGTCTATGTTCTTCTCTGGAAAGAAATTATCTGAGAAAATTATTATGAAAACAAGTCCGTGAGCTTTTTTTTATTATTTTCTGAAGAGAATATATCCATCAATAATTATACTCTTAGTTTTACATGTACTGTAAAAATATGTGTTATTTTAAGATGATTCCTCCTCCTCCTCCTTCATTAGGGCAAACATTTGGCCAAGAACAAGTTACATGGCCTCAACTGAAAAATACCAGAAGTAATGAATCCATTTGACTGAGGTAAACAAATGATCTTTATTTAGAAAGAATATTTAGCTTACCAATGAGATAAAGTGTACATACACTTAGAGCCCTTATTCTTCCACAATGGAGGACAATCTACCAACAATGTTTAGTAGTGGTACCACGTAATTTCAGCACTACTTTGTCACACTGTACAGGTCCTTAAACAGATGCAATACTTGCCTCTTCAAGAAGACGTGTTACAGCATCTATGTCATTGTATGTTTTAGTCATCTGGCCCACTCTTTCAGCACATAAAACTGCAAAGAAATAAAGCAAAACATTGATCAGATAGGCAGCATTATTGGGGGAGGATCACAGAATATTCTGAGCTAGAAGACATGCACAAGGATCAGTGAAGTTCAACTCCCATCCATTGCAAGAAATATCTTTCTAAGTTTAGATGTGCATAAGTTTTCATCTAAAAAACTGCTTATGTCAACCTTTGGATGAGCACATCAAGAGCTAAAAATGCAAAACAAATGAAACAACAAACAAACAAAACTCAACACCCCCCCAAAACCTGCCCTCAAAAAAATCCAAGATTCATGTGATACTGATAATACAAATGCTCCTCTTGTAATAACCACTTGCTTTTGTCAGTGGCAGAACAAACTTAAAATGTTAAAACTTTCTTCTCTAAAGAAAAATATCTTGAGTTTATTAAAAAAAAATCAGGAAGTCAGAACGGATGTTTTTAGATACGTAATTAGGATTCCATCATGTCACCTACTCATTGTATGACATGCAGTAGCATTACTCCATGAATAAGCAACTCCAATACTGTTAGGGGCACTGTTTATCAGAAAGAGACTATGTCATATTAAATTGATAACAACTGGGTTTTACGGTACAAGACAGCAAAGTATGCATGCAAAATAAGAAATGGTTTTTGTAATACACTTTCTCCTCAAACCCTGTAATTCTGGAAAAAAGGAGTGTTAATGAAATTCAGTGGATCACATGGTCTATGAGTTATCAGGCTGCTGTAGCCTGAACTGTTCTCCAGGGGATTTACCCTTGGCAATGTCACTTAAGGCTCTGTCTGGCAGATAAGCTAATGTTGTTCTAGTGCACACTAAGGCGGGGGAAGAGACAGATCAGGCCTAATAGGATTTATACAGTGAGGAGGAAAAAAAAGCAGAACTGTACAATAACATTAGCAGGAGACAGTTTGTCACACTAAGGAAACAACACTATCTAATTCATAAATATACAATCTGCACATATATAAATATACAGCTGATCACCACTAAGGCACATTGATAATACATCAAATGCAATAGTACTTAGATATCTGTTGAAATGTTGGAGAATATTTTTCCCTACATAACATCAGAAAATTGCTTAAATTATGACAAGAAAATCAATTTCTTCATTTATTTTCCCATTTCTCTAATTCTACTTCTGCAGATCATATCCTAAAAACATTTCTAATATTTATTGACATGAGCAGTGCCAGTGAACTCCAAAGAATGCTATACAAAAGTATGCAAGATATAATTGCATTCATCTAAATAGTAAGTCTGAAAGTGGTAACAGTAAAAAGTTTCTGCTTCCAAGTAATAACCTGACAAACATGACATATCAATAGAAAGAATAACTCTACCACTGCAGAAGTAAAAATACAGTACATCTGTAAACTACAAGCTATATTACCCAAAAGCAGACTAATAAGGATTCCACAGAAAAGAAAATGCAGTAACTTGCAGAGAGCATTGGCTATAATTAAAAAAGGGGTTTAACAGAAGTTTTCCATAAAAACTCCACATAAAGACAGAAGGTGTAATGTTCAGAAGACTATTCATCCACACACACACAAACTGACATCACCATAAACTCAATTTTGTTTTAAATATAGTAGGTTCATAAGTCATGCCATAAACATCTATCAGAAACCCTGATGCCACCAGGTTTCCAATACAACTGCACACTATAAATAGTTCCTTGGTTACAACATTCCATCACTACTATAAAATAATATTTGACATTTTCATTAGCAAGCTCATTTCAACTTTGTACCTAACACTAACAATCACTAAGGAGCAGGACTATGGCAACCTCACACCATCCTAATTCAGGTAAATGTATAACCTTCCTAACAGCTGATAAAAGGATGCTGTTCCCACAGACAGAATAAAGTCACTCAGCTGGGAGAGTGATAAAGGTTGATTGTGTGGATACTCCCTTGGTTATTCCTTCAGAACGTCCCATTTAAACTTTAACCTGGCAAGGCAATACCATAGCATTATAACAACAGACATTACCAGCAGCAAAGTAGAATCTGGTCACCAATAGCTTTTATCTCTAGAAATTTCCATCAAAGTTCCATTGGTGATTGTCAAAGCACCATCTTTGTACACTACTCTGCCAGTGTAAAAGGGTTTCAAAGCAGAAGTGCCCTTTTATGCATCCTCTTCATCCAAGTGAAAATAAATTTCAGTAGACTGCATATAATAAAATCTGCCAGTCAACTATTGTCCATACTACTACTACTACTACTACATACAATACTGTGGAAACACAGAGCTACTGACTAAAAGGAAATACTTCCTTTTGGAAGGAGGGCAAACTTGCAAAGAGTTGTTGCTTTCAATTACTCAGAAGTCAAGGCTTGTGGGGAAGAGAAGGTGAAAAGTAAGGGGAGAGTGGAATTCAGAAGCATCATTAAAAAAAAATCCTAAGAAGTGTCTAAATATCTAGTTATTCAGCCTCTACAGACTACAAGACAACATTTGGCCAATTCCTAGTACAGCAGTTTTTATTTCTTTAGTGATCAAAAAATCTATCAGTGAAAAAGACAGACTATTTTGAAAAACCATTTAGAGGTGTTATCAGTGAAGTATGCAGCGGAAAAATACCCGCCCCCACATCACGTATGTAATGGATCCTTCATAGTAGGTTTCTAGCCTGCTGGAGTTTCTGATGAGTATGAGAGCCTGGTAACTCTGCTGTAAAGACAAAACAAGAGCAAATGAAGGACAGTGCCTTGTAATGCAAAACTTACAGTGCCAAATTACTGACCTCTTTTTGCTCACTCACACATGAGTAGTTTTTTGCTTGAGGGTGATAGGGAGCACTGTGTCTAAGTGCATGGATGCATGCAAACAGCCAAACCAAATATACTTTGCACTTCTCAGCTTATGGAGAAGGCTGATAGACAATACAGAAAGAAAAAATAATTTAAAAAACCTCACGTATTTGGATGAGTGCTTTGAAGCTAATGTCACAAATCCAAAACAGGAAACAAAGAACAGAGAAGGCTCCCATCACATTGTTTTCATGACAGCACTAAATATATGGTACTGGGGACACATTTGCAGTTCAAAGTATTTGGCATTTTTTTTAAAGCCAAACATGCAAGCAAATGGGCAAACACTACACAGACCAAACATTTCCTCTGCCTTAAAGTACCTAGCACCATCTTTATACCATCCTAAAGCCTGCAAATTTACTGGTAACCCCATTCCTGTGTTTCCCAAAGTAAGTACAGCTGAAAGGATGTACCCTGCATTTATTTCTCGCCACCTAGTTAATAAGCACTGATTCCCAAGCTGAAGATATGCCGGGACATGGAGGAACACATGGACTTTTCTGGATTCCTCCCCGAAAGTCACCTATTCAACAAGTATGGTACTTAGAGTAAAAGATGTTTGCAGGAACAGGAGACAGCCATAGAAGGGAAGGGGAACAAGAATACTACAACTGGTAGCTTCTGCAATGAGCCACCATCTGCCAAACAAAGGATTCAAACAGAATGAGGAAAAAAATACATCACCAATGCGAGCAGTCACAGGTATCCTCAGCTCCTGTTCCTGCATCCCTCAACACATACTCCCTCTTCATTTTTGAGACCTATCAACCAAGGACAAACTAATGAAATAAAAGAGAGCTGCAACTGCTAAAGAGGAAAGCCCAGCTCTCACGGCTCCTCTTCACATCTATTTCTAACTACTGGGAAACCTAAGATGGCTAACATGCCACTGTAAAGTTTCTCTTTTGGGGCAGATAATATTGACCTGTATAATTATAGAGTCTAAAGGGAAGGCCCTAGTGCATGAGGATTTCCCTACTACCAAAATTTACTTCATCACGAACTACATCAGGGGAAATGAACACTGTTCATGGAGCACAGATCTCTTGCCATTTAAACACGCATGCTTCTTATTGGCAAGGTGGTGGGAGGGGACAGTGCTTTTTTTTTCATAACAGTTCCCTACCCAAAGCCTTTAACTATGGCAAGGCCTGCTATATTCTTGGTCAGTCATGACAAGCCCTGCCTCACAAACAGCTTCTATCTCGCTCCCCTCTGCTCACAGATCTGTCCAAACACCAAAGACACAATGGCAAGGGCATTGCATCCTGAAGGTTGTACATGGAGCCACACAGAACACACATGGCAAATCTGACTGAGCAGCCGTTCTCCCTGCTGCCACTTGGCAAATGTCAGCCATCAAAGACCCTGGCAGACTCGGACTCCTCGGCTCTCAATGGATTCATTCCTCAAAGGCTATTTTAACACTCCAAGGATAAAGCACCCACTAGAAATTACAGCTTCAGTTCCAGAGCCACTGATAGTTATGCTCTGGCACAGGTTACTGTGAGCACTACATCAACTTGAGCCAAGCACATGTGGAATTCTGAAACTGTGCCATATTAGGTATATCACCTTTTAATTAAACTCAGGAAAATTATACCTCAAATGTGCTGTCATCCTGTTACTGATTTTCCACAGTTAAAGATAAATATGGTAGCTTCTCCTCCAGTGCAGAGGTGTTTTTGGCAGCCCTGGCTAAACTGGGGCAGAGGCTTCAGATCTGCTGTTGCCTGCCACATTTGAGACAGCCCTAAGAGAATACACCCATCTAAAGAGCTTAAAAATGTTAAGATACTACTGTCACCAGAGCTTGAGGAATGTGCTTCTGAGTCACAACTTGTTAGAAATCCAAATCCTAACAGAACAGCCCAGCAGCTGCCCCAGCCTCCTCCAGCACTCCCAAAGCAGGGCGCAGGCCAGAAGGCAGACACGGGAGGTCAGCGGTGGCATGACCCTGGTTAGAGGGATAAGAAGTGGTCACAGCGCGCCAACTGCTTCACAACTGTCAGGTCACACTGTGGATGAGCTCTGTGCAGGGGTCTGGAGGAACATGATGTTGTGAGAGATACATACTCAGTCAGGAAGTTCAACAGACAATCCAATAGGTTCGGTTTTTGTCTTCTTCAAATGCTACAGCATGGCTTTTTGTAATTTCAATGGCACAGTTTGCAAAATAATCTTTTAATATTGAGTTGTAGGTACTGATTCTTCTGGAAGAAGAGATTTTATCTTGCTGTTTAAGGCTGTGGTTCAAGGAGTGTTTGTTTACTGCCATTTCTCTCATAGGGTACTCAAATAGCTTAGCAAATCCAATATTAAAGCCTTACATACAAAACTTTGTTATTACTTAAACGGAGGTTCACAAAAAAACCCCAAAAACAACAAACCACTGCTTTTACTTCTTTTCTAAAGCCTCTGCCTGAAACCTCAGACAGGGAGTAATTTCAAAGTACTTCCTCTAAGTAGGACATTAACTGCATCAAATTTTCTAGTGATGAATGAAAAATCTAGTTAAAAGAAATTTCAAAAGAGCATCAGACACTTGTTCCTTCTATTAGCATAAGCAGATCAAACATGGTAACTTGGAAAATACAGACACAAAGTGAAACTAAGAAAATCAGAAAAAGTCTCTGGAGAGAACACCTTCATTTTCTTAATTGCCTTAATGCATACATCATTTACAGATACAACTCAGGATAGCTCTTCTCTTCAAAGTCAAAACTTTTTTGCAGGATTTTTTACTACTAACCAGTGAGTTACTGTCTTGATATTCTCTTCCATTCACTTTTTGTCAAGAAATTTCTAGACCGCAGTCAATGTAACTAATAAATGGGTGAAAGATTTAAATCAGGATCTGGACTCTACATCTTTAAAAATCCTAAAATGAAGTTACAAGCCTGTAAGCTACACATTGTCAGCTGTCTCATTTCTTAAACATGTGATCTTTCCCTATTCCAACTCTTTGGGAGGAAATGGTTGTGCCAAAGCTTTCAAGAATGGCTACTCTCTATCTTTTTTGCTCTAGCATTCACAGATTCCAAAGCCCTGAACGGCCTCCATCCGATTGTATTTTACATTTTCTGAAAGTCAGATCCCTGGAGTGCCTGATTTAAGATTTTAATAGTGATCCCAAGACTTACTTTCTTCTTTTTAATTCAACTGTATTTACTAAGTACTTTAGATAAATAGGACTAATGCTATGTTAGTAAATGGAAATGGCTGCCATCATAGGTCCTATGTAGGTAAGAGTCTTTTCCTGTCCCAGCTGCAAAAGCAAGAATCAAAACATAGCTCCCTTTCAGAAACACCTGGCCCAAGAAATCACTAATCAAAGGAAGCTGACAGGTTGTCCTTTCACAGCTCAGGTTCCTTTATGAAGAAAATCTGAGTAGACACTATCAACAGATATCCCTGAGCAAAGTTTCACTGCAGTCACTCCTGAGGCCAGCTTATCAAATGAAAAGTAAACATACTGCTGTCAGGCAGCTTTACAATTCCAAAGCAATGCAGTGACTCTAGGACTGTTCTGCCCAGACCCTTATGAAGGTGCCTTCCACTCTCATCAAGAGAGCTGACTGTAGTGCTGCCGGGCATAACATTAGCTCTGTGACAGGTTCCAGGAACAGGACTCAGGGGAGTTACAGCATCTAAATGTCAGAACAGAGAAAAACCTCACTGCATCAAAATGACTATGGAAATAATAGTCAAGAAGTGAGTACACATCCTGTACATGGAATAGGCCAAGCAGAGTTAAGGAGTCTTAATTATACAATTTTTGTCCTCTTCTTTTCTATAACTATAAATGGTTGAAGTGAAGCATATCCTCTGATCTCCCATTTCTGGTACCGGATTTTCAGCCAGATATAACTAAAATGTTTCTTTTGTTCAGGATGAAAAGGCTACATGCTGGTGTTTCCATCTGCTTTACTTACAGAATGGATTGACTCACCCATTCTCCTAGAGAAATACTACCCTTTGCAAGCACTCCCACGTGCAAAGATACATAGAAATACCATATATAGGTTTTGTGTATCTGTATCTCTGCTACACTGAGTGTGTAGGTGATATGAACGCATAGGTGGAGAAGAAAAGGCATCTTTAGAAGACATTTCAAATGCATACTGAGCTTTTGAGAGGAAGGCACTGTAGAAAGAGAGGGCTAAATTTATCCTAGATAGAACTCAAATTTCTCTTTTCACCCCTCTCAAAATCAACAAGAACAGCTTCAGACTGTTAGATCTGGATGAAAGGTAAAGTCAGAAGAAAGAATAAGAACAGCATGATGTATGCTTCAGTAATAATTTAATTGCTAAAAAATCAGGAATAAAATATAAAAAAAGTCAGCTGGCCTCTCTTGATAAGCTTCCTCTCCATCCCAATCCCCAGTTTTAAATTTTCTTTTTATCAGTATTTTCTTCAGCACCTTTCTTTTTTGCATAGACACACAAATCTGAAAACCAGGTGGGATATTTGACTGTGAGGGACTGTTTACAGGAAAATCCTATGCAATGCCATTCAAAGAGCATGGTTCATTCACCAAGAACTCTGGACACAGGAACTATTAATCATGAGGTGAACAAGAATGTAAATTCACAGCACGTCACATTTTCTGTGCTAACAATCCTTCAAAGCATCCCTACATCAGCTTTACAATGGTTTATTTGGAAGGAACAATTCTCTACCATAAAACTACTGCTTCAGAGAATAATTTACAGCACATGAAATTACAGGAATGGGGCATTCAGCTTTTGCTACCTGAAACCCTGAAAAAGGTTACCAGATTGGCTGGAAGCAGCCCTAGAATAGGTACCCTCTCTATACATCAGGTGCACAGGAGGATTTCCAATGCATGTACATTCTCATTTCCATCTGAATGGGCCAGTTGCCCATTATTTCCAGAAAGTACGGCAACATTTTTGGGTTGGTTTTTATATTGAAAATTTAAGTCATAAGACACCACACTTGGATTATTTCTGTCTATGCGCTTTCAAATTCATGGATAAGCACAAAATTGCTGCTCTGTTCTAGAAGCACCTGCTGGGAATGACAACCTAAAATATACAGTTTCATAAGACACACACATTGTGTGCATATAAAAAATGAACTACAATTCCAGAGAGAGAAAATTTTCCAATTTCTGTTTCATTATAAAATAGGTATGGTACAGCCTACATCTGTTGATCATGCCTTTCTTCTTTAAAGAAGTACACATAAATTAAGATTTATCTTATTTAGATATCAGACAAATACTTCTTCCAAACGTACTGGCTACACATGTAAAACACAAAATTTTGTCTATTTAATCCACAAGTATCACCCAAATCACTTGTATGTTGCCACGTGCTACCACCATGAAAGATTAAAAACAAAAGGTGAAAAGTACCTTCTTCCAAGATATGAAGGCTCTGCCTGTTAAAAGTGCATTCCCTCTCATTTTCCTTTTCATAGTCATATTCATAGCTTTCCTCTTCGTTTACTGACATTGCTGCAGTTATCCCAGATAGACACGAAATGATGCCTTAGTCTCACAGGCGATGGGAAGTCATTCCCTCGGAGGCTGTATCTCTGGGGAGAGCAGAGCAAGATGTCCACAAAGCAGGATACCATCTTTCCTCACTCACATGCTCAGCCAGGGAACTCCGGAGAGACTGAGTACTTGTCCTTAGTGCGACAGCTTTGAGGTGTACAGATGGGGTGGAGGAGGGAAGAGACCATCTGTTTAATGATTACTAGAAGGTTTATGTTGCTCCTCAGACCAACTCTGACAGTAGCCAGCTTTTGCTCAAAAGCCCCACTAACACATTTCAGACAAAGTCAGTGGGCTGAAAGACCCTCCCTGACACTCCTCACATCAACAAGGCTCCCTCTCTTCTGCCCCTGCTCTTACAAGTGGAGTGGTAGCTCCCTGCAAATGTCTCAACACGGAAGTCTGACCCAGCCTCTGACTGTCACACCTGGGGAAGGGTGTGCACCAGCACAGTGTCATAAATCACTTCCCACCTTGCCCAATGCAGCAAGACCTCACTGGAGTTGTGAGCAGCCTGAGCCTGTGCACACACAGCCAATCCCACCCAGCAGAGATCTTGATACGCAGGGCTATTGTGCAGTACAGTCTGACTGCAGCATCTGCCACACACTAGAATCTTTAACTGAAGAATTAGGCTGGAGAAAGGAGCTTTTTTATTGCTTCTACAAAGGAGAGATTACACTGGTACAAAGAACTTAAATGACATATCCCATTAGCTGTCAAATAGCGTGTTTTCCACAGTAATTTTTCTCTTCAGTCTGCTGTAGGAAAAGAAATACCTCACAAGTCCCCATATGGCACCCAAGTGAATTTCCAGGGGCGCATGCATGTCTTCTTTGTTCAACAAGAAACAAATCTCCTGTGCTCAGACCTCTTGGTATCCAACAGGTTGTGTTTGCTAATCTTGACTACACACATAGGGCAGGCTAACTTTCTTATTTCTTATTTTTGTAGCCACAGATATTTAATGTTTGCTAAGTTGCCTCCCTTATTTGCAGTGGCAAGGAGGTGCCCTTTGCTGCTAAAGCATTCCTATCCAGGTCACAGGGCAAAGCATTTGCAGGCAAAGTGGGGGCACTGCAAGGCAAAGGCACCTCATCATCCTCTGAGGGGACATAACTGCTAGGAACAGAGAGAGAAACATCACATTCCAAGCCAGCAGACTGTAACAGTTTGGGTCATGTAGGAACAATTTCGCTATTACCATTTCTCTAGTGGTGAGGAAGAACGGGGTAGTATGAGATGGGAAGCAACTACTTCTGCACAATAACAATGAATGATTCTGTTCTACCTTTTAAACTCTTGATATTTATACACAAACAATGCAACAATGTTTATATAAATAACAGCCAAAGGATATGAAATACATGTAAGTGGTTGCTGAGGGAAGAAACACCCATTTCTGAGTAAAGATTTTACTACTCAAAGCAACTTGATCTTCGACTGCCAAAATCTACAGCAGCAGCAATAAACTCAAGAACTCAGGGGAAAAAATAGGATTGTCTCTTTCTCCCCACAACATTATATTAAAATACGTTATTTTAGTAATAATGAGGATTACTTCTAGTTTCTGAAGCTTAAAGCTTTTGCGTCTTCAGTTCTTCCCTGTAACAGTGAATCAATTCTTTAAAAAAAATGCTTACAATCAGACAGTAAGGGTCTTAAATATCTACTTGCCATTTAGTGACCATTTATCACATTTCAGTAGTAGCTAGAAAATGGAAATTGAGAGAGTAACCAAAACAGTAAGTCATATTTAAAAAATGCAAGAAGCACCTTTTAAAGCCTAGGGACAGAAAAGTCCACCCCTGCCACACACGCTGTGGTTTTAATAATCCTGACAAGCAGTCAACTACAGCTAACTATCTAGTTTATGAAGGACACACTGAAAGGAGGCATGTTGCTGTCCAAAACACATGACAATATAAGGAGAGTAATTGAACATTCCCACAAGCTGGCTTCTGAACTGTGACTAATATCAACTCATACCACACAGGAGGACTCTGACGTTTAAAAGCTCTGAGAAAGTGTTGCAATTCCTATTTTGATATCAGCACACAATAAATGCTGGAGCAAGTTTATAATGGGTGGAGAAGGAATGTATGCCCCACCCTCACACCACCCTCACAGATCAACTCATTTTTCATATATTCTGCATTACACCCCCTTAGCAGTGCAGGAACATTTACTTGCTGAAGATTACAAGCCAGGTTTCCAACAAACACCAAACAATAAGCAGCTACAAATAAAAATTAAAAAAAAAAAAAAAAAGAAAAAAGGAAAAAAAAGCTATGTTCTATTCCATTCTGAAAAAATACAATCTAAACCGGAAAGATTCGAAAGAGATTTTTAGTATTTCCTGTAAACACATACACAGGTACTTTAAGAGTGTACTAGAATGAAGACTATTTTTTATGGGTTGCTACTGGGAAGTAAATTTGGTGTATTTGCTGCAATCCCCACTCTGAATTAGCAGCTGAAGACCTTTACTTCCTGTCAGGAAGCTTGTTAAGGGGGTTGCAGTGCTCCAAGCACACTCCCAGTACAACGGCTGCACTGAGGTACAGAGTATATTCAGGAGCTCTGCCATGAAACAGGAAACACACAAACCAGGAGCTAGTTTGAAGAAGGGTGAGGCAGGACATAATACAAACATATCCTGACTCATTATTTCCAAGGAACTCCAATGCATTCAAATCATTTTAACTTTCCTTTATCAACAAAAATATCTAACTTCTGCACAATTAACTGTTACTAACAATGCTGCATCTAGAACAAAGAGATTCTCTGTAAGCCAACAAGTCTAAAAACAGCACATGAAATGGCAGCACTTGGATTTAAACATGCTGATGAAGAAATGTGGGTATTTTGGGGTGGGCTCTTCAGGGAGGGAGATAAATTGGTTATTGAATGTATGCTTTCTGTTAATATGTACAGTCAAGCAAAGTTAGTTTGTTCAAATTTTTACAGGTTTTGTATCTCCCACTCTTTCAAAATACCACACAAAATATCTTCTGTCACTCAGCCAAAAGGACAGCATGTTACTCTTGCAGAAAGGGAAAGAAAATGAATGAATCGGGAAACACTTATCTGGATACTTAGCAGTTGACCAGAAAAAAACCAAAAGATATCTCTATGTTGCAATGTGTGTTGCCTTACGTGGCTTACATGACTTGATAAAAAATAGGGAGTCAATGAAAAGAGAAAGAAGTGGCATGGCAAAAAGCAGAAAAACAGGAAAATGGTATCAACAATTACGTGAATATAAGCAAGGTTCAACTATATTTACCATGTATAGAGGTAAAAGACATGGGAGCACAATGAGATCAACCTGAACGAGCATTTTAGTTGCATACCTATAGAGCAAGGGCTGTTTCAGAAACTGCATGCTGAAGGCATTCATAAGATTCTCCCAGATTTCAGTAGCATACCCAGTGCCAGCATCCACTGAGATTCAGAGTAACACCAGGGTTACTCTGTCATTGGGGATGGACACAAAAGGGACCAATGCATGAGGGAGATGATGGGTCACCACACTAACATAAGCAAGGCAACAATAAGCAATCACTTGTAAAAGACCAAGCAGAACAAGATAACATTGTCTACTATTGTTAAAAAGAACGTTAGTGAGCCTGCTGATAATTTTATCAGTGGAGGGAAAATAGAATAGAGGAGAGAAGCTCTAAACAATAACTGCAAACATAACAGGTGGTAAAAACATTTCAATGTGAGTGGGAAGAAAACACAGGAAGGGATGCTGGAACAAGATGGAGTGGCTCAGACAAACATAGAAGTGGTTAGAAGGTTCAGCATGTGTAACAAACCAGGTGCATCATAGGTCTGGCAGGGGAAAAAAAGGGAAAGACACCATTTCCTCCACAAGAAATTGCAAAAACTCAGGGCCAACAAAAGGAGGAGGAAAGATCCAACTGCACATTCACAAAGTCATCTGGAATTGCAGGCAACGCAACTCATGCATTGTTATAAACTGTTGAGGTAGAAATAAACAAGCAATGGAAGAAACCACAAGAAAAAGTAATTTGCTCTAAACTCAGTCTGGATTACTCTAGAAAGCATTGTCCATTAGAAAAATATTGCACTAAGAGAGAGGCAGGGAACAACCATATTCATAAATATTTCTATGGAGATATACTTATCTTTTTGTTTACTTGTTTGGTAGTTTGTGGGGGTTTAATATTAATTTTTTTCACCCAAGTTGCATGTGAAATTTTTAAGAATGTATTTTTTTCTATAAAAAACACTTGGATGAACCTAAACTTTTATACTGTTATCTTCCATAATACGAGTAGAAAAGTTTCAGCTTTTCCTCTTTACCACTGGTTCTGTCCAAGTCTGCTATGAAAATAGCTACTTTCCTACTCAAGTACAGGCCCAGCTCTCTCCCCATTCCACCTACACAATATACTTTGTTAAAACCAAGTAAGGTGACAAGTGTCACTCATATCATAAAATATCATACTTGAAAATGTATCTAAAAAGCACAGTGTAGTAGTTATTTATAGAAGTTTCAATTTATTGTAATGTTAGTTAACATCAGTGATTCAAATAGAGTGTGACATTTTATTGTCTATTTCCATCTACTCCTACCAAAAATAAACTCTGTAAAGGACGTTATGTAAAAGAATTAATTAATTATTCCAACCCTAGGAAGTCTTTGTCAAGACTTATAAATCGTACATTTTTAGCATTTTTTCTATTGCAAGGTATTAAAAAATACCACCACCAAATGCAAGTTGAAGACATCATTGCTGTCAGTCAGTACAGAAATTCTTTACATCTGAGGCAATCAGTCGCTCTTTTACCTATTAAGTTGAATAATAGCATTAAAACCTTACATCTTGATATAATTCTAGACTTTTTTTTTCTTTGAAGAACAAGAAACTATATATGCTGTTAAAATAATTATTAAATAAAGGAAACCAAATGAGGTCATGTGTTTTAAATGGAAATCTGAGTCCCAGAGGCTCTGACAAAGAATGTATGAACAATTTCATCAGAAAAATAATTCTGCAGGATATTACCTTGTGAAGATTCCTATTAGTTTTAATGTACTACCCACTATTTTCCAATGTTATATTTATCACGAAGGGTGAACTGGGTGGGATTCATAACTGAATGCACACATACAACTGACCTCTGGAGAGTCCATGTATGGCAGAGAAATTGGCTCTCTAACTGTGCTTCAATTTGTCTTAAAATAGATATTCAAAACAGGTCAGCTGAGCTGCAACTGCCTATCTCACTATACTGAACATAAAAAGAATCTCAGGAAAATTACTCTGGTATCAACAAACACATGGCAGAAAAATAAAAAGCCAATCAAGAGACAAGCATCTCTTTTAATATATCATCTGCTTCAGGTTTTTGGAAAAGCTCTATTTTCTACTATAATCATGCCTTTTGTCTGCTACCACGATTAGAATACCTTTCTCTGTCAAGGGTAAATGCCAACACTATTTCAAACCCAAATGAACATGCCAGTATCTAAGGCCAAAGACTGTGTCTTCCACTGCATCTCTCAAATCTTCCTCTCTCTCACACACCTGAACTCAAAGAAGCAAAAGCAAGCTAAACCCCATAAAATTCTACAGAGAGGCTGCCGTTCACCTGAGAGGCTGAGACAGTACTTACAGCACTACCCTTGATCATGTAAAAACTAATACTTTAATTTAAAAAAATAATAGCAATTAAAAAATGCAAAAAAGCATTATACCTTACCTGCTATAGAGGTATTTCCCTATCAGACATTAAACCCTTCTTTCTCTTAGGGAAGAACTTCCCAAATACTTCAAGCAGACAGCCAGCACATACTCCAGCTGACTCTGCAGATCTCAGCTCATGGCAGAAGTATTCTGGGCAGGGGCTCAGCTGACAGGAAAACCTGTAAGCCCAGAATCTGACCAACCACTACTGTGCACCTGAGGCCTTCATCCCACAAGGTATTTAAATGTTTGCTCAACACCTGTTGCTTATTCCATTACCATGGAACTCCCACACTTTCTCCAGTGCAGCACACAGCTTAAGACAAAATGGGTGAGCAGATCAGCTCTTAGCTCAGACATTCAGGCACACCACCCTTCCACATAACACTTTGACCAGATAGACAAAAGATTATAAAAATGAACAACTGAAAAAAAAAAAATGCTACCCGTGAGAGCTTTAACCTGGAGAAAGCTACAGCTTCTACTGACTGTACAACTGGTCTGTTTCTTAGGCTTCTAGAAGCAGGCCAGCTCAGGCTGTTACATCATGCAGATTAATCAGATGCTACAGTATTTACTAGGGTTAAACCTAGAGGATAAAGGTTACATAATGGATTCAATCCAACTTAAAGTGGTCAGATCCCTCAAATAAATATGCACCTCTCTCTTTGAACACCTGGACAGGAATAGTCAATTAAACATAAGAGAAATGTAACAAGCTTCTGAAACTGCATTCAGTTCCAAAATCTAGTACTGAGAAACAAATGGAGGCAACATGACACTCAAAAGACCATAAAAAACCATTAAAATTTTGTCACCCTTATCTTTACACTTCACATCCCCTCTGGTATTGTTATCAGAGCATTATCATAGAGATATCTTTGTGTATTACATAGGTACATTATCCCCTGGGCCTACACTCCTTTCTGCTTTCTGCACTTGCTTCACTGTGATCTTGGACTTGCCTTGTTTAAACTAACCTCTCCAACCAGAATAAAATCCATATAAAACTTCTGCATTCCCAAGGGCTGCATTTTGCTTCAGAGTGCCATCTGAAGGGATGGATAAGGGATCTTGATTTTTTTCTTGCTGCAGAGAACACAGTTTTAGCAATTCCTTACCCTTTCTTGCATGCCTTCTATCAGAAGCCTGATGAAAACATTCTGTGTCCTGATACAGAAATAATCACACTAGCAAATATTACATAAAAATTGCAAAAGGCACAAAAGATAGTGCTTGCCAGAGTTTGTAATTCTTCCAATTCAAAAACTTAACCTGCTTGCTTTTAAGAATCTACATGTTTAATGTCTTTCACAGACAAATAACCAGAGAGAAAACATGTACTGTCTACTCACACATCAAATATATACATATTACAGGATATTGGTAATGCAGAAAAAACACAGACTTCAAACTTGAACCAATAATCAATCTTACCGTCAGTATATTTAAATTCACCTCAATTATTATAGATACAGTTAGCTTTTCGAATATTCTTTCCCCTGCCCAAAGACAGCTCATACAGAGCATATGCTGCTCTGCCACTCCCTTCAGAGAGGAAAAAGCTATACAGCAGAGTCTCTTGCAGCACACTGACAAGAGATGCTGAGGTGCAAAAGAGGTGCAGGCGTCTCTGCTATACCTGGGTGTTGCCTTTTTCTGGGTATTTCCTTTTTAAAACCATTGAATAATGATGCTCCGGTCTTACAAGCTCCAAATAATGCAACAAGAGACTAGAAAGAAATATTTACCATCCGTGCATTCTTCATAATACCAGTCCAGTTCATAATAATCTGCTTCAATAAATTTCTGCATAGTCAGTATCCTTCAGTGACATACAGGAGATTTCACTTCGCTGCTAAGGTCAAGTGAAATGCAGCCATGCCTTCCTGCCTTTGCAAAATGCCAGAGCACAAGGCAGCTCACGGGAAGCTGAAAATGAGGTGCACATCTTCACTGAGGCCNGAAGCAGATGCCCTGGCGGCTCCTCTAATAAAGAAGCTCTGCACAGGAGCCTTAGATGGGTGTTAACAAAATCCTCCTATCAAAAGGCTGATGCGCTGACGTTGGGGACACACACCACCGCCCGGCTGGTTCTAACTCATTCCTTTCCTCCCCAGTCTCCACATCTCTTTCAGGCTAATGTGTTGCCATGGAGACGAGCTGGCTCCAAAAGCGATGCAGAGATGAAGAAAATGCATTTTGCTGTTTCTGGCTTTGCAGGCTAGAAGGAGTCCTCCATACTGGAAACAAAAAATCGTTGCTAAGAAAGATGATACAACCCATTGCTACTGCTCACAGAATAACAGCATCACACTGTTGCAATTCACTGGGGACATGCGGTACATTAATAATGAAAATCTAGTCCATTACTACTGTCCTCCACACAGTTTGATAAAAGCCTGACTTCCACAAGGAAAATTAAACTATGTTACTGCTTTGTTACACTATTCTGGTCTGATATAATAGAACCCTTTCTGCATCCTGCTGTTGAGAAATGCCAAACAAAAAAAAGAAAGAATTGGCAAAATTAGGACAGCAATACACTTCTCCTTGCAAAAAAAAGCTAATCTGTTTCTACTTTTTGCCCTCTCCACGAACCACTTTCGCCCCCCTTTTTTTTTCCCCAAGCATCTAAGTTTCATAGCTGGAGACAGGAAGTCAGGCCAAATATTCCCTACACTATTCCTAAAAATGCTGAAGATCATCATCCAGCATAACTTAATGTTTGTGTTCAGTGTTTTAGAAATAGAAGAATATACCTTTGCAGCCCCCAATAAAATTGTGTTTAAGCTATTAGGAGAGAACCTGTCTGAGGAACAGAGGGCATTAAATCATCAAACATAGCAATTCAAAAATCATGTCTGAATATGTGCAGGTATACCTGCACATATAGATACCAAGTGGACTGACATCCATTTTGTTCATAACCAGCACATAGTCTTCAACCATTTCTCCCCCTCTTTTAGGAAATGCTAACTCTTTGCAAACACCAGTAGAAGCACTGGGATAGATTAAGTTGTGACTTAATCTATCCTGGTACATTAAAGTAGGAGGCCACATTGGGTCTGACCAGGGAGGTCTTTGGTGTCTGTCTAGCCAAAGACTCCATCCACAAGAATAGCCATGAGCAGGCAATAGAGAACTGTGCAACATTTCCCACAACTGCCCTCCCAACCTCAAATTTCTTCATCTTCAGAGACAGCCTGAGACAGATACAGCTACTTTTAGCAATTCTTGAATGACTTATCCTCTCTGTTCCTGAGCCCAAATACATTTTTAGCATCTCCAACATTCTCTTGCAAGGAGTTCCAGACATCTACTGCTCATGATGTACAAACCCCTCACCTTTGCAACTCACATTTACTAACCTAATTTGATGCTTCTAGCTCTGGAAATCTGAACGCTCAGTCCATCTCTCCTTTTCAATCACTCATGATTTTGCAGATATCTATTAAGTTCACCCTCACTTATGTCTCTTCTGGGTTGTTATCAACTTATTCTACTGCCTGACTGGTACCACTTTGCTTTACTGTAACAGAAATAGGTAAGGCATAGTCAAGCTGTGCAGAAGAAAAGGCTTTGGTTTCTTGATCACATCAGTATTTCAACTTTACTGGTGTAAGAAATTATCATTGCAGTAGCTTTGAGTCTTGAAGAATTTCAGTTATGCATACACACAAGGAAGAAACTATACATGCTATTAAGTGCAATTAAGGCTACCCTGTTAAAATACTGCAAGAGAAAAAGAAAGGTTCCTATGGCAACATCAACTCAATTGCTCTGCATATAATCTATTTGTTCCACTTGTATTATTTTTGTCCAAAAGGTAATTTCAGTCTCATAATGTTATTAAATAAGCATTTTAAATAGAAAGAATTAACACTGGCTACCACCTTAAATTGCTGCAGGGACAATCTCCTTTTTTTATTTACTGACATTTTAAACAAAGGAAATATTCAACATGCTAGAATTTTCTTCCCACTGTCCTTCCCATGGCACACACACTCCCTGTCAATGTAACAGGATAAAAATAGTTCAAGGTAGGGGCTTAGGGCTTTTTATTTTTTTGTTTTATTGATATTTTTTTACAGATCTGATTGGAAGCATACTGGTGTAATTCAGAAAGGCATTACTTTTCTGTGGAGAAAATCACTTGTGTGGCCAAATGACTTTAGAACTCCTCAAGAGACTTGAAAATATGGAATAAGTGTATTATCTTCCCAGCATGAAGACAGAAACCCTGGGCAGACAGAATACTATACATCCAGGTATCCACTCCCAAGCATCCCTTCAATTACATGAGGAATTGTACTCTATAAAGCTGGAAGGGTTGTCAAGTTGAACAGGAATTTGTGACCAAGCTGACAAAGCTGTTGCACACTTGCAAAACCTACTTTCAACCTTTGCGGCCCTACTTTTCCTTCCTACAAAGGTGTATCACATTTATTTTATAGCAAACTTATCAGAACAGTACATTTTTCAGGTGGGCTGATTCTACAAACTTTGAACATCTGTGTATTCCAATCTCCATATTGCAACGCTACATTTGGTTAGGGTATTACTGCGTTACTTACCTAGAAGTTCATATACAATGGGGCTAAAGAAAGATTTAGGGTAATAGGTCTGTGACTACAAGGAAGCTGCATTTTCCTATTCCAAACCTAAATACAGTTATTCACATTTGTTTAGCATTCCCTTTCAGCTGCTGAACTGTGTTCTCTTTTTTTAATGTTTACTTCTTACTAAACAAACCCCTCCCTTTTTATCTGTTCTCCGCATACAGATTGAGAAAGGATTCTGGTAGCCAACTGTGAACAGCTATACTAAGCACTCCTTAAGTTTGTGGTTACAAAGGGGTTTCATTAGCAAGAAAAGATGGCTTGAAAAGCTCAAGAGCCCTTTCCTTCCTTTTTGCTGAAATAAATCCATGCTGTGGGTCAACATTAAACTGATGTGCCTAAATTACCCAGGTTATAAAATCCACGCAAAAATCCCTTCCCTTTGTTTGAAGAGAATTTTTGACAAAGGTACTTTCATCTACCCCAGCAGCACACTCAAGACTGTAGGGCACTGTGCTGCTAGGGTGCAAAGTAGCAGCAAGTAATCTCTGCTGACAAATAAAGTCTTAAAGAATGTCATTACATAGCATGTCACTATAAATCCTGTATTTTCATGCTTAGTCATTCTCAGCTTTTTTCTCCAAACCTTTTACAATTCTGTAAGGATGCTTTTTGAAACTGAACACTGGAGTTGGATGGAGTATTTCCAAGGCAGCTGCAATTGATTACCTCCCATTTGATTACCTCTTGGTTCACATTTCTTCTCTTGGCTACAGCCTCAAGATGGTTCAGATAATTAAACACCATATCGCATCATCATTTTCTACAGTCACCAGTACAGTCACCACCACTCAGGATAAAGTTGCCCATCCCATTAACATCGTCTGCAGTCCTTTTTTATCAGAGCAGTATAGGCCACCACTATGTAATGCATATTAATCACAGTCAAGCATTGCCACAACATACACTTTGCAAACTGACAAAACAGGCATATTTAAAAGCCCAACTGATTTGCAAGGATGGGCTGTCACACTTATTTCTAAACCGAAATAATTTACTGAAGTGAAGAGTTACTGGTGTTTTCACCTTCTAAAATAATACTGAATAGGAGTCATCCTGTGACTACACATCTAGTAAGGACAAAAAACTCTGCAACTTAGGACAGTGATCTCTTCCAGTGCAGTATTTTACTTAACAAGAAGTCTTGCTATACCTGGAAAGAGATGAACCCAGAGTAAAATCTAGAGCACTGAGGGCATTATTACCAGAAGCTTTCGGAATTGGTATTTAGAAAAATGGGTGCTTCAGATTTGCTTGACTCTTCTTCATCAAACTGGGGTGATTATCCAGGGCTTCAAAATAGTACAAGCGTTTCCTCCAGATGGGACAGAGCTTGTGGCTTCATACCCTAAGGGCACACTGACCTCACCTGATACAAGGAAAAGACTCTTGTAATGTAGAAGAAGGTCAAACTGCTCTCCCACTGAAACAGAATTATTTAACATGAGAGAGGGGCAGTTGGATGAAATTAAAGTACTTAATGACAAAAAGCTATTTTCCACATGAAAGGATTATTTCTCCCTTCCCCCAAATAATTACTGGAGAGCACTATTTTTGCATTTGTATAAAATCAAAACTGATGTCTTTGGCAACCTTCCTGCAAAACCAGCTGTGTAGTTTAATTAAGGTATCACTGAGTACGCTTCAACACTGTAAGTAAGACCATAATAGCAAGAGCCAGACATTTAAGAGAATACACGCCTATCCACAATTAAGAAAATAGAGAATACAGATTTTAAGAAACAAATTTTGCAAACTGTTCATCAGCTGAGAATAATGTACATTACAATCTCCTTTTTTTGGTTATATTTTTCATGGAGACAGCAAAAATATTTGTAAAATGAAGTTGAGCTTAATACCATGCTCAATTGGCTAGACAAAAATATTACAGCTGCATGGTTATGACCTATTTTTCTAACAAAGCAAAAAACCCACTGAGAGACATGATTGCAGCTTCCTGGGAGAGGAAAGGAATGCATTACACTGAAGGAATATAGAATAAGGGAGCACAGAATGGGACCAAGCACTCCAGGCGTGGCCTGATCAACATTGAGTACAACTCCCTCAAACTGCTGGCACCGCTCTTCCTAACACAGCTCTGGATGCCATTGGTCTGCTTTTCAGCAGGGGCATATTTCTGGCTCGTGTCCACCTTGGTGTCCACCAGGATGCCCCAGGTCCTTTTCTGCAAGGCTGCATTCCAACAGCTGGACCCCAGCATCTGCTGGTGCATGGGGCTGTTCTCCCAGCTGCAGGACTTTGTTCTTCCCTCTGCTGAATAGTACAAGGCTGCTCTTGACTCATGGCTCCAGCCTGTCAAGGTCCCTCTGAATGGGAGTACAATCCTTTGGTGTCTCAGCCACTCTTAGATCCTGTCTGTGTCTCACCCTCCCTGACTGACTTCCTGCTGACTTCCTCTCAACTTCTCCACCTGGTGACACAGCAGCATACCTCCTGCATAAAAGGAGGCCATCTCTCTCTGCCACAGGATAGGGAGCAGCTCTGGGCACTTCCAGCAACCTGACTCCTGCAGGGCTGCCTTCCCAATCTGAAGCTCTGTCTGGGCTAAAGTCTCTGCTCTGAGGGACAGGTAGTCCAAAACCTAGAAAATGTTTCCTGTGGCACACTGCCACAACTGAAGACTTAGGTTATTCTGAACTCAGATAAAGATCCCTTCTTCGCACCATTTCAGAGAAACTACTACATCTGTTGGCTGTGTCTGACCATCCCTCATGAACAGCAGCTCCAAAGAAGGCTAAGGATACCCTTGGGTCAAGAGCAGCTGACAGCTTCTCAGAAGCCACTAGGACTTCCTGAGGCCCACATGCCTGTGGCTCACCTCACCTTCACTTTACACGCAGCAGCAGGCACCCTCGGTTTCTCAGAGAGTTCCCAGATAGGCCCTGTGCCCCTAAGTTGCCAAGGAAAAACCCAGACTGCTGTGCCTGCTCACTGCCTCCGGCAGCTGTGCTCACAGAGAGCTGTGGTCTAGGCCCGATTCTCACACAGACCTCACCTAAAAGTGAGCCTGACAGCCCCAAATCTGGGGGCAGGGAGATGGAATGTCATTCTGCTTTATCGTACTTTCATTTAGGCTTACTTAAAAGACACTCTGCCTCAACAGTATAATGAGACTGGTCAGATGACATTGAATTTATTTGATTATGCTTTAGGATAAGATCGGTTTTGTTTTATTCATTTGGCAAAAACTGGCTCAGCTTTCCATCTGAAGGAAATAATAACAAAGATGTGCTTTGGAGTTCCAGAAGGTAAAAGAACAGTTGTAGGCCTAATACTATTCAGTTCCTCCCAATTGCCTTCTTACCCAATTGCAAACTAAATTTTAAGAACTAATTCTCTACATCACCTATCCTGTGTTATAGCTTAAATCCCCAGAAAAAGCACTGAATAAATTAAAATGCTTAGCTATTTTGACTGTTCATTTTTCTACCAATATTTTCAAAAATTAATTACGAATGAGAGCTAAGTAGCCTTATGTCCATTCTCTTGTGTTATGTGGCTCAGAAGATTCTGAGCCTTTGTGGTCATGAATTGGACTGAGAATCTCAAAAAAGCCACAGGAAGGCAGAAAAATCTGCTCTAACAAGCCACAGCAGTATGCCTAAGGGTCATTGCTGATTCTTCTGCTGTATGGATCAACACATTGTGAAACTCATCACATTTCCACCAACAGGTTATAAGTTACCATCAATCTCAACATGCAAACAACTGCAAGGAAATTTTCATAAGTCCTTGAAAAATCAAACTTCAAAAGAGACAAGCTACAGTATTTGCTCACACCCTCATCAAGGTTTTTGAGACAAACTAAACAGGTAAAAGAGGAGTAGCTTTATTGCAGCACTGAAAATTGTGCAAGCAGTCACACCCTGGAATACTCTCCAAAAGTGGTGGTGGCATAATTCACAGAACCTTTCTGCCAATTTACTTAAAATAGTATTTTTACTTTCATAGATCATTGTGCCATAAAGCAATGTTTGCAATCAATGCAATAATTTTGAAACACACAGATTTATTATGTTCTTGCACTCTCATGTATAGATGGAGTCTGTGACTTGTTCACAGTAACTGAACAAGGGTAAAGTCAGATGTCATTTTCCAAGGTATCAATCTAAGGCTGGACCCAAATTCGCTTAAACTTCTTGAACCACTATCTATACACAAGTGTCTGTCTGTAAGCAGTAAGAAATAAGCATTTCTTTATCGAAGATCTCTTTGCTTGCTTCCTCTTTTTTTAAGCAGTTATTTCCTAATAAAAGCAGAAATATACACTGTGGCAAGGATTACACTCAGGTTTTTTTTTCATTCAAGCCATTTGATTGGAAGAAATCTACAACCACAGCAACATGGTAAAGTTTCAGTCATTATGCTTGTAAGCTAAAAGCTAGATAAAATTGTTCGGTATTCACAGTTTCAGGCAGCTATGCTATCCAATTTCTGTTGTTTGCAGCTTCATTTTCAGAGAATAATAGAACGGTTTGGGTTGGAAGTCACCTAGCTCCAAACATCCTGCCATAGGCAGAGAACCTTCAACTAGACTGGATTGCTAAAAGCCTCATTCAACCTCACCTTGATAATTTCTAGACATGGGACATCCAGTACTTCTTTGGGCAGTTCCAGTGCCTCACCACCCTCACAGTAAAGAATTTCTTCCATTTAACTAATCTAAACTGACCTTCTATCAGTTTCAAGTCATCATCCCTTGTCCTACCACTACAGGACCTGCTTAAAAGTCCCTCTCTTGCTTTCCTGTGTCCCCCTTTAGGTACTGAAAGGTGCTCTGAAGTCTCCCCAAAGCCTTCTCTTCTCCAGCCTGAGCAACTCCAACTCTGTTGGCCTGTCTTCACAGCAGAGGTGCTTCAGCCCTCTGATTATCTCTGTGTCCCTCTGAACTCACTCCAACAGGTCCATGTCCTTCTTATGCTGGAGGCCCCAGAGTTGGACACATATTCCAGGTGGGAGTCTCACAAGGACAGAGTAGGTGGGGAATCACCTCCCCTGACCTTGCCCTCCCCTGACCTGCTGACTATGTTTCTTTCAATGCAGCCCAAGATACATTTGGCTTTCTTGGCTGTAAGTGCACATTTCTGGATCAGGTTGAGCTGTCAATCAACACCCCCAAGTCTTTTTCCTCAGGGCTGCTCTCAATTCATCCTCTGCACAGGTTGTATTTTGTATCCATCCCCAGGAGTCACACACCTACCATCATCTCAGTTGGTAGAAGGAGGACACTGCCATAGGGATTTTTGAGTTTCTTGTCCCACTAGCCAAACATTTTTCTCATGCTTATTGCAACAGTGTACCCATGCAGACAATTTTATTTGTGAGACAGGCCTAATCAGGTTACTAAAAACCTTGGAAACCTTACATTTCAAAATATTTATTTAAGCCAGCTTCTGCCATCATTGTAAGAGCACTAATGGGCTGCTACAAAACCAGGAGTAGCACATTTGATTCCACAGATCAGCTTCAGCTTGTTTCCCCACCCTTTCCACTGTTTTTGTGTGATTGGGGGTAGGTGGAAAGCATATGTATGTTTTTTACTAAAACACTTCACGGCCTTTATTGAAGCATGAACATCAGAAACTCAGTTCTTCATATTATTCATGCCTTTCTTTACCAGCTGTGCTCCTTACAAAGTGATTGTTCAGGTGCTTCAAAATGCAATGAAGCCATCTTTTCAAAGGTTTGTGCTGAGCCCTGTAACTCATCTCTTCTGAAGCTCTACAGTGCCTCAGTAAGTCTACCTAAATCTACCTACTAGTATAAACCATGTAAATCCACTGCTATTGCTTTAGCATAGCAGTCATTGAGATGAATCACAGAAGTCTCCTCTAACTGCACACCTAAGTCAATACCCTCAGTTGAAGAAACCAGAGACACATGAATCCATTCACCAAGATGAAGTATCTACAGGCTCAAACAAAGGAATGAATAACCACAAAGGTCACCACTGTAGTCATGTTCCCTCTAGGCACAAATAATTTTTTGTCTGACAGTATGAATATGAACAGAGTAAAAAATGAAGGGACAAACCATCTCAACCAAATGGTCAGAGTTTGGTTCTTCAGAAGACTTTTCTAGAAGCTTAAGCTGCAGCAAAATGATTTAATGTTATTCTGCAATGCTGGCACATAGTGCCACCAAACAGTGCAATGTGTCAGAGAACACATTCAAACAAAGAGGCTGTGGAAAGAGGTCTAAGCTTTCTAAGCTGCATAGATACAGAAACTTCAGTCTCTTTGAGAGAGATCACAAGCAAAAAGAAGTATTTCAGTTTCTCCAGCATTTGATAATGTGGAAAGGTGCACGCACAAATCACAAATGCAATGGCTGTTCTTGATGAAATTGTCCCTTTGTTTTCTATCTACCACAATCTTGGAGACCAAAGCAGTAAATCACAAACAATTCTCTTGCTCTCCACAGCTTTCAAAGAATTGCACAGATACTTCAAAGAAGGTAACAGAAATAGCACTATTTTATTTGTTTTTCAGTACAATTTCTGAGTTTTTGACTTACGGAAGTATTTCAAGGTCTCTTCTATTTGCTCAGTTGTTAAGTCAATATTCGCATCAGGGGAAATGAGAGGTGTGTGAAGCCAGTCGTCGTGGTCATAACCATAGATTGTATCTGCTCTTAACTTATAATGAGGCAGCTGCTCTTCCAGGAGACTGATGATTTCAACTTCAGGAAGATTGGTACTGTTGCACACATCTGTTTAAGGGAAAGGGAACAATCTCTGTTAGTTACCTTGAGTATTATAAATACAAACCTTCAAAGACTTCCTTGTGCTTTGATGTCAACAAGATTTTGCTGCATGTGAAGAAAAACTCAATACAAATAAGCTTAGAAGATATGCCTGGCACAAATTATCCCAAAATATCATATTTCCTAGTAATACAAGGGCATGCTCTCTTAGTGACAAAATGCCTCACCTCTAGAAGCAGGGACATTTATTGAAGAGTAAGTGGGCTAGAGTGGGGAATAAAGAGCTGGTTACAACTGGAGTATGAAGAAAGGATTAGTGCACAGAGCAATGTACATTTTTGATGTTCTACTTCACAGATCATTTTTAGCTTGCAAGCCTTACATATCTCCTTAACTTGGTCTTGGACTACAATTTAGTACCACTTTATTTTTTTGCCTTTGTTACTGGCAGATTTTTCTCAAGAAATAGAAATCCAGGACTGCAATAGCAAACAGTGTCACAGTTCACACCTAAGACACACTGGTAAAGATGATTACAGGAACTTCCAGGGCACCTTTTGACGCTATCTTGACTTGCATTCTGTGCTGCGGCCCCTCATGCTCACAAATGTACCAAGTTTGCACACACTTCTAAAAATGGATACCGACAGCCAACAACAACTGCAAAGATGTTACAAATAAAATTAGAGCTTTAAATTTAGGCCAGGAGGTAGCTGAGAAGTTTTAACACAAAAAACCCAATTCAAGGTAGAAACTTTTTTACCATGAAGACAGTCAAACAGGGGCACAGGAAGCCAAGAAGTCAAGTAAACAACACCATGAGCATTTACACTAAAAGACCTGGTTTTAGTAGAAGTCAGAACAGATTACCTCCTGAGGCACTTTCATAATAACTTATACTATAATGAAGAATTTTGAGAGGGTATCAACACCCAAAACAGTCACAATAGTTCTAAATATCTAAGTTTAAATATCATGTACAATTAAATACAATGTCATGCTAAATATTTATTAAGAAACTGAGCAACCCATGGTATGTTTTCAGTAAACACTTAGTTCATGAATCTGCACATTTTCCATTTCCACACCAGTACAAAGAGAAAACACCACCATCCAGTCCAACCCCTACCCCCACACACAAAGTAAGGAAGAGCTACCTAAGCCTGTTTTGGAAAAGCAATGCACCAGAGCTCCCTCTTTAACAGCATCACAGCTCTTGCAACTGTTGCTGAGACTCACTCCAGAGTAAACAGCAAAGACTTGTCAAGGCGCTGAGCGCTCCCATGTACCTTCACACTGCCATGACCAGGCTCATCATGGTCCCCAGCCAGCACATTCTGCCAGGAGCCCCACGTACACCCCAGTCCCTGGTCCTGTAAGCAGGCCTGTGCCCAGCTCTGCTCCCTGCTGACACTGACTCATTGTCCAGGTTTCCTGGATTGCTGGCATTTGTCTGATGATCGACCCCTGAAGAGTCAATTTGAAACGTTGCTGCCAGAACCTTTGCTCTGCTTGGGAACAAAAGGACTGGGCTGTGCCAACAGGGATTGTGCCCTTCCCATCCTGTCAGCTGCCTAGAAGGCAGCCCTGCTCTTGCTGCTTCCTGACAAGGGTACCAGTTTTTGTAAGAGACACTTATTCTTGCCAGATTGAGGTAGACCTGCAATTCCACCCTAACTTAGTGGAACTCACCTCTGTCAAAGAAGGGGAGGAAGGAGAGAATGGGGAAATAACACATACTTCTCTATACATCATTAATTACCTGTTTTTACCTTTCTAAGCCAGAAATTACATTGTCAAAAGCATCCCAAGCACTAAAAATTGCAATAACATTACTATTCTATCAGACAACAGGGCAGAGAATACCAAGATGAACTCATACTGTCAATCTCCTGCCTACATACTTTACAAAAACCCGATGACTATAACTATAATCCACTTGGGAAAGTTGCATTGTGCTTTATGGTTCAAGGAGTCTGCTATTACCTATCAGGAGCTATTTTCCTCTGTCTTCATCCAGACTGTTCTGCTAGCTGTTGTACATATGTGTCTTCCAAGCCTCCCTGCAATTAGATGCTTACACGTGCACCTGGTTTTATAGAGCTCTGTGCAATGCGAGAATCAGCCTGCACACATCACTTAAAGAGGTCTTTGCAGCCTTCTCAGAGGGACTACTGGCTTACACAGAGAAACAAGAGCTGCTCCCCATGCTTTGAAAGACGAGAGCCAGCCTGTAACTACAAACTTTCATTTTCCCTGGCTATCTTTTTAATGGCTGACAGCATAATCTCAGTGACTGCAACCATCTGAGTGCAGAAAAGACAGCTGATCTTCTAAAAACACCTGCTGACACTAGACAATCAAAAGCTTTTCTCTGTACCTGTACATATAAAAGAATTTTCTTTTATACATCTATCTTTGGATTACCTAATGGCTCCAAATCTCAAGAATATGGACTTGATTTTTTTCATTGGGGTTGTTTTGGGGGAGTTTTTCTGGTCAAAATGTTAGTTTTTCTCTTCAGAAAAATGCAAGAATCTACAGGGCCCAAGATGATGGTCTTGGGAACAATGAAATAAAAACTGAAAAATTCAAATCTTTAGTGTCTTTTTTATTAGAATTCCAAAATAAACAGACCTTATAGATGAGATGAGAAAGTTTCAGTTTTACGGAAGTAAACTGGCTTGTTTTATCCCAAAACCGAGTGAAAAATGAACGCAAAGGAAGAGACCAATAAAATGTGAGGAGAAAAAAAAACCTCATACATGCACACACAGAAAAAAACCCCATACAATTTTATTGTAAAAAAGAAATCCACTAGAATGTGAAGTCCAGGCAGTAAAGAAATAAGAATTATCATGGAAGACAAGTCAACCAAGAAAATTTTTCTACTCTACCATGTAATAAATCCTGAGCATTTCTAGGCAATTCAAAAGGCCTAATAACTGGAAAAGATTTTAATGAGTAATTGGAAAGGAAACTTTTTATGACGCTATTGTCATTACCTTCTACTGCAAGTTTAAAATCTGTATACCAGCAGGAAATACGAACAGGCTCTGATGTAATTGCCTATTTAGAAAAACAAGACACCATAATTACACTTGTTCATGACTAGACATTAGTTCACCACTTAAATTGCGGCAATATTCTCAGTGCTACAGTTACACAATCTCTGCCCCTTCACTTTTCCTCCCCTCCCTTTTCCAAGATGCACACATTTTTTATGACAAGATATGCAAACTAACACCATCCCTATCCTCAAACACTAGGTATATTTTTTTATAAGCCCCTGATGGTGTTTCCACAGAGGTTTTTTTAATTATTTCTGATTAGAACTGCAAAGATAAACAATTAAGTAACTTTTCTACTAAGAACACCCAAGACATCATCTGTGATTGTGATTTATGATTAAGTTAACTGATATCCAACAGATATAAAAGCACTTCCTCTTCTCCTAGGTGGTACCTTCATTTTATTGAGAAAAATGTAACACCTTATACTTAAAACACTTAACTGATAATTATTTAAGAAATGATACAAACAAAATGTAGGTGAACGATATCCTTTTGAGTTGCTGTTATGGATTCCGGGGTTTGTAATCTAAGCAATTTTCAACTTTCAGTTTTCTGGAAAACACATTTGGCAAACAAATTTCTACAAGCAGATCAAAACCAACTTAAATTGTTAATAAATTATGAACTCATGATTCTTAGTAAAGCATGGATCATTCCAGGTTCTGCTTATGCAAGTCTACAGCTTTCAGCACTTCATAGAAATAATTAAATATTTTAAAAATTAATAAATTTCACTGTTTTTCATACTATTTTTGAAAGTAACATGTTCTACTGTTTTAGTTTCTCCTCAGCTTAAATGCATGAATACCCCACCTCCCTTGTTTTGTTGCAAATATGTATTTCTCCATGCCCTGTTCCTCAGGAGATGAAGAAGGTGCTCAGTCTGCTTTGCAGTAATGTTTGACGAAGGTGCTCAGTCTGCTTTGCAGTAATTCCCTCTCATGCTCTCTGTTTTCTAAATGAGATTAAAACAAATGTTTTCAAAAACTTTTGTCCTTGTTAATTTCTTGTTACAGTTTCTAATCTTCTCTTTCCATAAAAGAAGATGCAAAACAGGCAGAACACTCCAGCTGAGTTCTCTTCTGCATATTTCTTCCCACTTGAGTATCCCTTGGGTAGTTATGAATGGATTACTTACTAGCTTGTTTTGTATCTTTTCATACATTGGTGGTGTATTTCTCCCTTTCTGGACATATTAAACCTCTCTACCCCAAGCCCCTCAAGACAGCCACTCAAGTTTCACAGATTATTTCAGCCTGCTTATATTTCCTTAAAGCAATTTTTATTATGCTTGCTGATCTAGGTATCTTTGACTATTTCATCAGTTCCCTTTCGTCTAGGCATATCTCTATCCATACAAAATGCTCTAAATATAGTAAACTAACTCTTTACTGTGGAGACTGAAGTGAGGGTGGGAGGATGGCTTCTTTGTTCTGCCACTTTTTTTTTTTTTTTTAATTTTTCACATGTAGAGAAAGAAATAATTTGCAGGACAACCATGTGCATGTATAAGATGCAGGATAAGAGTACTTGGTTATTTTCAGATGCACACTTATATCTTTCCTCTGCTGACAAGTGAGCAAGGAGTTGATCCTAGAGACAATGGAGTGAGAAGTCTAAAACAATGGGAGCTGACTGTATAGAGACAGCACAACTCCTCAAGGAACGCCTTCCCCCCTCTGCACATAACACAGAGATCACAAGGCATTGTATGGGGTGGTTGCCCACTGTCCTTTGCATCCTGCACTCACATAGCCAGGCAATACCTTAGGTCACTTCCCATAAAGAGTTACATACATACATAGCTGTCAGTGTTACTTGGATGGGTGGAACTATGCCAGCATCCCATAAACAAGCAATTCAGCCTCAGTCAAACTAACTTCAACTCCAGGTAAGTTCAACATGAACAACAGGTAGACAGCTCTGAAAATCTCATTCCTATTAACATGGTCACTGAAAAGCATCTCGTCTGTCAAACTCTATTCCCTACCAGGCTTTTGGGTTTCATCTGTTTATGGCTATAGATGTATTTTACCGTAGGAAAGAAACACCTAGTTTGACTGATAAAGAAGGAGCACTTACTCAATTTCAGCATGAACTTCACATTAGAACTAACAATAAATTCAGAGAATGAACCTAGAACAATGAGAAGGGACAAGGGTGTGGGGGAGTGTGGCGGCCAACAAAGAACATCCCAAAACATACAGAAAACACACAGAGAAAACAAACAATACAAATCACGGAGCCTGGTATCTGCAGGAGCCTTTACAAACACAATGCAAACAGCTTATCACAGCACAGTCCTCACAAAGAACATAAAACATACAGTTTCTGCCTGTCTGCATTCTGGTTCAAAACATTCCTGATCTTCGTGGTTTTACTGCTTTGCTTGTGAGCAGAGCCCCGCTGCCAAGGTTAAAAGGACTCCCAGGTCTCCACAGAACCTGCCGGCAGTACAAACTGCCACCTGCCGGCAGAACTGCCTCAATACCCGGACCCAAATCCCGCAGGACATTTTGCCAGCCAGTTTCCCGCTTTCAGCCCACTGCTGTAAGTGGAAAAAACAATCGCTTATAAACCCAGCCCTGCCAGGAACCATGCTAGGGTCGGGGCTCTGCTCAAGAAGTGGTGTGCCAGAACCCACAAGTTATAACAGGAAAGACCACAAGAAAACTACCCAGAGACAGTATCATTCCCAGAGCACAGTGCCCCTGAGTTGCAGTCCTGATGGAAGCCAACACCTTGCAAACAGCACAAAGCGGCTGTGCTACCCAGAAGTGCCTCCTCTGAGCAAAGGGAAACAACTGCTGAACAGAATGGTATGTGCAGCAAAACAACTCCACTCTGGGTGTGACCTTAGGGAAATGCTGGGCTGCTTGGCAACCTTCAAAACACAAGCTTTGGTCATCAGGTTGTATCACATGTCCACCCTGAGCATCTTCCAGGAAAGTCCACCACACCAAACCACAGCAGCTGGTGCTCAGCCCACAGCCATTAAGGGGCAGTCTAAATATCCTCTCCTTCTTAAACACAAACAAAGCAAACAAACAAAAGAAAAAACACAAACCCAAAAGCAAACCAAAATATGCCTCAGTAGCACTCTCAGGCAAATCTTTCACTTCTCCAAAAGAACTGAAACATCATGACTTGTCACTACCTTTTGAGGCAGCTGAGAGAAGAGAAGTAGATACAAGCACAGTAACAAAGACAAGAGAAACAAGGAAACTGTCTGAAGAAAGCTGGAAGAATAAAGAAATCTACTACCTTACTTTGTGGGACCACATACTCCTCTCTTTGGTTTTCAGTCCTGTCCTATTTCCCACACATATATTACACACACCCTTGACACTTAGCTCCCTCAGAGTTTTTTTTTTTAATTCCCCTGTATTAAATGTTTGAGAATGGACAGTCAATAAATAACAATTCCAAAAACCAAGAAGCACACAATACCTCCAAAGGGTCACTTCCAGTGCTGGCTCCATACTAGTTAAGTAAAAGTAAGGTTCTCTGCAGACAAGGGCTACAGCATGGAGGCTAAAGTCCAGCCACATGTAACATAAGAAATTGAAGTTCATCAAGTTGAGGTTATTCCAAGCCGAATACCAGAAGATTTGACTGCTAATTTTGTTCCATGTGACAGTGAGATTAGCCACCTAATCTAGATTAACAAGAAGCCAGAAGGCTGTGACTACATTAGCATTCTCCTTTTTCAGAAGACCCCCAAGCCTAACCATATTCCAATGATTGAAGCAAGAAGGATGGTGTTTCTCTAAATGTTTTTCCAGCAGATATTTCCTGGTTGTTTGGAGCAACCCAATAGCCTAATTTTCCCCATGCCTTCTGTCCATTTAGAGAGCGATGGAATGAACTTGTCATTATCACTACAAACAGATCCATATAAAAATGAAAAGCAGAGGGAAGAAAGTTCTACCACACAATTAGGCTGCTACCCATGCTACTGAAGAGGAAAACATGGCCTGTAGTCATCCATTATTTGAGTTCTACAGGCCCACATAGACACAGTCATTAAGTATTGACTGAGGTCTATAATTACAAGTATTTCTTGAGCATTATTTAACAATTACACACATATGTACAGAGCAATAGGCAAAACCCCAGAACTCACTATATTCCTATTCAATGTCAGTTCTAGGATGCCCAGAATGTGGCTAACTGTACTGAAACTGTACTGAAGTCTTTCAAATAATACTGCTGAACTCAGGGCATATGCTTCAATGTAAAACAAATAGCTAGCTTTTTGGGCAAAGGAAAAAAAATCCAATTCCCTGACTTGTCCAAAGGGAAAGACAGCTTTAGCATCCTTACACATCTGAAGTGTCACTGCTGGCTGCAAAACCAAACATCTGGAAGAAAAGCCTTCCAACATGAAAGCTGTCTCATTCCTCTAAAACTCAGACTCCTCAAACAGCCGTGGCAACTTCTGTAACTTGACTGGTATGGCATGACACGATATGAAATTGCCAGTTCTGCCACACCTTTAACCAAAGTTGTTTAAGCAGTGGTTCTTCCACCTCTGAACATGGAAAAAACTGCACAAAATCCCAGCTTCTGTGGGAAAACAAACGATTCCATGCCAACCTCTTTTCGGCTTGGCCAAACACACCTGTTAAAGACTAGGATAACACTGAGAATGTCAAAGCTAACAAAGATGAAACCCTGGAAAGTACATTTCCAGTGTGAGGAATGCTATTGTTTACCAGGCTGAAGTCTCCCTGCTTTGGTTCCATCCTACATACACATTCCTGCTACGAATAAAACCTGAGACAGATTGGGTGATTTGGTCCATTAAACTATTAGGACCCTACAGTACACTATATCATAAATTTAAATGAATTTTGCTTTAAATGAAAGTATGGAAGTGTTTCTCCCTACAGATAAATGCACCCATAGTCATGATTTTTACATTACACAGAAAATAAAAGGAAACTTTGCCACCATGGCTATCCTTTTGGAGTAAGAACAAAAGCTATTCATGTACCCAAGGCATGCTGGCAACACACTGTTCAGCAGCAGTAAGAATAAACACATTCATTATCCATTAGGATCTTCCAGCTGCCAAGAGAGACTGCAAATGTCTCAAAAACCCATTGATAAATCACTGAGTACGAAAACCCTGAAAAGCAATTGTCCTGCTTTTCCTTGTTGTTCAGCCCAGCTACAAAATGTGCCAGCCACTAAACAATGGCTGTCAACAAAGCTTTCACAGAATCACAAGCAAAACATGAGAATTAAATCTTAATGTAGTTTGCTCTTTACAGACGTTTACTTAAAGTGAAAAATGTGTTACTTCATTATGGACACACACATATACATTGAGGGAGAAAGGTAAAGCTGAACTCCAAGTGTTATGGATTTAAATTATGGAATGAAAGTTATTTTCATATATTTAAATGCACCAATAATCAAATGTAGCTATTTAGTCTTCCTCACTATTCATTGCACCACAACAGGAAAACAAAAAATGCAAACAAAAAAACCCCAAAAACAACAACAAAAAAATCTACCAGGCACTTGTCTTCAGTACTTTCTCCAAAAAACAAACCCAGAACACTGATCAACACTTACTGCTTTTATGCACCCCTACCTTAAACAAAGTACATATTTAGGAATGATAAGTGCGTCTCAAAACAAGGGAAATCTAAGAAAAATGTCATTAAAAACGTCACACTAGATTTGTAATTTCAACAGTTGCTTTCATAGTGACTTCAGAATTCACAGCTTACACTAAAAAACATGGATCATATTAGGAAGCATAAATAAGTAAGAGGGCTATACAGGGAGCACAGCAGAATTCTGCTTAAGGGAAAACCAACCAACCAAATGTCATCAAACCACAAAAAGATAATCCTCAATAAAGTAAAAACATATGCCCAAGATAAATATTAAGAAGTAGTGTAACAACCTGACAGAGGAGAGGAATCAGAAAAAAACTACCAGGTAACTTGAAAAGGGTAAGAGCTGGAAAGCAACTGTGGGAGGATGTGAGCAGAGGGGAGAATCTGCATGAAGTTGACTGAGAACGCACCAGAAGCCAGACAGAAAATTCTAAATAGAGGCAATGATGTAGCAGGCACAGAGAATAGTATAATTTTGTCAGAGTATGCTAGACAGAAACAGTCAGACTCATAAAATTGTTCCAGTCACGTCGAAGGAGCTATCTCATGTTAACATGACTGGCATTTTCAGAAAGCTTTAGAGAAAGTAAGATTGTTCAGAATTTAGCAATCGCTGCTTAGAAAAGTGTTGGGAAAGAGGGAGAAGAGAACCAAAACTAGATCAAGCTTACAGGATGAGTCTGGTGACAATAACTTACAATAAAGTAAATGGGCTGAGGAAAGGACCAACATTCTCATAGCTTTATTTAAAGGAGAGACTAAGAGAGCTGGGAGAGGAGTAGGCAGGGGTGTAAAAACAATGAAGGTTTTTCAAAATCATGAAGATAACTTCGTAAGGAGAAAGAAGAACTGATATTCACCAAAATCCTGCATAACTAGGACAAATACTGACAGAAACTGTAAGATTGGTGTCACTGCACACAGGAGTAGCAACCATGAACTTCCAGGGTAAAACAATCAGCAGATCCAGATAAGAAAAAGCTATGGACAGGTTCCAACACTAAATAGTTCTGCACGATGGGAGTAACTATGCTGAGAGTAGACTACTGAGAGTGGCTGAGTACATGATCTCCATATCCAGTATCTGTGGTTTCTGGATTCAGAAACACAGTCCTAAGCTGGCTGGTCCAACACAGCAGAGCATTTCTTATGCTCTTTGCTTGAGTTCCAGCTCCACCAAGCAGTATTTTACATCTCTCATATTGACAAAACTGAGAAAAACGTGGAAGTCCCATCCCAAAACAGAGGCAGAAAAAGAAGCAAATGCTAGAGCAAGTTATGCTCCACTAAAAGAGAAATGTAACCACAACAGTAAAAGAGAAAGGTAACCCCAACAGAACTCAGAGAGATTCAAATAACAGGAAGCAATTAAAAACTGTTAATATTTTACCAATATTTTTTTAACTATTTAAAGCTTAGAAGTCAACCATCAGGCCTGTCACAGGTACCAAAAACAACCAGAACACCCTGTTGAACAGTCTCAGAATAGCAAGCACATGGCTTCTGGTGGTAACTCACACACCTAGAGCAGGACAGCCACAGATACAGCATTCTCCCCATCACCTGCATAACAACAGTAAAGCAATCTTGTAACAACCTGTCATACTTAAATCCCTATGGAGTTAATTTAGAGCAATCATGCTTTATCACACTCAAAACAGAAGGAACAGAAATTCAGCCTTTCAACACAAAAACATGCATCCTGGGGGGGGGACACACATACAATGGAATGGAAATTCTGTGGGCCCTAAGCATGTCTTTTAAAATAAAGTGATTACATAAAGAAATGGTCAGAATGACACCACTTATCTGTAGGATCAGTCAGTTATCAAAATTGGCTGATGTTGCCATGAAGAACAGTCATTTGGTGGAAGAGAACAGAATCTCTGTTTCATATGGGAACATATTTAAAGCCTGAATAAGGATAGAGACAAGATGAAAGCCCAGAGAGAACTTTTTGCACCCAAACATTGCTATGAGATTGTGTGAATGAGGCTTGGCAGCAAGAGAAAATTGGTTTCTCTGGATGTTATGACTTGTTCCACTGCAGTCACTGCAGTAACGTGCAAGTTACACAACCCACAAGGAAGGTCATACAATACCAACTCTTCTCACTGAGACCTTCCTGCTGAGAAAAAAAGAGACATTTTGTTTGACCCCTCCAGAAATGTAACTTTATTTTTAGAAATTAAAAGAAAAAACCTACTTGTGTTAATTGCAAACAAAGTAAGACACAGAACAGGTTATTACCACAGAGCATTTCCCAATAATTCAACAGCCCTCAGGAAATTGTCCTGAACAGCCAGAAAACACACTCCTACATGCATTTAGTAAGAGTAATTATTACAATCAACAAATGAATCATGCAAACCAACGAAGGAGCTGGGCAATTTAAATTACAGCCCATTCATTCTCTCCCTTTTCAGAGAAGGATGAAGGAAACCTACATGGCATATTAAGCAGTTAGCTCTTGAATTACAAAGTACACCATACCAAAAATCAGTGCAAATAGTGAGTATTCAGACATGCAAAAGCAGACAAAGTTAACTTACTGAAGATGTCGAAGGATACTGTGTTAAGCATATTTTAAGAGAAAAAAAGAAAAAAACATAACCAAAAAGCCTCACAAAAATATTCTGGCAGTCAGACAGCTATCACAGGAGTAATATACAGTGACATTTCAGACTTCCAACCCCACTATAGTCCCCATTTCCAGGGGGACAGGATTTGTCTGACAGCAGCTAACAGATAAGAAAAAGGCAATCAGACTAAGAGGCTTTTGTAATTTATAAAATTGGGACTACTGAGCAATTCAGTGATACTCTGCTTTTTCATGTCAAGATTACAGCCCATCCTGCTCTACAAAAAATGGGATGGGGATGGTTGTGGTGGTGGTGTTAGAGAAGAAAGCCCCCAAGTCCAGTTGCTGTTTTCATCAACATCTGACTGAAAGAATTCAGGTCTGCATTGAAATTACAGAAAAGACAGACCGACCTTGAAAAGCATTTCCACTCCCTTTCTAGCCAAAAGAACACTAGATGGTGCTACATCCGTATTCCTATCTCTACACTCATGGATGAATGAGAGCAGAAAGAAAAAGAAAAGTTAGAAGAAAAGAAAAACAACTAGGACTCGAGAGGTGCCTCCCACATGTAGCAGCACCATGCCACTTCCATACCGTGCTGCCCTACTGTCCACCAACCTCAGGGCTTGAGTCTCCTGCCCATTTGCCTGCAGGAGCTCCACAATCAACAGCAATAGAAAACTTGAAGTCAGACTACATTGATCTTTTTTACTAAATCTCGGTAGCAAAACCTAGAATGAAATATTACAAAAGAAAACGTCTATTACAACCCCTACTGAGTCAATTTTCAGGTTTAGTGTTTAGAAAGCATGTGCTCCACTAGCACTTTTTTCATAATAACTCCTAAAACATTGACAAACAATTTTTTTCAATGGATCAACTACCCTATTTCATACACCCTTCTGTGCTGAAATCAGCACAGATTCAAATGCATTTACCTGCATCAAGCTTCACTTGCAGCACCTATGAGCTTTGGATGGTGCTTTAGTATCAAATTCAGTGGGAAAGGTGCTTTTAGGATGCTGTCCCTCTCTCAGACATTGGCTCGAGGAAATTTTTCACCACACTGTTTTTGTCACCTGGGCCCAGCCCTACAGTGCTTATTGCCTCTGTTATGCCAACAGAATTGCTTTCAGGCCACACAATAGGACGATTAGAGGTGTGACCTAACTAAAAAGTAACTCTCATCTCCTCTCTGACACAAAAGCACAGCAAGGATTCTATCCAGACCAGTTGCCTAAAACATCTCTAGCTGCATGCCCACAGAAATCTGTTCAAGCACAATTCTGAGACTGTTTGGGGGACAAGAAATGTTTAAACCAACCCCATATCCAAGAATACACACTTAGCACAATCAAAATGTGCAATGTTCTCAGCTACATTGAATCTGCTCTTGGGTCCCAGGCAGGAAACATGGTGCTGCTGACAGAGAATGCCAAAGTGCCTCTCTACTGCCAACAAACACAATGGAAAACAAAAACAATAACAAAAAGGAAAGGAAGCAGCATTAAAAATTCTTTGAGCATTATGGGTCTTGAAAAGTTAAATAGCAAAATGTGCACACCATATAATTTACTATTAGCTATATCAGAGATGGCTCCAATTACCATTAGCTTGCTGCATTCCAGGAAGCATCACCACACCACACTATGCCTTAGTTTCCCATTCTTTTCTTAACTGTGCTCAAGCCTTTATTTGCAACAATTTTTGCAGATAACTTGTACAATAGGCTGTAGGTGTTAATTTAAGACAAAAAAAAAAAAAATAGATTACCCTGATTGCTGAATTTGAACTCTAGGATGAGTCAAGGCTTGGCATCAGAAGAAAAAGTATAGTATATGCAGACTTGATATGAGCAATTTTTTTTCCCACTAAAAAATTTAAAAATGTAAATAGTGCTAACTTGTCAAGCAGAACTAAACAAAGTCTTCACGTTAAAGTCTCTGACAATCCTGACAATTCAATCAAGTATTTATCTTCCCAGATTGTTTCAAGGGTATGTACTGCACACCTGCACACAATAGTGACAGAGATTTTACAGAGGGAATACGAGACCAATTCCTTACTTCCAGCCTATCCCCTCTGACACCTTTAAAACACACAACCAAAAGCTGAAACTCAAAAATCCATAAACACCAAAAAAAACCCCCCTCATCCAACTAACCAATCAACAAAACCACTGCTATTCCTAATGCAAGTCACATCATGTTGTCCTCAGGTCACAAACAGTATAAATCTGACACCACAGAATAGCAAATCCATTTAAAAAAGCAATTTAGAACCAATCTGTAAACAATACTTGGCTGACAGCTAAGCAAGAAGAAAAAAAGAGATTCAGAAACTACATCAGTCTTGAAGGAATGTGAAGTAGCAAGAACATGCACTGGCCTCCATTTAATAAAAACTTTTTAAATGTTTAAAAAGTGAGTTTGTCTTGTCTTTCAAGAAACCATAATCAAGAAGGCATCTTGATTGATGAAAGAAGTTGGTTGTCCTGGCTTGTAGTCAGAAACAGAAAAACCAATTCCTGTTAACAGGGGAGGGAGGAGAGGGGATGAAGGGGAGACAGGCCACAGCCACCAGAACAGATTGCAAGATCCTTCTACAAGGGGCCTGGAAAACAGTTATATTACTCAGAATGCATTTATGTAATCTGTAGTTTCTAGTCTACCTAACAAGCAAATACCTACATGGAAGTCAAAAGGATGACCATTTTTGAACTAGCCAGTTAAGGAGCTCTAAATCCATAAAACAAAGAAGGAAGGATGGCAAGCAAGTTTGTTTAAACAAAACATTTATGTTATGGAGACACCAACCTAACAAAGTGACTCCAGTATTAATCCTGCTGCTTGCCTTCCCAAGGAAATCAGGGCAGACTTGAGAGCATCTCTGCCCTTCTTTCTATTTTCTTTTTTTTCAGAATATCAGCCCTTAGTAATTACACAGTTGTTGGGCTGAGCTAAGCTAAGACATGCTACTAAAGCAGCTGCTGACAGTCACCATTAGCTAGTTCTCTGACTTTCAGCTTCTAGAAAGAGCTGAAAGTAACTAAGGATAAAAGTATCTGGCTGCCAATTAGAACAGCCTTAGTCTTATTACTGTTTTCCTCAGCCATCTCATTTCTCCCTTCCAAAAACTCAGCTGACTCTTCAAACATTCCCGAAAGGACTTAGAACTCACAAGGTCATGTTAGGCTAAAAGAAGCCTCACAGCTCAGCCAACAAACCATGCATTTGGAATGGAAGCTGCTTGTCATTTCATGGCCATAACCATGACTAAACCAAGTTACAGTGATTATTCAAACACAAAAAAATTGGGTCAGCTGACCACAGCACTAAGAATCTAATTCTATTTAAAATACCATACTTCAACACATATTCCATTTATTTGTACGAATCTATAATAAGCTACTCAACCTTTCATAAAAGCATGCAGAAGAAGCTATTCTATATACATTAACTTTTACTGTTCCACAACAAATATGAAAAAATGAAATGGGTTTGAAAAGCAAAAATACGTACAGCAAAAATGTTAGATCCTATTTCTCCCATCCCTTTTCTCCCACAAAGAAATTCTCATTTGGAGATAGAAATCTAAATTATACTGAACATTAGGACAAGCATTCCATAACCTTTAATGTGCAGTGTTCCCTTCTCCTCATCCCTGACTTTGGTTATTTTCCAAACTTTCAAATGGTTCAATTTCCCTAGTAGATAAATACAGTAATCTGGTTTCACAGCTGTCATTGGTCTGGCCTATTTGCAAGGACCTTAAATATTACAAAGTGCTTTCACTGAAAATCCCAGTGCCTGTGAAATCACTTATTAAACACGAAAAATGTGCAGAACAGCGGCAGCACCGTCCATGAAACAGATACCCCACCATGAGCTTAAGAACAGAAGCTTAACTCTACACCACCACATGCTCACCAAGGCAGAGGATCTGACTGCTTACCAGTAATGGTGCAGGCATCTCTGTACTCTCTGCAGTCTGGCACATCATCTTCCACGCCTTCGCTTACATAGTGCTCCTCGTGAATGCCTGTGTCGCAGGCTAGGACTGCATGGCTCGACAGCTCCGAAGGAGGCACGGTGGCGGCCAAAGTGCAGTCGTGCAAAGCTGTGGCGTCCAGCTTGGCAGGTTTCACAGGCTTGTACAATGTGCCATTAGGGGGACCAGCACTGGAGACTGGGGCTGGGTGGCACAGATGGAACTCCTCCTCTTTGCTAGAGTTGGCTTCAAGAAGTCTGCAGAGCACAAAAGAAACAAATATTCAATTCAAGCCATTCCAAGCAGCGTATATCAGGACAAATGCTTTTCTTTTCCTTAAACATTAGTTTAAACTGACAAATTCAGCAAATACTAAAATCCCTACACTCTCCACAGAGCAGCTGCCTATCTCTGCACTTTGCCCAGTCGTGTGTACTCTGCATCTTGCACAGTAGCGAAGTATCAGTCCTTGTACTGTGTTTTTTACCAACAGCTGATTAAACATCCATATTTTTGCCTATCCAAACTTTCAGTAAGCACAGTCCATTCACCTTTGCTCATTCACCAACTTTCTCTCACGTAAGCCAGGCCAAAGTTCTGTGTAATGCAGCATCTGTATGAGCCAGTTCATACAGACAGGCTGCACATCCCTGGTTGATTTACTGGCACTTTAGTAAGATCATAATTTGAAATCAACTGATAGCAAACAAAATAGCAATGATTAGAAGTTTATATTACAACTGTACTAGACTTTCCCCTCCACTGTACAACTCAGCCCCTCACTGACAGACTGGCAGCTAGCACCTCTAGCTCCCTTTACAGAGAACACAGAAAACAAAACTCAAGGTGCCCTAGGTTAAAGGATTGACCACACTGCTGCTTCCCAGTACCTCAGCCTCAAACTGGGAATGAAGTCCCTCAAGGCTGCATACTGATGTCTCCAGCAAGATGGAATTGGCCAGAGAAGGAATAAAGAAGAGCACATTTCTCCCAAAACTTAACCAAACCTTTTGCATAAGGAGCTAAAAGCAGCGCGAAAACTGGTGGTATGGTACTGCTTTTGGTTATCAGCAGTGTAAGGAAAAAAGCAAATGCTCCCTGCTGCTAGGAAAGGAAAATATTATTATGGGATCACAGAAAAACAGACTTGTGAAAGGACTTGAAAGACTTTATACATGTAACAGCTACAACGCATAAGCAGCAGCTGAAGAACAAGCCACACAGGAACACCCAGACAACATGGGAAAAACAGGAAGACAGGCAGCAAGAAAACATAATTCACTGATTTGCAAGCAGCAGGTGTGGATGCAAGTCCATATGCAAGTGCAGCAACAGAATATGCTATGTTCAGTGCTTCAATGAGAACCACAACAACAGTTTTCTTGAGGATTCTATGTGAAAAAGGCTCTCTCTAATCTCTGGAACGTGTTCAGATAATCTTATTTGGCTGTTAAAGTTACGCTCAGTATTTCGGCATCTTGTTTTCTGGCATTTCTAGCCAGTAACATTATTGCTCCATCAAAACATGACAGTATTTCTAGAAATTCACTGCAAGACTCAAATATCAGGCTCTAAACTGTCAAGACAAAGATCAAGTGTTTAGACCTTCTGCGAGTAAGCTACAGAAAAGTCTTGCAACAAAGCTGGAACACTCAACCAGCATAATTTTTCTCTACCTATTTATCCCCTTCAGCACAAGCATAAGAACAAAAAAGCAAAATTTTCTCCCCCTTTCAGAGTGTCTAAACAAGGATACATTTGCACTGAAATCAGAACGTCATAACTAGCAAACAGATGGACAACATTAACTCTTGGAAAAGACACCCTTATACACAAAATAACATTTCATTAAGTTTTCCTCAATTATATACATTTGTATTCCTGCATGGTATCATTTAACCCGGAAATACTTCTAACACTCAGAGACTCAAAAACTGTATTTTGTAAGGACCATAACAGTTAAAGGAATACACTAAACTGAATGATAAATTTATACCATACCCTACTAAAAATGATACTCTACTGTGGCAGCTGCAGGAAGAAAAAGTTTCACTCGAGTGCTTTAACAGAAAGTGTTATGGTTCCCCTGCAGAGCATCCATAATTCCTGTACTATCACAGTACATACTGGAAAGAACAATGGGGTTATTTGTACTGATTACTTTTTAAATGGTCCCCTTTCAAGTGGCTCTTTAGAAATAACTACAGGGGGATTACTGATATTAGAAATTAGTTGCTCAAATGAAGTTGGAATCAAAATGCAAATCTTAATTTTCCCCTCTGCACTGATGATAGAAACAGTTTAAGCTATAAACAAGAAAAAGTACTGGAAATGCACAGACTCACTGATTAGATGGGCTAAATTTTGTCCTAGCAGCTACTACAGGTCTGTGAATTACATTTGTTTTGGGAAACTGTTAGATAAGTCTGTTGTTATGAACAAGGCCATGACTAGGATTAAATAACTAAAAGTTCCAACAGCACTTTTCAGCTTTTCTTGTCCTCCTCGCCCCTCCCCCCCGCCCAGGCCCTGCCTTAGCAACCTCAGGAAGCCAGTAAGAAAACAGCACTCCTGAATGAAATAATACTGATAACCAAGGTGTGATTTGTGTGCAGCCTTCAAGTGAGTTCTGGGAATTTAAGGTCTTTTAACTTTTCTGAACAAATGACATCCAACCAACCACCTGACCACCATTTCTGACTCTCTCCCACACAGTCCTCACCAAAAATACTTTTGGCCAGAACATAACATTCCAATTTGCATTAGAAGTTTGTGTTGAATGAGTTTCACCTCTTAACATTCACTCCACTGAGGGACCATGGAACCAGTTCTCCCCCTCCTGTAAGCTCCACCTCAGCCTTTGGCTCTGTTAAGAGTAAACAGAGATACACATCCAGAAACAAAAGTCATCAATGCTCTTCCTTCACACAAACTGTTTCACCGTTGGCATTTACGGAAACTAGAAGAAAATAAGCTTGAAAGCACAAAGAAGGAACAAAAGCTAAGCCTCCCAAAATTCACAACAGTCAATTTGCCTGCTCTACTGCAGAAACACATGGAGCATCTACATGAGAAAGTTCAGGTTTAAGGAAGAGAATTTGCCTTGATCTTAAAACCTTGTATCATGGAGGAAAGAAAGCCACCATAAATGTGTGTGTCTGCTTCCTTTCAGATTTATTAAATATCCTCAGTTTCCATAAACACAGGGGAGAAATGTTGTTCACTCTTCTAAAACCTACAGAGGCACTGTTTGCATGGCCTCTCTTGCAAGGCAAATATTACAACCTAATCCAGGCAGTGCACACTTGTCCTTTAAACTTTTAAGTCTTCCTATTGCAGAAAATAAAAACAAACTGCAACTGAGCACTATTTACCAGATTGTCAAAACAGCCATGAAGAGAAATGGACATGGTAGATACTGTCCCAGTAAATACACAACATTAATATTATTCTTTAGTCAGTGTCATCTATACATACAATATTCATAAACAAGATGGTACAAATTATTATTGAACTCCTTGGTATTTACTCCTTCTGACATACAAATAAACCATTATTGTAGTTTTGTACCTAGTCTGACATCCAAACAAGTGCAGAGTTTGCAAATCAGATTATAAGTTTTCTTAATGACAATTCAACACATTTCATTCTTTCTACTGTGTATGTCAACAGCAGCCTGCATATAGGATTTAAATAATTCCTCTCCGACCTAATATGACACAATTCAGCTTTTGCCTCAGTATGGTAAAAGCTATATTGTACCATTGGCTGTATTGTACCATTTCTCCCAGTCTAAATACAATGAAAGTTTGAGGCCAATAGACAGATGTGGGACTAAAGAAATATTTAATTTGGAATGTTTGAATGGAATTCTTCAGTGTAAAACTGTTTGCTGAAAGAGCAAAATTCCCTGAAGTTTATAATCTATATCTTTTTAACAAAGGTCACTCTATTCTGAAAAAACCTTATTTGTCAGTTGTTTGTTGAAAGGCAATCACGCCAACCTTGCACCTTGTTAAGAGTGATCACACAAGCACCAAAACTTGTTCCTGCACACCACCTCTGTAGAATGCTCAGATTTTGGTCTAACGCAATAAATGCCTAAAACAGACTACTGGCATGGTTACTATATCAAGACCTTAAATTCTACATACAGCCAACAACCTCTGCAATCTAATAGAGTTATAATAGAGTCCACACAATAGATTGGACTATGACTGTAACATAGCAAAAACTTGATGAAGCAGTACCTTGGGTACTGGCTGTAGTCTACCTGTGGCAGCCCAGATTACAAAAGGCAAGTCAAGAATTGATCTGTGATTAATAAGCACTGTGTTCACTTACAAAAAAAAAATCCAGCTTTGCCAGTTATCTAGGCAAAGCAGTTCAAAGCTAACAGACACATTTACATTAGATAACAGCCAAAATTTTATGGGTTTGAGGTAGAAGGAAAAAAATCTCCACAACAGTCAGCCATTTCTGAGTTCTGGGCATGAAAAGAAATTTGTTCATTTTTTCTTTGCAGTTTGTTTTGTGGGGAAAGGATTGACTTTCATACATTACAAATTTCATATACAAGCAAATAAAATAAACCACATGCTTTTTCACTGCCATTTGAGATGTTTTTCTGCATTCAACACTAAATGCAACTTAACTCTGAATCTAAATACACAAATGACTTTAACTAATCCTTCTTCCTCCATCAAAAGCAGAAAAAGATACAGAGATATTGAGCCATGTGCTTACCTAGAGCCCAGCAATGCCGAGTAAGTTGTCCATAACTTTTCAACATTATTCTTACCACCATCTTGGATTGTAGCAACAGCAATTTACTGTAGTCACAAAACATCTGGAACTCCTAATGTGCTACCCAAGAGTCGCATGCTGCACCCTTTGGTGATTATTAAGGTTTGAACCATTTTTAATTATCCAGCTCAGATTTTGTGATTCAAACACTAATTTTATTCAATAGTTTAAAACGGCAACTGGGACACTCTGAACATTTGCCAATTTAAAGAAATACTTCCTTAACAGAGGGGAAAAATATCTTTCCGGAACAGCTGACTAAAATCTTCCAGGTCATCCTTTTGCTATGCATGCTCTCATATGTAATTCAACTATGCTGTTTGGTTCAGAGCAGAAGCAAAACCATTTACTGTGAGCTGGCTGGTTTTGCATAACAGCTCTGGTACATATGAACAATCAATTTCATTTTGAGTAAGAATCTGAAAACTCTAATGCAAGATGCACTTCAAATGCTACTTGTTGTCTCACAGGGACATGAAACTTCAAGTAGCCCCATGGGCTACATCACTAACAAGTCACCTGGCATGTACCTATTAAATTTTCTCCTTCAAGAAGCTTCAAACTGCACAGGTAAGTGGGGACATTTAGCCCAAGGTGACAGGCTAAATCTAATCTGAAGAAACCCCCCCAAATCAGTAATGAAGATTTATGAAGCTTCAGTGTTTTGATCTACTGACCAAAGTATTTGCTAATTTAGACAGAACCACAAGATACCAAGGGATTGAGAGAGCTTTCTACTCTTCACATCTGCCTGGAGCTTCAGAGCCCTGATCCTGTATTCTCATTTACTAATTCACTAATTCTCATTTACTAACTGCCACTTAAACACATCAGAGGGTTTTAGAATGTGCAAATGCCACCCTTGTACGTACTTGAAAGAGTCCCACCAGAAATATCCTCCCTTGTCTTGTGCATCACATTATAAATCTACTAAACACCTCTGTTTTAAACTAAGTCTGGTAAGTTTTACTAAGCTGTCCAAAAAGAATCCTCAAGGTTCTTACCTACCCTCCACCACAAAATAATTCTTCAGATGCAAAATGCTCCATGTAGACACTGAAGCAAATCAAAGCTATGTATGTCTTTATATGTCTGTCTCATCTGTAACAAGATTAATATGCTCACCTACCCTTGTTGTTTGGGAAAATAATAGACTGAAGCAACTTAGAATTGCTTCAAGTATTCAACCTCTTATTTCTTTCATAATGCACACTTTGAATCTATAAAAGTTTGCTTTTTTTGTTTTAATTTAAAAACAATTTCTTCAGTAAGTGGAGGGGTTCAAAAGCCAGTCAAAATGCCTTCTTCCATTTAAATACACTTTGTCAGACCTTGAAGAAAACCATTTGCAGAAGGTCTGGCTTTTACACACACACACAGACACATAAACATTCACTGTTTAACTTTTAGATAAAGGCTGGATATGATCCCAAATAATTTACTGAGTTGTTTCAATAATGTGCTTTAGTATATACCCTCTTATAAACCATGGGGGTTAGCTTCTGCTCAGAAGCTGCCTTTTAAACATGCAGAATGCTGACTGCTTAGTTAAAACCTCTAACTCAAGGGACATAAAGAGTCTAAGCATCATAGATGAGTGATAGAATGTGAGAAGCACTTTATTTACCTTCAAACACTTTACATAATTCTGCATTTCTCATGTTACAAGAGTTCCAATAATTTTACAGTAAAAACTAAAGGGACAAACATCTTGGACAATTCCAGACTACACCCTTATCCAAAATTTAAAAGCCATTCAAGGCCCTTTTAATCAAACTTTCTGCTTAAGTTTCCTAGCTTTATAGTACATTCAGATCATATTCCACGCTTTTTGTTGGTTTTGGATTTTTTTCTCCTTCATAGTGGGGTTAGGAATGCTTTGACCTAGCCAAATGCAATCTTTTAGAAAAGTATCAATACCCAGTGTTAATGCCACACACTATGAAGGATCTTCTCAAGGTATATGCCTTCCTAAGAGGCATATAGGCTCTTCTGCCTGTGAACCTATAAAAAATGTTTTCAAGCTACAGATCTGAAGGGTTTCTAAAATCACTTTTATAAAGCCTCATAGCGAACAAGTAGTAAGCTGTTGAAGGCATCCAAAACCAGAACAATACCTGGTTAACTGCCAGTGGCATGGTAACATAATTTAGAATAAAAAAGTCACCACTAGAGAACAAAAGAGAATACCAGCAGCAATAACTAAAAAGCTGCTTAAACCATAATATAACTATGTACAGCTTGAAATCTCACTCTCAAGGTCTCCAAAGCTGCTGCTGTGACCTTGTTTAGCTTTATTTGACAATTAAGTCATCAATCAAATCAGTCATGTTTTCTCAAAAAACAAAGAAATCAAAACATCACAAATAATGAACCTCTTAAAAGAAAACCACACCACTGCTCTCCACAAACCAAAGTTTCTCACCACTAGGATTTGGTCTTCAGAAGAAGCCCATCAGTCTCTTCTCCCCTCAGGGCAAGGGAGAGTGGAAGCCTACTGTAAGACAAGCCCTGGGTTTGACCTTTGCAGCTGTGAAGGCACAAGTGTGCTCTCACCCAGCTTTATGTAATACTGCCCCGCTCTGCTCTCAAGTTCCTTCAGGCAAATATTGCAGGGATCTATAAATAGTTCTTCCTTGTGTAAGGCTCACATTACACCGGGAGCTTTTCACAGCTCCTTCTCCTTTTATTAAATATAGGCCAAAAACCATGCTCTCCCCATCATACCCCTCTCTCAGTGAACAAATAAAACTGCAAAAATGTAAATGGTGCGTTCTCTTTTCTACACCACCTCATGCTCCTGGCTGGGAGATCTTCAGCTGTCCACCTGCCTTGGAAAGGGAAATCTGTAAAGCTGTTCAACCACAACACTAGTGCAGAGTGTATGAGAACTGCATGTGCAGGCAAACAAGGAATTTATGAAGAAAGAAGACAAAGCTCAGAGGTATGGCAATGCAAAGTACAAACACCTCAAACATGTACTTTCTTTTCACACCCACGTGCATGCAACGTGCTCACTGAGGTAGATCACAACGAGATGGGTCCAAAAGGCATGGACCAATACTTGCTGAAGATAACAATAAGATCTTATTACTTTAAAAAAGCAAAGCAAAACAAAAAAACCCCACCTAATCATTTGGGATTAGGCTGCTGTTATATTTAGTATGGACTCCAGCCTCAAACACAGTGAACACACAAGCTAGAATACAAGAGCATCAGTTTTGGTACATAAACACCACCTCTACCAGCAAATCTCCTTGTACTACCAAAAAAAAGGCAGGTATCAAAAATTTGTCAGAGTTCAGGTATGGGGAAAATTACTACGTCAACAGCAAACCAGGTCCTCAAATATTATGGGTGGGAACAGTGATAACAGAAATATGAAAAGTTCTCTTTATTTATGCACCACAAGAGAATGCAACTCCCTACTTCTTTACTTCTCCACAAACCTCAAAGGCTTTCAAATGAGAGTTTTGGGAACAGCTTTCCTGCTAGTTGGGGAGAGCTCTTGATTACTACAAACTTTCTGAACTGCAGCAGCTCAGGTAATACCACGGTCCCTGCTCTTGAGTGCTGAGCTCACGTGCTGTCCACAGGAAGGAGCAGTGAGAGCACTTGCTCAGAAGCAGAGCAGAGAGTCACAAATGCACTACACACACATGAACTAGCCACTTGTACAGGGGAAAAAAAACAAAACCCCCCAAGAACTCACTGAAAAATGGCTGGGTCTAAGACAGCAGGCAGTAGGTAAAGATATTCAAATTAAAATCTGTTCCCATTCCAAGCTAAACCCCTGATGAGCCAGCCCAGCCATACCCTGTTCCTCAGGGCAACGCTAAAGAGCGGGGGAAGACAGCCAAAAGACCATGCTAGTATGTTGGTTTCCCACCACTACTACACTACTGTTTAATCAAAAATACAATACACCTAATTGCCAGCAAGTCAGGGCCAAGAGTTTTAGTCAAGTAACTCTTAAACAAAGAACAGACTGGCTCAAACCAAATATTTATCATGGTTTAAAACCTCGGGGAGAGGGGGGAATTTTAATCCTGTTTTGCATTACTATTGTTCTTCTCCTGTTACAGGAGGAATTTCTCATTTCTCACCCTCCACAATGACTTCTAAGAGTCTACATGGAGTTGGTACACTTTAAATTTTTAAAAATACTGATTTACAAGATTGAAAAAAGTGTCATTATTTCAAATTTCAGTAGCTGACCTTCTGAAAATATTTGCACAAAATCTTATATAAAACAAGACTGCTGCTTTTCTTTACTGTTTCTTATTGCACACAGTCAGTGAGAGCAGGGATAAGAGGAACAAAATTCTTTGCAAACGGCCCTAAAAAAAAAAGAACAACAAAACAAGCACAAAACTCAAAAAACTCAAAACCCACATACCATACTCCTGCGTCCTTATCCATCTATCTTCAAACTGAGTTTATTGCTTTGGACTAAGCTGAATAATTATATAAAAAGATGATTAAAAATCAAGACCAACAAACAAATCAAAACCCCACCTGTTGAGTAAGAACATCCTATTTTTTTTTTTTCAGAAATTAAGAAATTTAAATATCCTGTTGCTGCTAGAAGCAATTTCGGAGACAACTACTGGGAAGATTACCTCCAAGGACAGCCAGACCACCAATTCCTGCTCTGAGTAAGATGCTAAGTCGATCTGCTTTGGCTTACTAGCATCACTGGCCCTCACTCCCTGGCAGCGAGCTTCCCCACGTGCCCAACCAACTGGCACAATCCAGTGAGAGCCTCCATCATTCTTCAAGGTTGCCTTACAATCCTGAATGTGCATACAGTTTCTCAAAGCCTATCCCACAATTTCTTAACTGGCTGTTAATACCCCTAGGCCTCACATCCATTTTCTTTTGCCACCTTTGATTAGCTGTGTATGGGAGCAATGCTTGCAAGCATACACTGTTATGTTTCAGAGGACACAAGTGAAGTGAGCACGGCTCTGTCACAAGCTCTGTAATTACAGCCCCTCTCTAAAGCTCTGGGCTAGGGGAAATGCAGATCACAGCCCTTTTCAGCCCGGAGAAAGCCAGATCTCCAACACTTGTTGATATCTGAACCTTACAAGCCACTTTAGGTACCAGTGTTGAGGAGTGACATAACAAGACCACAAGTTCCTAAACAACCAACAATCCAGAGCCTAATACCAAAGCCTTGGTCACAAGGCCTTCCCAGCAACTGAGACATGTGCCCCTGACTAATGAGGGTGCATCTCAACACACACCATTCCAATGCAGGACTGCTTCCCTCCAGCTCCCCTAGGGACTTATGGCTGCAGCAAAACAAAGCCATTTCACAGCCCTTCTCAAAAGGCTACAATGTAGTTTAAAAGCTGGCACAATTATTCTGTCAAATAATTTTTCTGCTTCTGATGCTTGTCTGTAAACATCAAGAATAAAATAGGAAAATAAGAATTTGTTGTTTAAAGGTTGCTCTGTATAATCAGTATATTACCATATACAAGTGTCTGTGTTCTTGGGAACCTAGAAATGTTTATCTTAACAACAGGCTGTGGAATTTTAGGAAACCGAGCCAATTATCCGTGGCTTAGTGCCATTAAAGTCAAAGTCATACAAGCAAAGATTTTAAAACAGAGTTTTTCAGAATTCAAGGGGCATTAACATGAAGATGGCAAGAGCAAAGCTGTGACACAGTCTTTACACACACACACAAAAACACCAACCCCAAACAACCCAAATGAGAAAAAAAAAGTCTCCTTACAGGGGAGAACTACACAAGAGCTTAAGCTAAGGGGTATAAATACAAATTAAATACAATACAAGCTCAGTTTTTGCTTCATTTGCAGACTGTCTTACTTGGATACAGACTGAAGCTGAAATCCCGCATTGTGGCTTTCCCCAAAGAACCACAAAAACAGAAATTTGGATTCACTCAGTGCAGATGGATTAAATGGTTCCAGACCATTTGGAAAGTGCCTTGGGAAAATAGTTGTGATAACCATTAGACCAGGCACTTTTTGAAGCTGTCCTTAGATAAATTCCTGTGTGCGTGTACATGTTCTCCATAACATACAACAGACAGTCCTGGACACTGAACCTCACTTAGCAGATTCATGGCACAGGCAGTAAGAAAGCACTTGACCAAACTGACCCCTGACAGCTCCTGTTTGATTGGAAATCTCTATAGAGGCCAAAAATTACTGTAAGTGGACTAGACAAGCTGACCTGCTCTACCACCAGCCAATTCAGTTCCCCACTTATCAGCATGCCTTATGACTTACTTGTATCTTAGCACCCAGTCAGAAAGCATTCAGAGTCTACCAACAGCTTCAGGCAAGCAACCCAGCCAGCTTTCCACGAGGAAAACACTTCTTAGACAAACCTTTCTCCTACATGTTAAGGATTTTGTTCTTTGTGTGCAAGACTGAAATTTTTCTGAAAGTGGAACTTTTCACTACAGCATCAAAAGCAACCCTTTCTTGGGCAATAAAAGGAATTGAACCAATTCAGTAAAATATTACAGAGATAGGCTAAATGTATAAGTGCAGAGAACAACACGTGGCTTACAAGGTTGGAAAACTCAGCATTTGAAGCACTTCTTTATTCAGCTGAAAAATATTTTAAAAATCACTAATGTAGCCCATCCACAGTTTAAAAGAAAGCCTATCTCAAAACCAGTATATTATGATGCTTAAAAATATCTTCCTTCAAAATGTTTTTTCATGACTTAATTGGCAGAGCAATGGTCCTATCAGCCTCAGAACCACAATTAGAACTCATTTGCCTTGACTCATACACACCCTAGCACAAGAAAAATTATCATTCCCAATACTCAGTTTTCTCAAAATAACTGTAATAAAACTGGAACATTGTCTGGATTTTAAGTACCCACAGTTATATTTGAAGATGATGATACATTTTGAGATCATAGGAAAGTATCACTAAAGCCAAAGTAATAGTCTATCTATTTGAAAGACTCACATTTTTGGTTTGTGCATGAAGAAGTGAGCTTCTGCCAAGGCAGTTGTGGAAGATTCAGATTTCAAGAGCAACAGGTAAAATGGAAAGCAAGGCCTACAAGTACACTCCTTAATATAAACACATGATTTCCTGAAAGGAAGAGATCTCTCTACCTACTCTTAAATTCCCTGTGTAGGTTGCTTGTTTGATATATAAACTCTTATTTGAGCTAAAAAAAGTTAAAAAGAAGCCAAGATTTGACAACTGAAGCCAGTAACATTAAAAAGTGCTTGGAGACCACACACCCTCAATTTCATTATTTAAGCCTTCACTAATTTTCAGTTCTCTGTCCAATATGTTCTTAAGCAGACCTCAAAGCTTTATCATATCTCTTTTACTGTCAAGAGGGAATATGAAGCTCTCCTTGCTATTCAGAAGGTCAGGAGAGCAATTCCTTGCAACTTATTTGTGGCAGAAGGAAAAAATTAACTTGTGTATTAAGAACCGCCTATCACATAATTAAAAGAGAAATTTTAGAAAAATACTTTTATATTCTGTGTAGGCAATGACTTCCCTGAAACGAACTCCATCTACTTAACTTGTTTTATAGTTCATGTAGAAAAGCTTTTGATTTAAATTTAGTCATGCTTTAAGCATAAGCAAGGTGAAATATTATAGTGTATCTGCCTGGGGGTTTGGACTCGAACACAATTTTCAGTAAGAAATGCTGAAATAACATTAAAAAGTATGCCAAATAATGGCAAATATCTCCAAGCTATCAGTTGCCCCATGCAAATAATATCAGCTTTGTTAAACATATTCTCGGCCATCCCTTTGGTCAGAAGAACATAGCAGTCCAGACAGTCCATGCAGCAGTTCAAACAAAACACAAGACTGTATTCCAAAGTGAAAATTGCAGTATTTCCTCTACCAGGATACATGGAATTAAATATTGTACCTATTCCCAGTGCACAGTAGAGATGTGGCTACACTAGACCACCCTTACGTCCCTTGCTGTTCTGGATCCAGATGTGGTTTTCAGAAATGCACCATTTATTCACCTGTACCAAATGCAGGGTTCAGCAAGACCCTCAATTTCCACAAAGAACCATTTTCTGTTCTTCTCAGTGGAACATTCTGCCATCACTTTAAAACCTTCTCTTTACAACATTACATTTCTCTTTTGTGCACTTTAATGCCTCTGTAAGGTCCCATGACTCAGTTGTCACACAACTGTCTCTCACCATGGAAACAGAAAAGGAAGAAAAAATAGAATGTATATACCTCATTTACATTACTGAATAAGAACACCTTATTGATATTCATCATTAGGTTGGAATCTCCATGGCCAAAACAGGAAGCACAGATAAGTTTCTCATGACTCAAGCTTAGCAGTAATTCCCTTCCATCATCACCAACACCAGCAACTGACAGGTCAAGGCCAAAATAAGCCACTGTCCTGCATTTCAGAAAGGCAGCCAGCTTTCAAGGAGCAGTAAGTCTACCACAGCCTCTCTGGGGTGAATGTGTTGGCAGCAACAAGTTGCACCAGAACCTTCCTTGACCTCTCTCTCTTTTAACAGATTTCCGTGGTAGGTTTGCAGTTCCACCACTTGTGCCCTTTCTTCAAAGCTGCTGTTCAGTGCAGACTCCACAGGCACCGACAACCACAGCAGCTGCCTGCACAGCCCCAGCCCGCAGCCCCAAGTGTCTCTGTGCAACCCGAGAAAGGCACGCTGCCACCTTCTCACAGCGTGAGACGCTGCTGAAATGCTCTTCCCCAGCCTCGCTCTATGCCCTGGCTGCAGGGGAAACATTAACGTGTATTATTAAGCAGGAGGAAAAGGTCAGCAGCTTGACTTGGATCCACAACTTTCTAGGCTAAGATCACTTGTACAGTATGCCAGATGGGTCAGAGAAGAGACCAGTTCTGACAGAACAGACTGTGAAACTCCAAGCAAACACAGCATACACCCATATGGTCTCCCACTGCTAAATTAGTGTTCATACAGTCATGCTAATATGGAATAGAAGGGTGTTTTACAGCTCACACTGATTTCTGATAATTCATGCTAAATCTACAGTAAGGTAGGAAAGAACAATGTAAAACAAGTCCAGACACAGACAACAGATCACTTAAAAACTGGCAGTACACTTTGGGTTTTTGGTGGGTTTTGTTTTTTTTCAAGTTCTCAAAAAACTTTTGCATAATAGCGCCATTTCATAGATTTCCATTCTTCCTCAGTCTTTATGTTGTGCTCAGACCTGAATGCACCGAAGAACAAAGCTGTTAATTTTCAAAGGGCCCTATATAGAGATATCAATTTATAGTGCAATTAAGAAACCACACAAACCTCAAACACACAGCTAGAACAAAGACTACTGTTTTCTTGCTGCTGCAGTGCATTTGTGATTTACTGGAGGGTGTTTAAGTGCAAGTTTCTAAATTCTGACAGATTTTTCCTCTTTCCCCTTGTACAAGTTTATTCTTATTCAACAAGAAGCTTGATTTTGCAGTCATGCGTCACAACTACGTCACTGAAGAGATATGAATCTATTCTGCTCAGTTCCTTGGATTTATACGTCTATTTACAAATCAGGTCAAAATAATGTAGAATGTGCATTAGTGCACAGTGGCAGTGTATAGTTCTATAGATTAAAGCAGGGAGGAAATTTGAGCATGCTCTACCCTTGGTCCAAACATGCATGCAGGTAATAGAGCTGCACAGTGCTGCCAGGACATTCACAACACAAAGGGAACTAGAGAGGACATTGACCACATCATTTTTATGTTATTCAGAACAATCATCAGCCTCAGCAGAGACACACATGCCATAAAGTCTTTAAAACCAAATATTTCATGTTTAGCTACCATAGTACACTTTGCTTCATCACCAATTCCCTTTGCTGCAAGACAAGGGACACCACCACAGCCACCAGGTTTTAACCATTATGGCCCGTGCTCTTCAGAAAAATTACAAACAGCTGTAAAAATAAAACTGAACTTCAGATAAGCAAGTTTGCAAATTATCCAGAGTACATCACATGTTCTACCTGACAGCGGGGAGAAAATATCCAACTCAACAAAACTGAAGTGCCGTATGCAAAACTTTCCTACAAACATTCTATACAGACAATATAGACAGTATAGTGCACCACTGGATGAAGCCCAAAAAAATCCACACAACTGCACATACAGCACAAAAGTTGGCCATCACACAATTCTGTGAGCAGGACCAATGCCTATCAGTCAAAACAAAGAGAGATGACATTCAGCATGAACCCATCCTGACTGGTGTGAGGAAACACAGACAACTATCTTCCGAGTTATTTTCACGTAAGAAAGGGAGAAGTTTTTTCATATCAGATAAATGACACTACTCCAGTATGAAGAAATAGTATGGTGGAACATATAAAACCTACCCCAAAATAGCAATAGGAAAGAAGGATGCTCTTCAGCATGCCTGCAAACATTCTCTTGCATGGAGTGTTACTTTATGAACACTGTCAGTAGCAACTGTCACAGCCTACCTTACTTCATCTCTGGTGTCCTACAGCAGTGAAATAGACATCACTGAAACGCATCTGCTATGTGGCAGCATTCCCAGGTATGTCAGTTAGAGAAGTCCCAAAGCACTCTGAATCCCATGTTAAATTCTCCACCCACAGATTTTCTTTGCAAAGATAAACATGAAAGAAAAATGCATTCACTCAGCCATGCACGTGAAGACTGAAAGGCTGGGGGTGACCTTTGATTATAGCACTAAAACAAAACACATATTAAAAGTAAGAAAAAGCTGGAAGAGAGAAAAAGCACAGCAATTTACTTAGGTGAGTTCCACTAGCTATTCTGCCATCTGGAAAAAACAGCAGCTTTCAGCACATAAGCATGTGAACTGGTGGACCCTCTTGCTTTCTGCTATTTTTCTACCTTAGCAATCTTTTTACATAATAGTTATATGAATAAAATAGGTCAAATTGAGCCTCTCAGGAGTTTTACTAAATTGTAAACATTAAAAAGCTGCTTGTAGCTGAGTATTATGGTCAAATTAAAGGTTCCACAATTTAAAACAACTTGCTTTTTCAGTGGCACTGTTGTCTGCATTAACTTTTCTTGGGTACTAACTACAGAGTCAGGAAAAGGTCTGGTATATTAGCAAATGCAGTGAACAGATTAATATATCTCTGACTTCATACAAACTGTTTCAGGTCAGAGCCTTTCCACTATGGCAGAGTGAAGAGCAGCACCTCTCAGATTCACTCTAATTAGAAGGTGTCTGTTGAGATCCGGGCAGCCCTTGAACATCACCATAGTGCAAATGGAAGTTTCCACTCATGCAATTCTACCAATTTTGCCTCGGTAACATAGAGATTATTCCCAGCCAATCACAATTTTACAAACCTGGGAAATGTGCCTTTTCTTTGCAAGTTACCAGGAAAGAACAATGTAGCCAAAAATGGAAAAAGATGGTTGGGAATGAAAGGTACCATTTTCCCCTCTCCCATTTCGATCCATTGGCAAGCAGCTCCCTTTTCCAGATCTCCGCCAGGGCTCTGTCCCTCAGTGACTCTAAGAGTCTCACCAGACTGCTAAAAATAACTTCTCAACTACAAGACATGCACATTATCAGCGGAAAACATTTCTGCAAACTTAGTAACAGCTCCACAGCTCAGTCTGATGACAAGAGAGACTGAAAAGGCAGACTAAAGAATGGTTGCTGAGGGAGGGAAGCCTTTACTGCATGTCCATCCATACCACCACAGACAGAACACATATTTTTTTCGCCAGGTGACAGATATTTTACAGGCAATCTCAGAAAATTGACGGTTTTGCATTATAAGTAATACTTACTGTAAAATCTAAATATGTGAGAATCAGATTGATGATTTGAACTTAATGCACTTAAATAAATATTGCTTTGCAATTCAGCAGTCTTCCTTTATTGTTTCTGTGGAAGTTTTCAGAATGAACATATGGAATAACATATGTAATATTCTGTAAGCAAGTGGAAGGCTCTCCACATTCAGTTATCTTCCCTGCTATAAAACAGAGGATTAAAAGACTTGCCCAGGTCACATCTGTATGGATACCTACATTGTGGGTTTTGCTCCTCCACTGCATGCTGTGATCACTACAGAAAAATGCACATGAAATCCTTTATTACCCAAAGCCCTGAGCTACAGAATCAAAGGCCAGTTAGTCTCCAAAAGGTATGCAAAGCATGTTTCCATCAAGCCTTGAGAAGGGAAAATAATTTTAATGGCACTTTATGAAATTGAAAGAGTGCTTCAACACCAAAAATACCCAGTCACTTGGTCATACAAACTCTGTATTTCTGATTATTTAATTCAAAAGCAACTTGCCATCTCTCAGAAAGACACAGAAAAAGCAAGACTTAGAAACTTCATACACAAACTGTCTGCCCTGTGAAGATCACAAACTTCTGCCACTTCTACCACTCAGTGCTACCACAGAAGAATACTGTGACTTATTTAAAAAGGATGAACAACATGGTTCTTGTGTCATGACAGCAAAAACTCTGCAACCAACCACTAAAAGCCTTGGTCTGACTCTTATTCCTCCCCTTATTCTATATGGTTCATAGAAGTTACCTTTGTTCACTGAGAGCTTAAATAGTGGAACATTCACCATCAGTTTAGAAAGTTTTTGAACATGAAGGTGTCCTACTTACTCTGGTTTTGTCAGGATGTTGAGGTATTTCAGCTGTTCACATGGAGGACAACACTCATGTTTTCATAACATTACTTCCCAAACTAAATTCTCCTGTTATGAAATTACGGATCTGTAAGTACAACTACATGTCATAAATGGTGACTGCATTAAGGACTGTAATGTTAGGAAGACTCAGAGTGATATCAACACCACCTACTCCAGATACATTTTTTCTTGTACAGCTGAAATCCCCAGCTGCTTCCAAACCAACAGTTATGATTTTATTCCAAATAAATTTCTGATAGGAACTGAAGTGATACTTAAAAACCTTTTTTTTTAAGTAAAGATTTAAAAGTATGGATGGCTTTTTTTCCTAAGCCTGATGGAGATTTTAACAAAGCACAACTTTCCATGGCTACTGTAAACACAGAGGGAATCCACCCGTCCATTTGTTTTTCCCATGACACCTCCATCAGAGGGCAAGTCACATCAGTTACACTCTGACCTTCCTACTGATGTTTTGTTAATGACCAGGCAAGAAACAAGGAGTTTTCTGAACAGAGTTAAAAATCAGTGTACTGTTGATGTAATAGCTATAATTTGAAGCTACAATATTGGGAGACATATAAATAAACTAGTTCTAAGACATAAAGAGAAAGGAAGAAAGGAAGA